>CALYLX010000143.1:600000-946190 GCA_944990035.1 Clitopilus passeckerianus
TATACAAAGATATACGACCGGAGGGCAGCATCGAATACATGATTCTGGAGGTGTGTTTACCAAGGATTTCCAAGTGCATTGGCAAAGGCTTGTTTGAATTCACCCTGAGGACAAGCACAAGCCAAGCTCGGCTCGTAACGCGGCCATCAAAATGATGGGCTTATGTTTCCAAACTCGTGGCTTAACGATCACCAAGGCCTCTTGTCATCGTTCCCAAGCACTTTTCATTCTGACCCTCAACGCTCCTTACATCGTCCAAGATGCTCTTGTCGACACTCTTGGGCCTTGGCTTTTGCAGCAGTGCTGCCACGGCCGTTACCGTATATGGACAAATCCCTCTTGGCCAAACAACCGCTTCTGCGCCCCAAGGCCTTCCTACTGAAGCTCCAACAGCAGGCAACAGCAGCGTCGCAAACGCGGCTTACGATAAAACACTCCTTACTCCTCCTGCAATCCCGGGAGACGCACAAACGCAATTTACGATAAACCTTCAAGCCAATAATGGATCCGTACCAAACCTCTCAATTATGCAGCATGGCTCGTTTTTCGGATTCTCAGTCGAAACCTCCGTAGTAACGCAGCTCAGTACGTCTTCAAAGCTTTACTTTTCGCTTCGGAATCGATACTGATAGTCATTTTAGTGGGCAAGAACTCGTTAGTTATCCTACTTGAGTTTTAGGGCAACCACTCATTAAATCGTCGCAGAACACACATTCAGCCCATCTTCCTTAACTTGATCTCGCAGATTGTCCAGCGAGCGGGAGGCCTACACATCCGTATGGGAGGAAACACTCAGGATTTTGCCTACTTTGTAGACAACATTCCCAACGGGCACGCTACCTCTAAAGAATCGAGCGACCCCAAGAATCCCGTACATCCAACAACTCTCAAACCTTATGATTTCCCGCTAATGAGTTGATCATTCTAGACAAAAACGCCATCTGTGCTTTACAGTATGGATTTCTTCTATCTTGCCTCGAACATCTCTTCCCTCGTTCCTGGAACACGGTGGTATCTCGGTACGTTGTTCGCAAGACATACGGAAAATTTGTTGCTCACGTGCAGACAGGTATCCCTTTCAACGATACCAACTGGCGTTTCGAGATCGCAGAACACAGTCAAAGAATTCTTGGTGATAACCTCATCGGCCTCCAGGCAGGTAACGAACCCGATTACTATGGAACGTATGTGGGCTTTCTCTACTTTATGCCCTCTAGGGTCCTAACTTGTATCCAATAGTCACGGACACCGAAAACAAGATTATGCTCCCCAAGACTACTTCACTGAGTTCGGTTCGCTGGTGCAAGCATATAATAGTGATAGCAACGTCCCAATCAAGAATAACCTCATTGGACCCTCACTTGCCACTGGACCTTGGCACCCAACTGACGTTTGGAACACTGGATACTTAGATGCGTACAAGGATACATTGATGGCCATTACTGTTGAACAGTATGTTCCCCTCATTCCTTAATACTAGACCTTTACTAACATCCGCCTCAGCTACCCGAGCAATAATTGTTGGGTCACCTACAACGTTGGTAGCTACACGGACCCTCAATTAACCTTCCCGGAATTCCTCAAACATTCAGCCGGTGTCGAACTGGTCAAGGATTACTTGGATACTTCAGCCCGTGCGCAGGCACTCGGGAAGCCTTTCATCATGTTCGAGACGAACTCTGCCACTTGTGGCGGTTTACCTGGTATCTCCGACAGTTTCGGTGCTACCCTCTGGGCCCTCGATTATGGATATACTATGGCTGCAAGCAACTTCTCCCATGCGCTTCTTCACTTTGGTGGTCAGAACGTTTACTATAACGTGAGTCATCCCCTTCATCTGGATGTTTTGACGGCGATGCTGATATTCTTCTTGACAGCCTATCACTGCTCCTCCCACCAACCAGTCGTCCTTCAACCAGTACACCATTGGTGGAACCTTCTACTCCATCATCGTCATGGCCGAGACCTTCGGAAAATCGAACGTTTCTCAGATCGTTGATACCTCGACCTCTGACTTGACCCCCTCCTACGCCATCTACGACAACGGTGCCCTCGACAAGGTTGCATTGTTCAACTACATGTCAGACCCCTCCGGCGCCCACGACATCACTGGCACTTTCACTATGGAAGGCGGTGCAGTCCCACAGACCGTCTACGTCAAGTACCTCGCCGCCGAGTCCGTCTCGGTGAAGACCAACATCACCTGGGCAAACCAGACCTTCGGCAACGCGTTCCACGTCGATGGTAGTCTCAAGGGTGACTACAACGTCCAGCAAATCGCATGTGACACCGGTGCCAACGCCTGCCACATCCCGGTCAAGGCTCCCGGATTCGCTCTGGTGTTCCTCAAAGACCCCAGTTCCCAACCTGATGGCCCGACGACGTACGCCACGACGGCGTATACGAAGGCCATTAACACCGCTACCATCGACCCGTCAGTGTTGGCTACCAGCAACGGACATAACCAAAAGGACAGGCTGAATTATGGAAGCACGAGTTATGGAAGCGTGAACGGCGCGATGGCCGCCAGGCTTGTGCCCGGGCTTGCCGTGGTGGGTGCAATGGTCGGTGGAGCTTTGGTGTTGGCTGGGATGAGGTGATAGATTTGACAGACGGATGGACTTATTCAAGACTTTGACTTTCTAGCTAGATCTAGGACTAGTACTATTTAGTTTGAACATTTCGCGTAGCTTGCGGTGTGTTTAATGTGTTATTTTGGGAATAACATCTATACCAAACCGATACTGTAGGACGATAATAAGATGCAAATTAGAGATGTAGCTCTGAGCTCTTGACGGCTGTGAGATGGCAGAAGTGTGGTCGTCCGTTTAAGGGGAACCACCTCCTGCATGCTCCAGAAACCTTGTCCATTGAAATTAGAAGCAAAAAGTGACACAATTTCTATACATGTCGACGCCAGCAGGATTTGAACCTGCGCCCTCAAAGAGGAACAGATGTTTCGAAGGGATTCGAATCTGTCGCCGTAACCACTTGGCTATAGCGCCCTGAGAGACAACTGATGCTTGTACTTGCTGAAGCGATGGTGCAAAGGACGGCTAAGAAAATTCACCGAAAAAAGAAGCCACCACCGATGGGACTCGAACCCACAACCTTCGCCTCCGGAAAGCGACGCGCTACCATTGCGCTACAGCAGCTTGCCGTCGGTTATGAGCTCTGTCAGTCTCACCCAGCTTGTCTCCGACCATCATCGCGACACACATGGTTCAGCCGTGAACGTGCGCCGAATGATTCGATTGAATTTCTCTGAATCTCAGGCTTCTCTGTCACCGAGAAGGCTACAAATGTCGAGCGACCCCGGCGAGGCGCGGTGTGGCTCCCCACCTGCATCTGGATTGGAGGAAGGCTAGCCAAAATCGCTATATTTGCAGCTTTCGACAGGCTTTTATCGATCGGACATGATGAAACGGTTGACATCCGCCTTGTTTATTCTGGCTTTTGTCCGGAACGTGGTTGTGCTCGGTTCTTCAGCCTCATCTGCTGTTGAAATGGCGACTCACAAGGACACGACTTTCACCGCGAGTTTTTCACTAATTTTGTTGTGTATTCCAGCGACTGATTTGCTCCACTTTTCTGCAGTATGTTCCAGGCTTCTTTGCCCAGGATAACCTCACCGCCATCGGAATCCCTGCTGTCAGTATGCAATTTACAGGGAAAGAAGCAAACTCCTGATCATCTAGATCTACAGGTTCCACCCAGATTCGGTCTTCTTGACGAGTCCCCTAATCGTTGGCCGAAACTCTTCGCTGAGGTCGAGCATTTGAATCGCCACGCAGAGCGGGGAACATCATACAAGGTCTTTATCCTTGGAAGGCACGGAGAAGGATACCGTAAGCATTAGCCCGACCCTCACTCAATCTTTTTACTGACGACTTGCTTGACATAGACAACGTCGGCGAGGCAAAGTACGGAACTCCAGAATGGGATGCGTATGTTCTGTTAACCCTGCGGCTAAAGCTATTTTCACTAATAGACCTGCAGTCACTGGTCTAAACTTGACGGCGATGGTGTAATCGTCTGGGGACGTAAGTCTAGTCAACCATGCTTGTGTGGAAGTGGCGATCTGATTTCTTCGACTCCAGCTGACGCTGAACTCACCCCTCTTGGTGAAACTCAAGCACAGACTGCCCACGAAGCTTGGAAGACGGAGCTTGCTTCCCACATCCCTCTTCCCGGAAAGCTGTACTCCAGCCCTTTGAGTCGTGCATTGAAGACATACGAAATCACCTTCGACAGTATTATTCCCAAACACCACACCGCACCAGAAATCCTCGAGGTCAGACTGGAACGCTTGCATTTCGGCTACGAACTGACAACCCTTCTTTTAGTATTGTCGTGAGGTCTATGGCGTTCATACCTGTGATCTAAGACGCTCCAAGAAGTTCATCAAGACGACCTACCCTGACTTCAACTTCGAGCACGGATTCGCGGAGGAGGATCCCTACTGGGAGGCTGACGTTCGGGAGACAGACGAACATGTTGCCCTCCGTGCACATAGTGTGCTTGAACGTATTTTCAAACATGACAAGGACATATGTATGTTTGTCATTCTCTACTTCTCAAGCCTTCGATTCTGACCCGTTGTGCCAGTCATTTCCATCACTGCCCACAGCGGCTACATTAACGGATTCCTGAACGCGACTGGCCGCCCTCATTATGGGCTGCCTACTGGAGGTAAGCTCTTCGTCTCTCTCGCCATTCTTCTTCTCACTGGCTTGCTCAGGCATTCTTCCGATGGTCGTAAAAGCTACCACCGCCCATGGTCATTTATTGGCTAATTAGCTAGTCGTATTACCTCTGCTTTAAATTTCTGTTATGTCGGATATACAATGAATGAGAGCCTTCCAATGTTACCAAGCTCCGTGGGGTTCCATCTGATCGATGCAGTGTTAGTCCATGTGCATCTGCGCAACTCCTACATATCGGCGCCAATCATATGCATTGATGCACCTGACAACCTTTAGAAGTGATCATCCTTTCATCCAGACCTTTCTAGGTTACGCAATGTGGTCCCAGAAGTGGAGGCAGTGACGCTGCTGTTGTGTCGTGTCCCGATAAGCCTGAGATTCTTAACGATTCCGCAGCTTTAAAGCAGGGCGCGGACTTGCTCCTTAGCCAATGCCACGACTCAATCTCCTCTTTACCCTTTGCCTTGGAATCGTTGTTGTTCTTTTCATCTTCCCACCACCACTACGAAACTTCTATAGCTTTTCACCGGCCATGGCTACCTCTTCTTGGTCATCGCCATACGAAGGCTGGCACCAACGAGCACTCAGCAACCCTCACCCCGATCCAAACACCTTCTCTCCATCTCGTGAGGGGCTGCGCTTTGCAGTCCTCAGAAACGCACCAGTAGAGGCGGAAGGCATCGACCTCACCTTCTTCAGCCCACCCAGCTCAGGCGAGGTACCCGATGGTGGCTTAGTCGCAGTCGACGCACTCGGAAGAGTCCTCATCGTCACTCCCAAAGACGCACAAGGCATACTCGATTTAGCTCAGAAAACACTAGATCTGCCTCAGACGGGAGCCTTTAGGAATGCCTGGGTCGTGAACCAACCTACAACCAGCCAACCTATTGACCGGATCTTTGTTCCGAAGGCGAGCAATTCTCTGGTGGATGACAAGGCTGAGATTAGCGTTCAGGGGTTCTCCAAGTCGAAGAGGGAGTTGAAGAAGCCTGTTGGGGACATTACGGAGTTGCCGGATTCGTTATGGGAGTTGACGGGACTTGTGCTTGAGGCTCGGGAAGGAGCGACGACTCCTGGAAACGATAGGAGGAACCAAGATGTGCTTGACAAGGTTAGGGGTGTGGTATCGGATCTCTTTTAAGATGGCGGTGGCCTTTATAATTCTCAATGGGATGGTGTAATATAATATGAATTCTTTCTTGAACACGAAGTGTACTTGGGGTTTGTTATATCATTGGTGTATGTAGTACAGCGATACGAAATACATGTTGACGCTAGACACCTGTTCCAGCTGATAACCGCAGCTTAGTTGATAGCAGAAAGCTGAGAAACAAGGCCCTTGGCCCAGAGGCCATCTGAGCCGGTAGCAGGATGAAGGGCATCCTTCCAGACATCTGGGAGCACCATTAGCTGCCATCCTTTGACTGAACAGTGTATGTATTACTCACAGACACCAATAGGTCCGAGGCAGGATGAGTCAGTCGGAGGAATTGTACATCCGCCGAACGAAGAGTAGGAGCCACAAGTGCCGTTTGCAGTTTTGAACCCGTAAGTAGCAGGGTTGTCCATGATCTTCGCGAAGAGGGCATCTGAGAGAGGGGAGACGTTGAGTGGCGACGGGAAGATAAGCAAGGGCTGATCATACGATTGTCATACACGGAGCAGGTAACTCCTGACTTGGAAGCGCAGTAGGCGTTGGCCTTTGCTGCGAGCTGGCCGTTGAACTCGTTGATGCTGTCCTGCATAGCATCAGAGCATCAGCGTCAGTTCCCTCTCTCGTATGCCCTGGGGTTGAATACATACCCTCAGCTTGGCTTGTAAAGTTGCACCAGCACCAATACCAACCTGAGCTCGGTCGAAAGGCAGAACACCATTGAAGACGAAACGGCGAGCACCGGCTTGGTAGAGTCTATCCACGGTAGCGAAGTAAGAGTTGAGGTCGGTGTTGTAGAGGGCTGACCCGCTCCCATTGGTATTCTTGTAAGAGTTGTTCACGTCGTTGGCTGTCAACATGGCGTGGATTAGTCGCTTCTAATTGTAATGAGGAGAGGCTGCACTGACTGCCGAAGGTAACGGTGAAGAGCGCATTTGAGCCAGACCAGGGAACCTTTGCTGGGGTCACGTAGGTTGTGAAGGAGGTGACTTGGCTCCTGAAATCCGGTGGAGATGCGAAGACGATCGATGAGTCGGAGGTGGCTCCGCTCACTGCAAGCTGATGGGCTACTGTTAGTAAGAACCGGGATTCAATTGAAGAGACAGATACTAACATCAATCAGTTGCGTGTGTCCGACAAGGCTGTTGAATTGCTGAGCCCAGTTGGGACCTGCAGTCGTGCAGGATGTCGGAGTCAGGTGTTGCAAAGGATCATCTTTGCCGCCCCATCCGGTGGTAGCTGTACCGGGTCCGTTAGTATAGGACGACATACCAAGATGGTTAAGCTCACTATAACTAATTCAATTCGGGAACATTGGTTGGCAAATGATAAGGAGATCTTCAGGGCGTGAAAAACCGTACCTGTCACCACTGCATGGTTGTGTCAATGTCAACACAATGCTAAGAATATCGAGCTCAGGGTACTCACAAGGCGAAGATGTACTTCGTGCTGTCGAGGATAGAAGCGAAAGCGAGGTTACTTCCGAGAGCAGCGAGAAAAACAAAGGTCTGGAAGCGGAACATCTTCAACCGTTGTAATGTTCAAGAGGCCATTGTTCTTGAGCTTTTATAGCAGAGCTCGAGAAGACGAGATCATGTTTAAACAGCTGGGATGCCCAGAAGCAGGGAAGAGTAGAAGCATGCTGAAGAAGGCCCATGCAAAGAAGCAGGAACTACGTCTGCATCAGCAAGCCTTCGTGACCTATTCCTGGATTGCTTGCGCGCTTCAGGTCAACTCAAGTGTATCTTCCTCAGCCCCATGATACATCCTCTGACCAGTCGAAGGCTAACCTCCGTATGCAGGCCATGCGTTGTCAGTTGAATTGAAGTGCTGATTTTGAGGTCGACGTCAAAAGCACCCGTTCCCTCGGTCCCGTCTTCTTCCCGTCAGCTCTTCAGCCAAACGCAAGTCAAGGATAGGGCTTAAAGCTTCATAACTAGAGTCGAAAATTGACGCTTGCGCCCAATAAGGATCTTCATTCATCCGCCAATGAAATTTGTGCCGAATGGTTATTCCTGGATTCCGCAACCACTACGAGGCGTTGGATCAGATCTTGTTAATGAAAATCGTCATCGACAAGTGACTAACCTCGCGTGTTCGAGGCCATACGAACGTGGAGAGAAGCCAAGTAAGCGACGTCCTGTCCAAAACATTCGAGGACATCAGCAGCAACGATCAACGGGTTCAACATCAGCACCTTGTCACGAACCACCATGACCATCTGGCGCCCCGAGCAAATGACCTTCATTCGACATGCTGCCTCCGCTTCAACCTCTTATCTGCTGATATGCATCTAGTAATTCAGTTTACGAGGCTCTATAAACTGGGCTGCCGAACCTGGAAATGTATCTGAGAATCGGCCTCGATTTACCATGTTACTCAAGTCTGCAAGTCTCGTGAGTTTCTTGGCTTTGGTCACTCATGTGGCCGCCATAAACCAATACACGACAATTGGTGTGTAGAACCTGCGAATCACTAGCAGAACTATGACTGACTGAATGGGTTTGCAGGAAATGTGCCCAAGCCGGGGACCTGCGGCAACTCGGGAGTTCTACCTTCTGGAGGTTGGATCGCCAACAAGAGATGTGGATATGTCATGGGTAGGGTACCAACAACATCCTAACGGGTCTACGAAACTGACCGTGCACTCTAGGTACTGCCGTTGCAGGACACAGGTTCGACGTTTCTTCCACCGATTCGACGAATTATCACTATGGTCGCTACCGAGGCACTGCTGGCAATTTCTGCACCTACCTCGTACCATCCGTGAGCCTCATTTGTTCATCGTTTGCAGTTCAATTTTCTCATTCGGCTTTTAGGCACTTGACCTGAACAGTGGTGCTTCCATCGCGGACTCATGTGGTTCTGACACTGCCGCTCGGATGTGCGACCGAAACTCGTTCGGAAGAGACTTCGATGCCCCTCCTCATCAAGGAGACGGCGCCATCATCGTCCCTCTCAATTTGGCCGGATGCCCTGGATACTACAACTACTTTGTCGTAAGTCTTCCCACTGCGTACCCTCCTAACTGAAATTGATTTTGACATTACTTTCTGCCAGGACTCGAATTTTGCGTCCGGCGCCTTCCAGGATCCAGTTCCGTTCAACATGGCGACTACCTCCAGCGGTGGCTACCGCTATTCGACCCGAGATGGCGCTGCAAGCATGGTCCGAGCGAACGTTGCGGAGTGGGGCCAAACTATCTGGTTCTTCGTACCTCGCTCTTGTATTGCCGCCCAGCTTCCAGGTGGTTTGCACAACGAAGGTGGTGATGGCTGCTGATTACTGCTGTTGTATTCTGCACTTTGCTTCGCTCAATATTATTCGCCCTTGTTCTTTTATCCGGAATCTGCAATAAGAAACAGCTTCAAGCTCATGCAGTAGCAACTTTCTTAAATCGCTCGACTAATTATATTTCTAGATACGATACCGAAGCCAGAAGCCACGAACACAGGTATTATCAAAAGAAGACGGGTATCTAGAAGATATCACCAAGCTTATCGCCAATATCGCTTACAACGTCTTTGACCTCATCTTTCGCGTCGCCGGCTGCGTTCTTTACGGCCTCACCAGCGGATTTGATCTTATCCTCAAGACCGAATTCTTCAAGGCATGAATCACAAGCAGCGGGCTAGGCAGACCAAGATGAGTACTTGCGGAACAGTAGAGGGTGGCAAGGAAGCACGACATACCATGTTTACGACAGCATTTGTAGCTCCAGCAAGGCAGCCTGCGTCAGCGAAGAGATCTAAAACGTGGTCAGATGTACTGTTCTTTCGACTGGTCTGTCCTATACTCACTAGCTCCTTCAGCTGCTGCAGCACTGGCACAACCAATGACTGTGGGAGCGAGCGCGACGACACATTCTAGAGAATTACCTGATAAGTCGGCTGCCTCGTTTTGCATTCAGCGATTACTTACTCGCAATGTCACAGTCCCGCCTCATGAACGTATGTCCGGTAGGGACAGCAAGGACGGTGCTGAGGGCAGCCAAGAATGCGACGACGCAGTGGAATTGCATATTTGGATGATTGGGATGGATTAAGAAGGAGAGGCGGTTGGGTGATACGAGAACGAAAGAGCGTTGGTGGAAGTTGAACCAAGGGAGAAAAGGGAGAAAGGGAACGTCAAGTTCCGAAGGAAAGAGTGTGTGTTGAAGAATGGGATGAGTGCTGCTTGAGGTTTATATACGGTCCTCCACTCATCGTCGCCCGGAAATTCGTCGTCCATAACCAAAATCAATGTATCCTTCGCATCAGTAGGAGGTGGAGTTACTGGTCTCGTGAAAATTGTCTTTGGCAGCCGAGACTACAATGACCTGGATACTTGAATCAATCTGCCAACCACCCTTGAAGGCTACTAGGTTACCAAGCGTCTATTGCGTTGGTTGCGGACGACCAAGGATTGACATCAGCGTCGGTCGCCGTCGGCCCTCAGATTCTACCTGATTCGGGAGCTGTTGTCAGGCGGTATTGAGCAACGTATTCAGTATCCGATGCCTATCAAGCCAGGACTTTTCGGTTTCTGAAACTTGGAAGAGTGCCGACAAGCATATGACTGGGAAAGCGGAAGTGGGTGGTTAAAGGATACAAGCATAAATGGTTGGTCTGAGATTTTTGGATACATGTACAGTTTGTATTTGCTTCAGTAAATGTCCTTATTAGATCCGGCACCGAACTGTCAAACACTGGGAGGAGCCCATAGAACAAGGCGCATCCATGTTTCCATCGCACTCATCGATGGTGCTCCAAGGTTCTTGACAGGTTATAAGCAGCAGAGATCAGAGTGACATGGCTGTAACACGACTTCAGCATGGGAGACCAGAATAAATAGCGATGAACTCACGTAAATCCTTGAACAGCGTTACCCAGGCTAAGAGAAAGAATGACCCGTCAGACCGTGTTTCATATGTGTAGGTTGGAGGGTCTTACGCTTCTCCAGCGTCAGAAATTTCTTCTGTGCAAAGACCGACGTGGTTGAGATAGAGCAAGAAATCCTGTCGACAACGATCGGAACACAACGCGAGGAGCCCAGGAGAAAACATACCTCAAACATGTTGACAGCTCGTCTCAGAAGTGCCTTGTCATATTGACCCGCCCGAGTCAAGGCCTCCACGCACCTGAAGATCCTCCAGTTAGAGTATATCCAGAAAGTAAGAAAACCATATGACTGACCAGAGGGTACAGAGGCAGAAGGTTCCTTCTTCTCCCCCGACGCCATCATCCGACAAGTTCACGTCATAGCGGAAGACCAGGTTCTGGACATGGAATGTTAGGCGTCATTTACGGTAGTGGTATAACATGACCTACGTTTGAAGTTAGACCGCCTCGGTCACGGCTCTTCAGGATCTGCCGGAGAGTCGACACGAATCTAGGATCAGACTACATCGTCCATCAGTTCAGTTCACATACGGAATTTATGCCAGACATTCACGTACCCCGTGAATGAAGAACACCAGTGGCATGATCAAGACCGCAGAATCCAACAAATGGGAGTCTTCGTAACTCTGTCCGAAATACTTGCCATCGGCGTTCCAGGCATTGTGCATTATCTCCTCGTAGAGCTCGTCGCGTGACTCCAACCACTGCGTGCGGTTGGGGCAGGGCAAGGAGCGTTTGTCTGCAAGACGAAGTCCTAGACGGGCAAACGGTGAAAATCATGTCATTGGTGAAGCACAACAAATCTTACCTCGATCGAGCGCAACCCTGTTTGGAAGTTGGTGGTCAGGAATACCCTCAGTATAGGATGAACAAGGGCATACCAAAGCATAACTTTTGAATACTATCTCACCATCCGTGAGACAAGTTTCACTTCAACGATGGCATGAACTCCTTACTGTGAAATGGCGTTCCTTGTTCCGTACCTCCCAGATGGACCTATCCGCGGGTTGAGCAAGGAGTTCACCTATGTTTCAAAGACGACTCACAGATCCGGCACTTTGACTTTTGTCACCACGACTGAGAATGCAAAGTTAGGAACAATGTTTTTCAAAGTCACCGGGCGCTCTTACAGTCGACGCTGTTAAAAAACCTATGTCAATGGGGGAGTTTGAGCAGGTGTTGTTTCCACTCACAGTTCTCGTACAAGCACCCTTGATGATGTTAGCAAGTTATTCGGTGCTTGAAGGTACCCAACTCACCAGTCATCGTAAGACTAGATAGACCCGTTAGTCTGACTGAACGTAAAAATCCCGGAGAGGATAGCCTACCAATGGTTTTCCGAACTACAGAAGGCATAAGCGACCAGTAAAGGATCAGAGCCAGGACCTCACACACCTTTTGGCCGAGATAGATACAATCCATCAGTTCACCGTAAATATCCTACAGACATGATCAGTTAATCAGCGTTCATCGCTTAGAGTCATGTAAACAAGACATACCAGTTGAATATGGTCTGCAGCACCGTTACCGATCCTAACAGGCTTGGACCCCTTGTGACCGTCGAGATGGGTTAGTTCAATCTCTTCCAGATCTTTTCCGCCTGTTTGCCCGGAAGAGCTTAGTATGCTGAGGACCTGGAGACAACGGACGGAAAATACGTACCGTGGATGCTATACATGATTTGCAAACTTCCATCGGCGTTCTTGTGTCTCAGGCGCTCGAAGATGAATTCCATATAGGCTTGATTGGATGGCAGATGTAATGAGTCGGGGAAAGCAAAATGAGACGAGAAGTAGCTTACCGTTAGCCTCCTCCGTGAACCCGAGGCGAATGAGTGCGTAAAGGGTGAAGGAAGCATCCCGAATCCAAGAGTAGCTAGAACAGTGGGTATTAGTGTCGAGTCTGATCGAGCAACACGCCAACATACCGGTAGTCCCTACCGAGCAGGAGGTTAGTCGTTGGAAAATAGGTATATAGGAAGCTACACACCAGTTTCGAGTGCCTCCAATAAACTCGGGCAAGCTTAAGGTAGGGCTTGCGACTACTGCACCCGTGGGCTCAAAGATGAGAAGCTTGAGTGCCAGAGCACTTCGGTGAACGGCCTCCTTCCATGACCCTTTGTAGGTGGACTGGCGGATCCAGTCATTCCAATATTTGTTTGTGTTCGACAGTAGGTCTGAGAGAAGTTTCTTTTCGACAGGATTAGCTCTTTGCTCTATCAGAGACAAGGAAAACATACCTCGGTGAGGAATGGATCACCAACGGGCCTTGCAACCTTCCCAAGAGGGGCGATACCAAGGCTGGCATCTCCATCCTTAGGTGGGACGGGAGGAGTCCTCAGCACGAAAGTCACAACTTGGCCTTCATGCAACTCCAACTTTGCTTCTGCGACGGGGCCTAGCAAGCCCTTGTTGCTCAGATCCACGATTTCGAGCTGGCACTGGGGTACGCTGCATCCATCTGCCGTCTTCTCACAGATATACCTCAGGTCCAAGTTGAGGTCTTTAGATTCAAATAGTGCTTTGAGGTGGCCATTGCCTTGGGGTACGCTTTCGTCGTCAATGAGCTTGGTAGTATGTGCGTCGCGGGCGTAGTTGAAAGCAGGAGCACATTGCATTTTGACGGGGATGCTGCCGCGGATACATTCGACGCGTCGGATGAGCCATGGAAGGAGAGGCTTCGTGCTACCAGTCCCGATTTGAACAACGGGGCGAGGAAGGAAGTCTATTTAGGGGAGGTCAGATATTTAGTACCCTCAGGGTCGTGTCTGCATTTGCTGATGATGACGAACCTGTGACGGAAGCTACGCCTTCCTCGTTCATAAACTTGGTTTGCAAGATCTGAACCAGGCCGTCAATTTGAGGTTTGGGAAAATATATCGATAGAGCGTACGTTAGAGCTTGCAAGATAGTTCTGCTTGACCGTGAATGGAACGGTAGGCGTGATCGAGAAATGTCCGCCTTTATCTTTGTCGAGAACCCGAGCAAACACCGATGGTGAATCAAAGTTCGGGATGCAATAGCTTTCGACTACATCGGGGTGTTAACCTTCCTCTTAGCTTCAAGATAATCTTTACACGCACCAGAGCCGTCGATGCTGACGAGCGCGGCGGTCCTCAGATTTCCGATCCTGAATTATCTTCGTATGAGACCAGACATGACCGTGGATGTGCAAAGCGACTTACAGGGCATGTTCAGCCAGCGGCAGGTAGTCTCTGTCATCCTTCGGGCGATAGTAGTTCATTGTTCAGTACTTCGTTCAATATTGGGCCGCAGTTCAACGAGCTCTGTTATAAAGGACCAGAGAGCGATGCGGGGTAACTACAAGCTCTCATCGGGACCTCGTTCCGCTCAATCCGCTCCCGATCCATCACGTGCGTCTTCTATTTACCTCTCATCGCCGTCTGGATCAACGCGTTCACGGCCAAAATCGCTATTTGTGGCCTGAAATTGACAGAAAGCGAGGAAGAAAGAGACGTTGATATTGATAAATTAAAAACACGCGTTGCTCATCGCCAAGATCGAGGAAAATCATGATTATCGCGTCTAAATGTCACGGCTTTCTCGCTAAATCTACTTCCTAGAAACCACAGTACTGGATAATGTCCGTGACAGGTCGCTTTGGCTGCTTGGCAGAGAGCTTCTGGATCTTCGCCAAGTCCGGGTATCCGAGAGACATCGCGCAGACCACGATTTTCTCCTCTTTGATCGGCAGATACATCCTGAGGATGGCATGATACTTGGAGAATGATCCCTGTTCACAACATCAATATACGAGTAATTGATTACAGTAGTAGTAATGGGAGTTACTTGAACAATCGTCTCCAGACTTCTGGCCCTTGCTGCGATGTTAACGTTCTGAATGAAGAACCCAATATCCAACCAGGTGCCTATCACCAACTTCAATCGTCAGAAACACCCCATAAGATCAGACAAAGGACACACCTTGCGTAAGGCCTACATGGGTAGTAAAGATGAACCCAACCGGCGCCCCAAAGAACTCGCTATATCCAATCCTACATCAGCCCTCTCCTCCCTTATCCTATCCGACTAAAATCCCTCACTAATTCCTCATGCTTACTTTCTTCCTTTCTTCGACGTTGGTCCTGTCGACACTCAGCGCCGCGTAAAGTGTTTGTCCACTCTCCTGTTTCCTCTTCGCGAACTCCTCGGGCAGCGGACCTTTGGGGTAATGTTGGTACTGTGCTTGGTGCGCGTCGGGTGTTTCGAGGAAGGCTTGGGTAAGTTCGGCGGATAATTTTGATTTTAGGGAGCCAGAGACACAGTAGACTTTGGACCAGGGCCTAGGATCAATCAAAACGTCAGCCTCGCTTGAAGAACGAATGTGAGAGCCACGTACTGCATGTTGTTCCCGGAGGGCGCATTCCTTGCCACCTCGATAATCTCGTCGATCGTTTTTACGTCGACTTCTTTGGGTAAGAAGTAACGACAGGAGAAACGGTTTTTGAGGATTAAATCGACTATTGTAGCTGTTTCCGAGGTTCGAGGCGAGACTGCTCGCTCAAAATTTGAGTTGTGCAGCAGGCCTGAAGGAATGATGTCAGCCTACGATCTCTTGGAGGAAGAAACATGGGTCATACCAGTTTGTCGTGTTTCCTCGATAGAATGGATGTGGTTGACGTCGGTCATGGTTCAAACGAAGGTGCTTGTGAGAGGGCAGGGAGTTGAGTATTGACATGTTGCAGAGGATGACTCTCCACTAAGGCGATTGGGTATATTTTTAGACCTGCCCAGGAGCCGCAGCCGGGAAAATCTGGTATCCAATGAGGATTGCTGGAGGAAATTCTGCAGACCTGCCGTCTTCAGCCAACACCTCCATTTCTTCAAGGTTCCTCAGAACCTCATCGATATGTTCGACAGCTCCGGAAAGGTTTGCGATTTTGGCACAGGCAGCATGGATTTTCAGAAGGGTGGGAGAAGGCATAGGAAGGTCGAGCTCTGAATTGTTCTTGAATGTTACGGTTTTGGGGTATGACGCCAGCAAGTAACTCTTCGGAGCACGCAATTGATATGTGTTCGGAGTGTCCTTTGAGATTTCAGTTGCATACCCTAGAGGCTCAGATATGGAGACTAACCGTTTCCGTGAACCATAGTTTCAGATTTCTGAACTTTGTATATACCTCATATGACATTGTGATGACATTTTCAAGATGGTGTATACCTATGCCACCTAACTCCTCGGGAGTCTGGTCGTAACCGAAATTTGCAAGACCAGTCCAAACGCCAGCTGGACAGTCCTGACACAGAAAAAAGTCAGACCGTGCAATGGTATAATGCAAAATCAATACCTTTTGGTCGTCCGCGTTGCGACCTGTGGTACTCACGTTCGCGGATTCGGAAAATATGTGCGACATCTGAGTAGTTACGGTTTCTTGCCCTGATGCCTCAATATCTTCCTGAATTTCTGCTGTCCTCGAGGCCAAATCTTCGTCATATCGGCCAGTCACCACGCATCGGGAGCCGTCCCGAATCAGCGCCTATAGAGTATATTCAGAGCTACGCTAGGGCAAGGGCAATGTGTGCTTACCTTGGTTTTGGCTTCCTGACAATCTTGAGGTATCTCCGACAACAGGGAATTCATGAAATCCGCCTTTGTACTAAAGGATGAGAGTGATATGGATTCTGAAGGGTTTAAATCAGAAGTTACTCTGTTGAATTTGACTTGTCGTCCAGAGGTAAGCTCATTTTAAGGTCATTTCAGAAATTCAAGCAAAAATAGCTTACATAATCTCAAAAAATAGTCATAATACCTTTGCCCAATCGCCTCGATTTTGGATTCCGGTTCAGCAGTAACGTCGCGTGCAACGGATAGACAGATTGCATCGCTAGGCCAGTGTAAGAGAAAGAAGCCCAGAAGTCTGGTGTTGATTAGTTTTTGCTCTCTTTCTTTAGATTCGGCCTCAGTCAGAATGCGCGTTTCACGGTAGTAGCAGATCGAATATGCGTCGAACACAGCAGGCGAGGGATGAAAACCTGATGGTGCTGGTGGGGGAAGGGGTGCCATGGAATGTGGTGTCAAGCAAGGTGTCAAAAATTCCGCCTCTGGCCAGTATTTTGCTTTGTTTCTTTCAGATCCCCACGGCATCCTCCGGCATCAATTGTGCCAATCTTGCCTCTGGACCACCATGATGATTGCAAACGCGACCTTGGCATGGAGAACCTCATATCTCCCACCCGTCGACAGCCAGGCAAATGGTTGAACTCGACGTTTTTCAACTACATCTACCTTGCCGTCCGACTCATTCAATGCTTAGAGTTCGGCATTTTCAAGCACGACAATGGTTACCGCGACGCACATCTTGACGGTGGAGATGTGAACTGGGGAATCAATCTACTGCTCTGTGCTCGGCTTATTGAAGTTTGAGGGAATCAAGGGCATGAATTGCAACCACTAAGGGGCCCGAATGGTTTGGGGTCAAACGAAAGCACTGGAATTGACATTCATGTATAGAAACCTATAGATGTTGCGCTTTATTACGTTTAAGAAAGGAGACAGAAGCACACGATGAGTACTCTTACTTTACACAACGGCTCACAAGGAGGTTCGAAAGCGTTTAGCAATGAACATTAAAACGTAAAATTTGACGACCCCATTGCCTAGTCAAAGGTCATTCATTATTTCTCCCTACTCCACCCTTCAAATACAGTTGGCAGCGCCAACTTGCCACTGAACATTGATTCCGTCGAGTACAGTCCCAGAGTCACCCCAACCATTGACGAAGGCCGCAACATCAGCCTTGTCAACGCCATTGACAGAGATTGCAGATTGGACGTCGTAGGTGCCATCATTGTGGCGAACGAGGGGCTCGTTATCGTCCTTATAAGCCAGGAGCATTAGAAACCGAGGCTAGCTTCTATCGAAAGAGATTTACACACCCTGAGAGTCGTGTTGGGCCAGTTGACGCCAATAGTGTGGCCAATGGCTAGAAATTAGCGATCAGAAGGACGGCAATGTATAGACAATTAGAGAGAACATACCATAGTTAATAGAGCTCTGAAGGTTCGAAGGTCCAAGGTCCGGAGAAGGTGTCATGATGAAATAGCAAGTGGTGGGCACGTCGCGCTCAACGGGCGTGGCAGCGACTACAGCGGCGAAAGCGAGAGCAGCAAGTGTCTTGGCGAAGAACATGGCGTATGACTAGAAGATGGGACTTCTGATATGGATTGTCGACACCCGAAGCTGGTTTATATACGCAAAGCTCCAGCTTCGCACCAGGCTCGATGTCCTTGACCCTCATCAGGGGTCATTCATGTTTTATTATTACCCTTCTCCCGGTCGAGCACGGTCGGTATATCTTGGCCGATTACAAAAATGCAAGAAATGCAACGGCCAAATGCCGCCGCCATTCTCGTTGTCAATGTCGTTTCAACCAAATTGCAGATGAACGCTTCAGCACAGTTCCAAAAATACACGAGATCGTCAATTTCAAGCCGGCCATGGCTCTCCCGGTGATGGCAACACACCGCATTGCTAGTCGCCGCTTCATCTCGCAAGGATGTTAGCGTCATTTACCTCTACAGCCATGACTGCCGTTGTGTCGTCCTACCAGAACCGAAGCAATGGGTCTAGAAAGATCTCTGGAATATAATTCATAAGCCTTGCTCTCGTAATCTGCCTCCTTCAGGCGAAGGAAATCCGCAATTATAGATGATTCAGAATATGTAGATTCCTCTGGTCCATCTCGACGATTAATCTACTCCTAGGCGAATCTTTACAGCCTTAGGCAACCCTCATTGAACTCTATTCAAAGAAGCACACGTTATTCTATCTTGTTTCGACCGAGGTCCAAGGCTTGGATCTATCTCTTCCAGTTCTGGAAAGGTAATACTCAAGGGGAGGATCTTGTGCTACAGCCCGGGTGCAATGGCGCTTTCCATGGTATCTGACCTGTCATGGCTCAACGTGCCAAATGAACCAGGCGAACGAAGATGACAGCGCTAACCTGAGGCCAAAACGTGCGGGGAACATAGAACGAACCTCCGTTTATGACTTGGCTTTGTTGTTCTGGGTAACGTCACCGCCGATCCTGAACGTTCACGCCTGCTATCCTCTTCGCCAATAGTTGCTGAATTGTAACCAGAAGCTTCGAACGGGATGTCCTGACCGCCAATATCTCCTTCTCTTCGGACTTCTCGAAGCGTCTGGGACCGCTTGGATGAATGCATGTTCCAAGATGAATCAACGTGCAACAGGTGAACGGTGGCTGGGTAGGTAATGAATTTCTATAAAAGCAAGCTTGTACGTCCTTTCCTCCTCATCCAATCACCTAGAAAACACAATGTTCTTCGCCAAGACACTTGCTGCTCTCGCTTTCGCCGCTGTAGTCGCTGCCACGCCCGTTGAGCGCGACGTGCCCACCACTTGCTATTTCATCATGACACCTTCTCCGGACCTTGGACCTTCGAACCTTCAGAGCTCTATTAACTATGGTATGTTCTCTCTAATTGTCTATACATTGCCGTCCTTCTGATCGCTAATTTCTAGCCATTGGCCACACTATTGGCGTCAACTGGCCCAACACGACTCTCAGGGTGTGTAAATCTCTTTCGATAGAAGCTAGCCTCGGTTTCTAATGCTCCTGGCTTATAAGGACGATAACGAGCCCCTCGTTCGCCACAATGATGGCACCTACGACGTCCAATCTGCAATCTCTGTCAATGGCGTTGACAAGGCTGATGTTGCGGCCTTCGTCAATGGTTGGGGTGACTCTGGGACTGTACTCGACGGAATCAATGTTCAGTGGCAAGTTGGCGCTGCCCATTGCGTCTGAGGAGACCTTGGCAGAAAAACGATTTGCATGGGGCCAGGCGCTGGTGTAACGTAGCTTGATCTTTATTGTCCAACAAATTGTCCATCCCAGATGTGTAGATCACATGCAATTTAAATATCGTCCTATTGACCACCTATGCCTTACATTGAGAGCCAAAGCCACACCTACCAGGTGACAATATTCACACTTGACAGTCGTTCCTCGTCTCCTTCGTAACCCACGCGTACTACCCCACGTTCGGGCAGCCGTTCATTTCTGGCTATGGTCTGTCAAGCACCCAATTGTAAGACCTCGTATGTATATGGCATTTAAACGAAAATAAGGAGAAGTAAATACTATCGATAGCTATATCCACAGAAAATATACAGAAAAATATTTCAAAGTCCATATCTTATGCAAATGTTATGGTATCTCTATGATGGGAATCCAATCCAGTCGGTATTATGCTCTCTCTAGCATCTTCGCATCTTTACACCCCTTCCTCCCGGGGCCAAATCCCAACCCTCCTACATCCGAGGCCCTAAGCCCAGAATGGGAATCTGATCGTTTTTAGCTTCACGCCCTTCCTGACTGCAACCTCCTCCGCCTGAGCAAGAATCTTCCCCTGCTTGCTCGACAACACGTCCGGCTTGAAGTGCAGATCTACTGCATCCCAGGAACAGTCCTCCAGAGCCACCACGAGCTCATCCAGTAAAGCCTCATTAGCTTTATGGATCCTTAACGTTTTTAGCCTGGTGGTGGGGGAAGCGGGTGTTGGCGTTGGAGGCTTCAACGGAGAAGACAAGGGGCAGTCTGATGGGGTTTTGATCTTTGAATATCGAGTAAGGGCGGAGGATGTGATTCTATCGCCTCCCACTTCGGCTGAGACTAGGCGGTGGAGGGAGGGGAGCGCAGCCTCGAAGGCATCCTCTTCGTCAGTGTCGGATGTGATGGTGCAGCGGGAGATGCAGAGATCGGTCAAGGTGTCGGCGACTGCGAGGAGTAAGGTGAGGAGGTCCGTGTTGGCGATGTCTTGGATCTGCTGGAGCTTGAGGAACTTCAGGGAGAAGCGGGAGGGTCCGATGAAGCTGAACAGCTCAGCCTGGGATAGTCTCCCTTCTATGAGCTGGAGCTCTTCAAGATGGCACGGAAGAGAGGTAATGCTAGATCCGGTGAAAGTTAATTAGCTAGTGGGTCGAAAACGACAAGCAAGGGTAACTTACTGTTCCTCAGTACTCGGGGTCCATTCGTGCAAGACCAACTTCCTTAGATCCGTCCAGTCCTGTGCCATTGACAGGACGTCCTTGATCGTTACCCTGACTGGGTCCGAAGGCGAGCTATACGCCAAGGTGAAACATTCCACCCGTTGGAGAGGTGCAAGAGCCTCCTCCAGATTATGGAATCTGGCCTTCGCGACCTCGATATGCTGGATCTCCGTAGCGAGCGTAAGGATAGTGCTCAACGCCTCCTCGTACTCCTTCGGGAGCGTCGACGAGGAAGACTCATTCGTCCACCTCGTGAAATCCGCATCGCAGAACGCAGTGATCAGCTGGCCCCGTTCGGGTTTCTTCTCCAGCGAACGGGCGATCATCGTAGGGTTCCCGATATTCCCTACATCCTGGGTGCCGAAACCCTCGAAGTAGAGGTCCAGAACGTGCAGCCACGACTTCTGCACGAGGGCGTAAGACAGAAGAGCTTGTCTCCAGCCTCGTGCCCATCGATTAACGGCTTGGTTTACGATGGTGCGCACGATGTGTGGGGGAAGTGATTTTCGGAAGGCGGGACGGGTACGGGTGGTAGGGATGACACGGACACAATGTCCGGGAAGCTTGATGTCGCAGCAGCAACGACACATGATGTTTTCAGGCTCAACAAAATTGTGGCTGCATTCGAGGAAGACGACGAGGGATCGGGTGGTAGGGGAGCATGGCCAGGTTCGGGAGTAGGCTATTCGGAGGTTATCGTCGTCTAGGTTTGGACAAAGTCGTAGGGTATAGCAGTTGGCTGCTGGTAGTCGTACTAGCTCGAATACGACAGTGTAGAGGGGAAGCCGGGAGAGCAAATTTTGCAGATGAGCTCCCTGTTGCCTCCGGCGGCGGGTCAAGAGGAGTTGACCTCCGTGAGTGGGCTCAAGGGCGTCAAGATGAGGTATTGTGAAGCCCAGGCGTTTATTTTCATGACATTCCTTCAATGTCTGATATCAGGCGGGTCAGCGCTAAACAGGAGGCACACGACTTCAATCTGAAAACTTACCACGTCCCGCAGTGCGGTTGATTCCTTGTATACGACAACTAGTCGTACACCATTGAACGAGGCATGTGCATCGCCGTCAAAAACGACGGAGATCATGCATTCGTTACCGAACAGAGGATCCGTCGGGCCCTCACAGGTGTTGTAAGAGAGCCAATGAGCCTGTTCTGGTGGTTCTATCATTGTTGGCAAATTCAGAGGTTCCAGAGACGTTTCTTTCGTTAAAAATCGGAGATGGTGGGTACAGAAAAGTGCAGCTCAGCCACGTTTTCGAGACCCTCGCAGCTCATGGCAGGAGCTGCTTGAGCTTTAGGGGACTCCATGAGGCCCAGCCGGAGGGTTGTTACGGGTGGAACTAACGGCGGTATTAGCCGGAATTAACACAGCCACATAAGTGGCTGCAATTTTGGGTCCGTTCGATTCCCGTATGTGACAGTTTATATATGAAAAGTGGCCGAAACGGAGAGTTATCTTGACATTCGCAGCGTTATCTCGTCGCATCGATCCTCCGAAATTCGCAGAACAACGGCCGTATGAAAACAATTGCGGATTTTGAGCTTCTCCGGAAGAATTCTGCCTCTGTTTGCTCTTGTTAATCCGAGAGGCTCTCGCACGAAAAGTCACACCCAGAAGCCCTCCAGTTCGATCCAGACGACTGGCAGTTCTTCATTCTAGCCATCATCAGATAAACTCGTCATGGACGCTTCTTTGGCTTGGCCGAAGGTTGAATGGCTGGCCCATTGCGCCACCAACATCCAGCACTTACCCCGGGCCTGTGCCAATCGAAGGTCCAAGTTGACCTTTTTAAGTTCCACGGCCCGCAGATACCCTGGCGAAAAGTTCTATGAATCAACTGCTTGGCTTTGTTAGCATGGGCGTTTCTAACTGGTTCCCAACTCCGTTGGGCCCCTAGGAATACCAATGACTGGGGACTACAAAGTCCAGAAATGTCTTCGGGTCTCCGTTGCCGTTTCATGACCTCGAACATTCCCCGTCGCTTCCGGATCAGAAAAATGGACTTTTAGAGTTGGTCCACCTCCATCTGCTTTTTCTGTCAGGCCACCCAACTCTATTGCACACACCTGATCGCGGCAGCTCGCCGCCCCGCCACACCAGATATCTCCCTCCCGTCTAATATTATCACCCGGCAGTTGGGGCTTCCCCACATATAGCAGCCAGATGTGGGGAATCAGCTGATGACCATATGGGCACCAGCTGACCCCGCCTACACGCTACCTCAAGCTCCAATCCTTCAGCGGCCCGGTGAAGATTCTTCTTCTCTTAAGAATCCATTCGGATGCGAATAGGGAAGTTGAAGCCCGGGACCCCGTACTTTATCTCGAACCACCATGGCAAGTCGTGCTGAAGTCAATCCTGTCGTGGAGGCGAGGAAGAAAAACCATAAATGGTTCAGGCCTCATTCTCTGAAAGTTGGAGATCGGGTTACGAATGCAGCTAGTCTAACGCTCAGGGAGACTCTCTTCCCGCTCTTCCTCGTTACGATTCTGTATTTCCTATGGGTACGTCGCCTTCCCCCAATTTCCTGATCCTAACTTTAATCTGGTCATTTGCTTCAGGGTTTCGCATATGGATTACTTGATACGTTGAACAAGCACTTCCAGGTCACCCTCGGTATCACACGGACACGCTCGTCCGGACTACAGGCTGCCTACTTCGGCGCTTACCCTCTGGCCTCGCTAGGCTACGCCAACTGGGTACTACGAAAATTCGGATACCGTGCAACGTTTATTATGGGGCTTACGCTCTACGGGATCGGTGCCCTCCTTATGTGGCCTGCGGGGCTGAAGAGAAGCTTTGGTGGATTCTGTGGTGCCACGTTTATCATTGGCAGTGGGCTTGGTTCGTTGGAAACTGCCGCTAATCCATACATGGCTGGTAAGCACGTAGTCTGCTCGAGCATCTGATTTGTGCTGACGAGTTCCCCACCATCTCAACAGTCACCGGACCTCCAAAACACGCTGAGCTTCGTATCAATCTGGCTCAAGCCGTCCAGGCCGTTGGAACCGTCGTCGGTCCGGTTCTAGGCTCCTACGTTTTCTTCAAGGAAACGGGCGATAGCGTCGATGCCCTGAAGAATGTACAATGGGTTTACCTCGCCATTGCCATCTTCGTCTTCACGCTCGCAGTTGTGTTCTACTTCGCTGTGATTCCAGAAGTCACCGGTTCGTGCATTACCCACTTCACTTCGATGCACCACACTGAAATTTCTCTCAAAATCAATCAGACGCAGATATGGCTCAGCAAGCTGAAATCACTCACGTGGGCGAACAAGAGGGAGAGAAACCTTTCTGGAAGCAATATCGTGTTTTCCATGCTGCATTCGCACAATTCTGTTATACCGGAGCTCAAGGTATGTCGATCATCTTCGATCTTCTGATGGACTTCGTTTCTGAGAATATGTTCTATAGTTGCTATTGCCGGTTATTTCATCAACTACATCACTGAGACCCGAGGCGACACTTCGCCGGCTCTGGGTGCTAAGTTCCTCGCTATTGCTCAAGGATGTTTCGCTATTGGCAGGTTTTCTGGGTCTGGTGAGCCTACGCTCTACAAATATCCAGTTTCTTCTTCTAATCGCAGGAAACCATTACAGGGATAATGAAGCTCGTGAAGCCGCGCCTCGTCTTCCTCCTATACCTGTCAGGTGTCATCGCATTCTGCGCAGCAAGTATCACTCAACGAGGAAATGTCGGCCTTGCCATGCTCAATCTCACACTCTTCTTCGAGAGTGTATGTTTCCCTACGATTGTCGCTCTTGGGATCCGTGGTATCGGCAGACACACGAAGGTACGCAGCTCTGCCTAAATTCATTTACCCGGGAGAATCTCACATATCGTCTTCTCATATAGCGAGGTGCTGGCTTAATTGTAGGCGGTGTCGCAGGAGGCGCCTGTGTAAGTAGCTTACATCTCTCCCGTCGAGCATTGAACACTCATCTGACCTGTGCTTCTCTACCCAGGTCCCACCTATTCTTGCCAAAGTCGCCGATAACCGCAACAGCACTGCGTTTGCGATGATCATCCCGACGATGTTCTTCGTCATGGCTTATACATATGCTGTGGCTGTCAACTTCGTTCCGAGTTATAGGGACCCCGCAGATCTGACTTCCCATGAGGAGGTGCCGGCGGTGAGGGAAAAGGCGGATAGCTTGGATAAGAGCGATTCGGATGTCGTGATGAAGGAGAATGTATGAGCTATTAGCAGATCATTTCGATGAAAACTTCTTGTATTGGTACGTCCACATTGAATCGATGCATTTCTCGACTTTGCGAATGCATACACCTCCCTTGCCAATCATTGCGAGAACCATGTGAGAATAGACACTATACTTTCTGTGGATTCTCCCAGAGCAGCCATGATTCCTTCGAGGAGTAATGTTGGATCGTTGTAGATGCACAATAAAATTGGAGGTGGTCTCTGCCCCGTTCCTATCCTGCATGAAGGGCTCGCCATATCCCTTGCTTGTCTTACTCGAACAAATTTTAGGGCTGTTAGAGTACCTCTATTTGTACATGTGTGTACGTTCGCCAGTACATACTCGTAGGGACTCGCATGTACCTCTTTAGTCCTTTCTATGATCATCGCGCTACCATATCTATCCACGCTCAGCTCACCGTGGCAAGGGCCTTCATAAGAACCTTCCTGGTACCAGCTATCGTCATTGCTAGATGGGTTCTTGGTGATTATAACTGCCAATCTACCTGCTTGATCGAAGTCCCATAAGCGCGACCTGAAGTCATCCTTCAACCTCCCCCCCATCCAAATTCTGATACTGTGTTTGCTCTGCAACGACCTCTATAATTCCTGCAGGGAATGTCATTTCTTGCGCTGAGCTGAAACCTGCTGATTCGCTCGTGGCGATCACCAACTAGTAGGACTTTAATCGGCCCTTCAGGGCCGTTTGCACCTATTTCGCGACATGTCCTTAGAATAAAAGTGTAAGTCATTTTTAACTATTTAAGCTCGTTTTGCCAGGTGTCCCGGCTGGCGGATCGCGATAGGAGAGAAACTGGTGAGTGGCTGTGAACTGTTCCACCTTATAGGAACACAACCATGACGGCCTACCGAGTCTGGTGCCTCATCATCGACAACGACAACACGCACGCCGGACAGCTCTTCAAAGTGTCTGTCGACAGCACCAAAGATATCGATGATTTGCGGGATATGATCAAGGACAAAACGAACCACTTCAAGGACGTGCCCACCGATGAACTGGAGCTCTGGAAGGTTGTGAAAGAAGTCTCAAATAAGACGAGAAGGGCGACACTCAAGAGCGAGATCGCCAATCTCAAGTTTCCGGCTCGCGAATCAGAGGGGGGATCCACTGACGATGTGGAACTACTCAACCCGCCCGAGAAGTTGTTCTTTTATTGGGAAACGGCTCCCAAAGAAGATTACGTGCACGTCATAGTGCGAGCGCCAGCAGGTACGATGGTATTACTTATCCCAATGGTGGCTGAGAACTTAACCTTATCAATTCAGGGACAATGATAATAAGCCCCTCAACGTTGAGTGACTCCAACCTTTCCGCTACGACTACTGTAAAGCAGGCATTAGTACACCCCCAAAAAGAGCTCCAAGCCCTCTACGACAACTCGTGGGGAAAGCCTTGGCCAACACGAGAGAGGACCATAGATGTACCTCAAACCGCCGATCCAGACCAGATGGATGTTGACCTGATCTCTGCCAACGCTACACCCGATGACAACAACCACCCCACTCAGCCAACTTCTTCCACTTGCGAATATATCTGCCTCGACAATATTCAATTCCTTGTTGACGCATGTCAAATTCCATTTGAACTTCCAAATGTTATTGTTGTGCGAGATGAGTACATCACGCTTCGGGAGGCATTGGAAGCCCGCAATGGATCAATCATACTGACGGGCCAGCCAGGCATAGGTCCGTGTATCCGAGTCCGCTGTTTGTTTCCTAATACTTGGTGTTTATGTTTCAATTCATCTAGGCAAGACCGTCTTTCTCACCTACCTCCTCTTGTACCGTCTCGAGAGGAAACTTCCGACCGCATTTCAATTCGCGGCTGACCATTACATCCTCTTTGATGAGAGCGGCGTCAAGGTCCATGATGCTTTGTCGACGCTGCCGACGCTGCAAGAACTCTGCTGGGCCCTCGCCGACAGCAATGACGATGCTATAAAACCCAGCCGAGGTTTCCGGGCTGCGACGGCATCGTTACGCGCTCGTATCATCCAGACGACCTCTGCGAGACCGGACAGGTGGAAGGATTGGTCCAAGTATCTAGGAAAGTGTGCAACAATGATTGTGGATCTGCCCAAGCCAATTGAAATAGCTGCCATAGCGTGAGTCCGACCAATTATGCATTTTTCACCTCTTTTTGGTTTACAATGTTTCTTTCACAGGCAGGAAATGGGGTACAATCCTTCCACTGCCATTGCTCTCATCCACAGGTGGGGTCCTTGTACCCGCACAGTCATCAGGATCCTGGATGATCCATCGACAGATGACGAGCAGGCGCAAAACGTGGTAGAAGCGGCAGCGTGCTTCTGTTCGGGCGACTCAGTGATCAACGCAGGTGGCCTACAGAAAGCGGATAGCCAAAGCTCAGCTCTTCTGTTCATATACCCAATTCGCAACCCCGGGCCATCATCCAGATTTGGCCGCTATATTCCAACCTCCGAGCTTATCTCCATCTATGGCAGATGTGGTGAGGTACATGCAAACCAGGCAGCATTGAACCTGTTTGAGATGCTTGGGATGCATCCATTAACCAGAGCCGCCTATGGTTGGCGACACGAAAAAAGAATGCACTTCATTATGACTCGCTGCTTGCATCCCCTGGAGATCATCTGCTGGAATGGTGAAACCACAATCATGCAACCAACAAGCCAATTGCTTCCGTTGACACAGGGTGCACTCAAGAGGGAGCGAACCGACAACAGGGCCTTTTACTGGTTCCCACCTAACCAGAACTTTGATGGCATCGACGGAGTTCTGGCTGATTCTGCGAACATCTTTGTTCTTCAGGCAACAATTGCAGATAATCACCGCAGCCCTGCCATTGGACTTCGCAAGGTTTGGGGTCTTTTGTGTGCGGCCCCAAGGCAGGACCATAATTGGCACTTTGTCGTAGTGGTGGACACTTCGGAATTGGCCATGGATTACGCGAAACTTTTTGGAAAAGAGCTGGCAGACTTCCGTCTGGGGAACCCTCGAGTACCAATTAAGGTCTGGGGGTGTACTCTTCCAAAGGATGCATGAAACTTGATGAGCATCACTGTATAGTATATACAACCCACTAGTAGTCAATTATTTCTCTATGTTATTCTATATACGTAGCAAAGTCAACCGTGACTAATTTATTACCCCCCGCCCTCTTTTTTCTGAGATCACCTTTTTTCTCTGTCTGTTTGAACACCTTCTATTCGCTCATTAAATTTCATTGGACTTGGACCGAGGCTTTGGACGGTGGTAACCTACTTTAGGCAGCTCATCAGGTCACATTTGCCATAATAAGTATACAATAGGTCTTAAAGGAGTATATGCGCCATTCGTACTCCTCCTGACAACTCCGAGTCGCCTGTCCACGCAAACCTTCGCAGCGCCTGCGCGCTGCTCAAGCCTATGTGTTTGGGCCCAAAAATTGCGGAACCCACTCACGGCGGAGAGATCTAAATAGCTGTACAGTGTGAGTCACAAGCTTAGTGGTTATCCAAAAGCCACGAACCTACAATCCACTGTTCCTCATGGACATCGTTGTAAACCACCAAAAGTCGAATTCCCGAGGTGCCACGGTATGCGCCCTGGTTGATTCAGAGAGGGTGGAGAGCGTGTACGCGGATAGGTGGGTATCCGCCGTGTGTCAACGGAAGTATAGGTTGGTTACACCTGACTGTGTACTCCTAGCTGATTGCAATGGCATCGTGAGCCTTCGAGTTTCAGAAACCTCAGAGTTACAACGGAAATGCCTCAATCGGTAACTTTCAAAGCACCATGGCAGTGGCGTCGCTGACAGTTAATGTACGTTGGTATGCCTTACGGAAGGGCAGACACGAGCGATAAAGTCGACGCATATCATACTATACATGCATATGTACGACTGATTAAATAGTATTGTTTCAAAGTAGACAATCAACAGAATAACTTATATTGACTGTGGAGTCAACGAGCTGAAGCCGCATTCGATATCTACTCGTACTACTTAGGCTTTTCTGAATGAAAATGATACGAATGGACCGGGTCGGGGATTGTGAGTGATGCTTGATAGTCACTGTCTGGTTGCCTGCGGTTCAAACTTTACACCCTTCGATGCAGCGAGTGCCTTTGCTTTACCGATTAGACCGAGGGAACGTTCGGGCCACCCCACAGTAACCCTATCCCATGCGCAGGCATGCAACGCATCGACAATATCTTGTGGGCGAAAGGGTGGGTTTGTGATGACCTGCAGGAAACTCCCAGGAATCCGATTCGGTCTGGCACAAATGCAAGACGGGCCTACCAGATTGCCAGACCCTCTCAGGCAAACCTCCTTCAGGGCCACCATTTTTGGGAAGGCGTCGTCAAACGCGAGCGTCTCGTCATCTCCCGGTGGAAAAAATTGGCAGCCGGTGACCACAATGGTGACTAAAGTTTGGGAGACGGCATGAAGAAAGAGCCTCAACTCCTGGTTCCGTATTCCCGTAACATTAGCAAGGTATAATTCGCTCAATAGAGGGACACCCGGGATAGAGGGGAGGAACCGAAGGAGGTATGAGTCTTGCATCCTTGAATCCACGATGTCAAGAGTTGCGAGGTTACACTTCGTGCCGAGGATGGTCTGCGCCGCAATTTCTTGTCCGAATTCATCAGCTTTGTGGGATATATCACTGTGCAAAGGTCAGCTAAAGCTCAATTTTAGGGACTTGTCTTCAAAATTACCTTCGCTCCCTGCTATCCTGAATCTGAATCTCGACGTTTCGGAGAAGTTTCCACTTCGAAAGAAACGACGTAACGTCATCCATTAAGAAAGGCGTTCTGCGATCTGGACTATCATTTCTAGAGTTATAGCCAAAGCACTCCACGTGTTCTAGCGGTCGCAATGCGGATAGTAGTTGTGGGTACATTTGACCTGGCATATTTGGTAGCCTGATGGTCTGCACATTACATGCCAATGACAGTATATGGATGAAAGCTGTGAAGGAGTTCGTCCGCTCAGCCGGTGAGGAGGCAAAGACCTTGTAGAAATCCGGAGTAATGGAATGGAGAAGTTTTGCGCGGTCTGGTCTCAAACATAAAGAGCGCGACACAGAGACTATAGATGGCCTAGAGTTTTCGCTCCTCGTATCGTGTATGACCTCGGACGGGTAACCTTCGAAAAATAGGTCCAAAGCCCCCTGGGTGCTCTTACACACCAGACCAAAACTGAGCAGATTCTGCCTCCAGTTTTCCTCGTTTCTGTCTATTAAATGCTTCCCAATGTCGCGGGGCATAGTTCGTAGCACTGTCCTCCCTAATGCAGATCCTGGTGCACGGGACGTGCTGAATATTTGCACATGGTATGTAACTCCACAGAAGTTATCCGTTCGTCGATCCCTGGGCCAGCGATCTGAAGGGGAAGAGAAATATCGAACTCGGTCTCGGGAAGCCATGTTCGGGAGAAAGTTCAGAATACGCTCACGGACTGACTTGAAGGGCCAATTGGTATCGAATGCAAAGGTGCAACTAGGCGATCCAACCGAAAAGGTGTGCACCCAATGATACGCAATACAGTAGTCTTGTTCAAGCGGCGCTTGCAAAAGCCTCGGAAACGCTTGAACGAATTCTCCCCAGCATTGAAGATAGATCTCTAGGATAATAACAGGCGTCATTTGTGCCGAAGGCATCGCCATCCCGTTGCCACTGGATAGTGGCTGGCAGCGCAACGAACTACGGACGTCTCCCATCGAAATAGCAAGACCTCGCAGTTGCTGACCCGCATTGCAAATCGTGAGCCATAGTCACTAAACTTGAATCGAGCTCACCAGAGAATCACCTAGGTCGGTGGGTTTGTAGACCACGAGAAAACGAACTTCGGAATCGAGAAGCGCCAGATCCTCGAGGATGAAACAAATTCTACAATTGAAGATGCTCTTTTGTCTGGCATCAGGATAAGATTGGCGGGTAATCAAGGATACCAATGTAGGTTTAGGTGACATTCCTTGATTGTGGTTCGGACGAAGAGACGAGGTCTTTGCAGGGCAATCGTGATGTGGCTCGGCGTCACGGACACACGGTTATTCGATTCTGGATCAGGTGACGGATTCTGGTACGTCTATAGTAGGAACCAACAAGGTGAATTCCTCAAATCATGAAAAAAATGGTTCTGCTCAGGGAGAACTAAGGGTTGCTTGCTTCCAGAGGATGTTCTAATGTACTACAGGAGAGCTTTAAGCCACGTTCGCTCCGCCGGGCGACAATCTCCGTTCAAGCGTACTGTCCCCATATCCATACCAAAATCACCGCCAGCCAAGAAGAATTGAAACATGACCCTTCACGGTCTCGCCGTCAACAATTGTTACATGTGAAAGGGGCCGTCTTCAAAGAGGCTGGTAATGTGATAGTCAATCATTTCTTTAGGTTGGCAAGGTACTCTCCGACGGCAACTTTGGTATCGTACGCAAACATAGAGTCACTGATGGACTCTGGAAGCCGGCCTGCCAAAATCGAAGGTCCATGAGCAACATATACTCCAAGCAACGAAGAGAATCTCTTACAGAACACCCAAAAGAACAAATCTCGGATAACCTGCTGAAACGCGGACAATTTCTTCTTCTGATCCCCACTCCTCTTTGCAATATCCAATATCCTCCAAACTCTCTTCATCCTAACGCCCTCGTACGCTTTCGCAGTCTGCTTCAGGGCATCATCCAACTGGCACTTCTGATTGACCAGGAAGTGCTTGAGAAGGAGCCCAATCGCGACTGAATCCTCTGCAGCGCAGGAGACTCCTTGACCGGAATCAGGTGGCATAGCGTGAGCTGCGTCGCCTAACAGAAGGATCCTCCCCGAGTCCGAAGTCCAGCGGGGTATCCGAGGCGTGACATATCTCGGTAAAACAAGGAGGGCATCATTTTCGTCGCAGCCCAGCTTGATGAGGCTCTCGTACACCCCGGCCCCGTCAGAGTCGTGAGGTGATTTCCATGAAGCGTGTCGGCCGAGGAGCTGGTCGCGGATAGCATGGTGAGCTTGGGTGCGGGAAGGAGGTGTAGGGGATTCGTAGATGGACCACCATTGAATGATGTCATTGTGACCTTCCGACGAGGAGCAGGTTGAGTATCCGAAGAAACCGTGTTCCCCGAAGGTCATGGTGCACGGCTCGGATTTGAGGCTTTCGAGGAGGTCTTTGGAAAGGGAGGTCTGGGGGATGAAACCGCCAACACCTGTAAGGCCGCTAAACATTTTTGTTCGTTTGTCAGAGAGAAATTAGAACATGAAATCTCGGTACTCACTCATATTCAGCTGGGTATTGGTCGCCAAAGATAGCTTTGAGAACGGTGCTGTGAAGCCCATCAGCGCCAATGACGAGGTCGGCAACCTCAGATGTCCCGTCCTCGAAATCCAAACGCACGCCTCCTTGCACTTCTTCCACAGACTTGAGCTTGGTGTCCCAAACAACTGCATCAGGGGCCATGTCTAGCAACAGTCCCTGGTGCACGACTGCTCGACGGAGCATAAGCAGGCCGAAGCCATGTCGTTCGGGTCGGCCACTCCAGAGGGTTCCCAATTTGCGACCGGTAGAATTACGCATTGTCATGAGGGATCCCGGGCATCCATGCTCTTGGATATACTCTGCAGCGCGTGGGGAGACAGAGTGTATGGCTCGAATGCCGTTCGGAGCAAGTCCCAAGCCTCCACCAATGTTGGAAGTGGTAGAGTCAGGAGAACCATGGGATTCGTAGACCTTGATCTCAACCTCATTAGAAGGGAGATGTTTGCGTAAAGCATGGTAGCATGAGAGGCCACCAATACCAGCACCAATTATGATGATTTTCACCATCGTTGTCGTGGGTCAAGTTGCTGTGACCTTTACCAGTTTTGGTATTTTATATTTTGGCCTCTGGGATTTCCGCAGTGTGCGGATTTGCGCGCCCTACCCTTCCGAGAAGACGCGTAATGACAGTCATCGAAGCCGCTATACATTCAGAAGACTGTCCTCTTGAGAATTGACAGATCCCGCCGATCTTTTGACTTTTCGAGGTGGCTAACGAAAGGTGTGCCTGCTGCGCTTGCACTGCGGGGAGTCGCGAAAATGGCCCGTGCAGAGTCACGTTTATGGGTCACGTGGGAGATTGCCCAGTAATTAACCGGATTTTTCGCCGGCAAATTCATTGTCAATTGAAATTGTGAGTTCGCCGTCGCTGAGCATGTGGTCCTATTATCAAAACAAACTAGGGCGCAGCTCGCTTTGTTGTCCTGAACGACCATGTCGCGAGAGCATGACTTCCTGGTGAATGCCTTTGGTCGCCTTCCAATCATGGACATGGCAGTTGACGCGTCCATGAAATGGTGAGAGATCAATATTTATCGCGAAAATTTGAGATCGAAAACTCACTGAAATAATTTGTAGTCGTGCTGGCGATAACCTTTTGAAAGCAGGAAAGTATCAGGACGCAAAAGCTGCCTACTGGAAAGCCGCCAAAGAAGCTGTTGGCGAAGGTTTCCGGATCCCTGGTGTTTCTGGTGGTCCAAATGGGGCCAGAAGTGACCTTTATATCAAGATGAGTCCCTTTGAAAGGGCAAACTTGCAAGGGTGCTGTGCTGGCCTAGCAAAGTGCTTTATCAAGGAGGGTGACCGCGAAAGCGTGAGTGAAAGCTGGATTTTCAAATTCATAGTATTCCGACTTTGTTTTCGTACAGGCACTCGCGTGGTTGGAGGAAAGTAACATTCTGTACAAGACATCTTACTTCATGAGCGACCCTCCTCTCTATGGTTAGCTACCGACATTATTTTCTGCTCGTGTTTCCACAAAAGATCAACCTGATGATAGATTGGATGGACTACAACATAAACATACCGGAGCTGACCTACCGACGCATCATGGGCCTCGACACCAGCTGTGAGGTCTTTATGTCGCTTGATAACACCGGAGCAGCTGTATATCGTCGATGGACAGCCAACACAAGCACCATCAATATGCCCAGTTCGCACAATACTCCCCGGTTGAAGAAGCTGATTAACGCAGATCAAGTCATAGACCTCATCCAGCTTCGTCACCCTGATCCTGTGCGTAGTGCGCGGGTGGAAATAAAGGATCCAAACCTCCAGGTCCTCGGCTCTTGGAGGAAGCTACCCGTCAGATCCAGCGACACCGTGGGGCAAAGGTACGGCTGCCAGACTTTTGTCTGGAAAGGTATGTGTTTCGTGTTCATAATCTCACTGCTGCCGCTGACGTTGTTATTGCTTAGGGCACCTCTATGTCGGGGGTGGTCAGGGAAACGGCCTTGGCCCCTTCTTTCGCGACTTCTGGTTCCTGAACGTCGAAAAGCTCGATGGCTGGAAAAAGCTTCCGGCCTACCCCATGCCTCAAACGAAAGCGCCCTATTGCACTGGCTGGCAGTTCCTCGTGCATGAAACCGAAACCACAGCACGCGCCTACCTGTTTTGCGGGCATCCCGAGCTCGACTTCTTCGACCTCAACACCCAGAAGTGGGGAACCCTCAAAACTACCTATGAGCCTACGTCCCAGGACAAACTCGCTGGTGTCAAGAACAATTGGCCCTGGCGTGGCAAATCATGGCATGACGGCGCCACTTGTATCACCCAGGATCGAATGCTCGTCTTTGGTGGTACACATCGTGATACCAATATCGGGTGCAACCTGTTCATGGAACTCGATATCAAGACACTCAAATGGCGTCGTCTCAATGGTTTCGTTATGCCACCAAAGGACCATGACTACGACTTGCCCGGTCCTAGGAAGAACCCAGCATATTGGGTCAGCAAGGATGCTGACAGGTTCTACATCCTCTTTGGTGTCTGCGATCGCAATGGGGCATCGTTGAATGGAGAGTTGCACGGTTCGACTGACAGCTTTGGTTTCACCGATTTCTGGAGCTGGAGCATCAAGGACGAGAGATGGCGGGTCGAAAGGCTTGCTGGGAATCCACCTTGTCCGAGGACGGAGATGGGATTCGTATATGTACGTGATTTTCATTCGCCATACCCAGCAACTCTTGCTCATGATCTATCTAATGCAGAACCGCAAACTTGATAAACTTGTTCTCTTCGGTGGTTATGCCCCATGTCAACCGACTCTGGTTCTCCCAGTAAAGAAGCAATTCAACTTTTCCTACTTCGCCGACACCTTCATCTACCAACCTCCTGATCCTGAGAACCCGCCTTCCACGACACCTCTTGCTAGCCCTGCTCTTGCATCGCGAGACGACCCCAAGTTCAAGCAGGTCCTAACGCGAGGCTTCCCCGCCTACCGCTGTCAAACAACAATGGCATGCGATCCCGACACCGGGAAAACCTATCTGTTTGGAGGATTCACGAACAGCGACTACGTGCCCAGCAAAGGAGACTTCATGACGAGGGCCTTCGGCGACGTATGGCAGCTGAGGATGGATATGCCGGGTGGCTTCTTCGACAAGGTTGATCTGGAGGAAGAGGCTCGGACTGCAAAGGCAGGTCCTTGGCAACGTTGCTTTGCCTGCGGTGATGCAGGACCATGGAAGAAGTGCGGAGGTGAGAATAAGTCCTAACTTAGGACGACCCATGGCTAATAGATATCCTGTTCTATAGGAAGCTGTAAGGGCCGCGCCTTTTTCTGCAACACCGATTGTCAGAAGGAAGGGTGGAGGGAACACAAGAGGATGCACAAGTGCGGGAAATTGTGAATTATTTGTCAAGTTTACATTATTCGCCGTTATGCAAGTACAACAATAGAACTACATGAACCATCTGTCATCATTCCTAGAACGAGCGGAGAGAAATCTGTGGCTTGGCCTGGTTGGAAACAACTGGCGACGCCGACCCTCCCACAGCACGCCTGAGAGATTGCTCCAACAGTTCCCTAGTCGGTCCATCGAGCTTAGCAGCGGCATCTTTGAATGCTGCTGGCGAGGAAGTCGCGTAAGATAGAAGTTGGGCGGTGGTTTGCGCATTTACAGGTGTCGTTGACGTTGGGGAGATCAGTAGTGCAATCGTTGGTAAGTAAACACCCAGCAGGCGAACCCCTACAAGTGCAAAAGGTCAGTGGGAGAAAGTGAACATTAATGGGCAATACACATACGATTAGCATCTGGGGTTGATGCAAAGAATGCAGCAAATGCCTTCCAGACTTCGGCAATGGAATTTACTTGCGCCTCCGAAACCGAACCTTCATGCACCAGCGGGGACATTTTCGCCACATATTCTACCAGTCCAGGCATCAATTGTCGCGCACATTCCACAAGAATTGTATTGCCATTTGCAGCAGCCATGACCAAGGTCCTGGCACAATGAGCTGCGGTAAGTGACATCTATAAATTGGGCCGATCAGCCGATTAATCGTGGTATAGCTTGATTTCGCACCTCATTCGCTTCTACAAGCTTCTGTGAGATGAGGAAGCAGCAGTGATCTATCACCGCTTGCGAAATCTTGACGGTCGTTGGAATAACTGTCAGCACAAGCACCGTCGCCAGGAGGTTATTTTTGATCTTCTTCTGAGAAATCGAACCATGACGGCCGCTGTAACACTGTGAGTATGGTGTATGGAAGATAATGAGAGGCGTACCTCATAGCATCTACGTTGAGCAAGCAGGCCGACAGAAGACCGTGAATTAATTGCTCATATCGCTGATGCATACCGGGACTCGACTGGAGGTCAACAAGCATTATCTTGAGCGCGGGAAGGGTAGGTCCAGCGAGGTCAAGCTCTGTCGTCTCATCCTTGAGGAGTTCTGCACAAGAAAGCTCAGGTACGAAGCTGTCGGTATAACGGATGGTCACGTACCCGTGTAAAGATAGACGGCGACGCCACGAAGATCTTCTCGTTTGGCGGGGCTCAGCGTCAAACCGATAGCATGGAAAGCTGAGAATGCGGCGGTTATGGTCCTTATCCTTTCGGAGAAATCCCCAGCTAGTGAATACTTATGATCAGGACGAGCTATGGAGGAAGGCGAGCTAACTGGTTACCTATCGCCTGGCCTCGAGAGGAAGTGAAACTTCGCAAAACATGCGAACATATCTTGAGACAGTGCGCTCGAGGTGATGATGGAGCAAGTTCATCGCCTGAACTGTAAACAGTCGTTAGTGGTCAAAGTCATGTAATCCAGCGAAATAACTTGCCTCGAGTGATGCTCTTGAGAAGCTGCAAATGCGGTGATGACTTCCACCAGATGCGCCTGCACACCAGCTGGTTCGGTCATGGCGATGCGATAACAGAGACTGATGAACTCCTCAAATATCGTTGGTTCCTTGAGTGCATTTCCCGCGTACTCTGGCCGGACCAGACATTTGAGAGTTTGAAGTGCAGAGATCATCAAGACCTGCCGGGTGGACGATGCATTCGAGGAATCTGTTGACGAAGTAACCAAGGCTTCGTAAACAAGTCCAAAGACCACGAAGAAAAAGGCCGCAGGCTCCTGACGCTTCCCCGGTGGTCTGGATGAATCCTTTGCTTCTTGTCCGTCCATTGCTGCAATTATATTCGGATTACCATTATTCATTGCTGTGCCAACTGCTTGGAGGATGGTCGTCCATGATTCGGTGTAATACTAGAGGATGCGGTGTCAGATTCTGACCAATACGGCAATAGCAACACTTACCGGAAGTAGTACCTCCTTTCCCAAACTGGAGTATGACGAGTCTATTGCGATCGACGAGCTTTCGTTAAGGGACTCTGTGTCGACCCGTACACTGGCGTAATCGCGGAGAGCAGCAATCCAGAGAGTGGCCAGTGTTGCTCGATGAGGCTTGACCACATTCTCCAGATATACTTGATGGGGTGCTGCAACCTGCAGTTTTGCCCACGCTGACAATGTCGAGATTCTGAGCATGGCAGAGGCATTTGGACCGAGCTCTCCAGCCTCCCCTAATGATACCATCCCCGTATCTGTATATCGTGTCAGTCGTGCCCTGGAATAAAACAAGAGATTTTGAAGTTACCTTTCGCTTGGTCCAACGCCGTCGTCAATAGTTTGAGAATGCGACCCATACGCCCAACATCCTTGACCACGCCACAACCCACGAAAACAGCACAAGCATGCACCGCGGAGGCCAAAATTTCCGGGGTCGAGTCCGAAGAGAAGGCGGGAGTAAGTGCAGCAGTAATGGGAGCTTGATGTTGTTCAAGCAACAGTGCTTCCGGATATGCTGGATCGGGTGCTTTTGCGAAGGTCTGTACGGTTGTAGAGTCAGACATGGCGAAAGGTAAAAACAGCGAAAAGAAAGACAAACATCAATCACGTCCCGAAGAACGATGAGACCTTCCAACCGAATCTCTGTGACATATGCAGTGGATGCCGTAAAGGCCATCCTGATCAAATCTGGAACTCGGGTGAGCAATAAACCAGGGGTGGACAATCCCAAGGCCTTTGCGTAGCCAACGTCGAGGTGTTCCCGCCGACCACTGCGGGCGACAACTGTGCAGATTTGGTGCAGACATTGCAATGCAAATAGCTGTGTTCTCCATCTTGATGTTGCATGCGAGCGACTTCCATTCTCCTGCGCCATACCAGAACTGAGGGATTCCCCTTCGTCATCCCGCATATTTTGACGTGTGGCAGCATCTGCAACCTGCTGGGATGCCGTTGTGCGGGACATGATGCGTTGACACAAGTCAATCCACGCTGAAGGATTATGGATGACCGTTTGCTCTAGCCAGCTGGTGATAACGTTCCGAACACCTTGCACGGAAGAATCGTCGTCTAGCATTCCAAAGAGGTCTTCGACCAAACGATCACCCCCTAATTTCGACATTGCCAAGGCGTCCTTTTGCACTAGCTGGTATAGTGCATTGATGGAAGCGAGTTTGAGTGGCCGGCGAGTAGATGACATATGTGTTCTGAAACGATTGACAAGGTCGGGAATATTGATGAAGTCAGGGGCAAACATGAGGAAATGTTGCATGCACTTGATCGCCTCCACGCATATAGCTTCATCCTCCTCCTCTGAGAACTCGTGAACGAGGTTTAGGATGAGGGTTCTTGTACGACTTGATTCCTGAATATCAGGACCCAGAACGCTGATAACAGCGTCGATGATCTGGCACATAACTGGGTACGCAGGGTGGTCTCCGCTCAAATTGGCGTTGGACAGAGTACCACCTTCACGTTCATGGGACTCGAGGAGGTATATCTTGAGGAGCATGCCGAGAGTTCCTGACACAAAGGGTGCATATGCCAGGCTGGCTGCGTTTATGACGCTTGCGAGAGCATTAAGGGCCCAGAAGTGAACGACTGGGTGTGGATCGTTGCTGAGTGACATCAAAACATTGACTGTCGTTTTTAGGAGGGGACCAGCGGCGAGACCGCCTACATAACTGTAGATGGCTCCAAATGCAAGGGCACATCCAGCTCGTCCGTGAGGATCGCGATTGCTGACAACCTCATCCACGAGGTCTTTGATCTGACCTGTGAGGAAGTTGGTTCCTGAAAGGCTTGCCAAGCGACCTATGGATTCGCTGCTGGAGGAGCGAAGGATGAGATCGCCATTTGTCAAGGCATCCTTGAGGAAGGGGGACAGAAGCGAGGAAACCTGAATGTTGCCGAACGTTTCCTTCCCTTGACGAACTTGGGTGGTGGAGGCAACACGAAGAGCGAGTAAGATGCCCACAGCAGTGTTGATTTGAACTGCTGATTTACGTCCCGTGTTTCTATCGAGCTTCGGAGATCTGACCGATTCTATAACTTGCTGGATGACGCGTACGGTGGAAGGGAGATCTTGTAGGGGAAGTAATTGCGCAAAGAGTTCCACCGCACTATCGACTACCGCGGTGGCTGGTGGTGGTGGTTCAACGAGCTTGTATTCGGCATCAAGGAATTTGGCCTGGCAAACAGAGAGGGGATCGTGTTCGCAGCCACCCAGAATCGGTTTTCGTAACTGTCATAGAATATGAGCTCAGGTAATGACTGGTTTGGCGAATTTAAACTTACCAGGGAATCAATAGCCGCTTCGACATTATCATGGCTGAGGTTATCTTGACCTTCGGTAAGGGACCCATCCGGTCCAGTTTCAGCGAACTTCTGAGATGTGACTCCGTAGGCATATCCATCTGCGCTCTGCCAGACAGATACGAATTGGCCTGAAGAGGAAGCGATCTGCGCCTGTACGGCGGAACCGGCGTACCCGTCGGGGCTGGCAAACAGAGACACAGCTGATTGGAGGAGGGTCATCTGGGTCGAGTCCTGAATACTTGAGAACCCCAGGGCTGTGAAGCATTGGTAGACTCGTCGACGAAGCAGAGCTTCGCTAGCCCGGAGAGACAGGCCTTTCGAGAGGTCCATGCCTGGCATCTGAGTTTCGGCCGGGTCCTCCACCCGTTGGCTGATAAAGGAGTTTGCGAAAGATAATGCGTTCCCCAGAAGGGAAGCGATTCGGCGTCCAACGTCAAGGTTGACGAGGGTACTCGAGTTGTGCTGGAGGAAGCACAAAATAGCACCTAGGGCGCTTTCTCGGACATGAAGCAAGAACATCCACTCTGCGACGGAGCGGACCGTGTTGTTGTCCTTGCTTGTTGGTTTGGGGAGTGCGTTCCTCCATAGGACCAGTAATTGAGGAAGATGAGGTCGGACGAAATTTGGACCGAGGGACATCAATGCTGCTATAGAGGTCCATGCGACCTCAACTTCCACCCCTGCGACCTTGAGGTCATGCTCTCCCGCTCTCTTGAGGAGTGAGATTGCCATGTCAAGCACCTTTGCGCTAATGTCATAAGACACATAGAGAGGCCGCTCTGGGATGACGGAAACGAGTGAAGCTAGGCCATAGGCATGACCTAGGGCTCGGAGGTTGATATCTGAAGGCGATGCTGGCGATATGATGGATGTAAGGTCTCGCTGAAGCATTTCGTAGACCGTCAGAATGGTCTTGGGTAATCTGAGGGGGGTGGAATAGCAGAAGCACCGTAGCGCCCATGAAGCCGTGACGCGAGTGGTATGACTGGGGTGGGAAAGGAGGGTGACTAAGGGCTCAGAGAGTGCATCCTGTTCATCGTGTTAGCAAGATGAAATGAGAAGAGAGAAGGCAAGGACATACTTGGACAGGTGGAGGGGCATTGCCCAGTTGTTGCAGTAATCCCGCAACCTCCCTCAAAACAATCGTGAGAACGGCTGAAGAGGGTGCAACCTGACCTGGCATCATCGCCGGCCATCTCTTTAGGTAGGCATTGGCGAGTTCTTGAATGGCGCTGATTTGGCCCTGTTCGCTGAGCATCCTCACTCCGATCAAATCCCTCAGCAGAATACCAACAAGAGACCGCACAAGCAGTCTCTCGTATCTTGTATTGGCATTCCGAGGACTCGAGACGATATCCGCCATGAGATGGGCAACGACGAGGGAAAAGTTGGATTCAATGAATCCTGGGCCGAGGCGGGTGAACAGGGCCGCATAGAAATCGAATATCCCGATGCGAGTCTTCCTAGTCATATTCGGTTTGTTGAAATGATTCGATAGCTGGTTCAGCATCTCGGTTGGTGTGAACGTTGGTTTCGTCACTTCTGCAGCTGCGCTGACTGCGGACGACAGCCCAGCGTCATTTTCCTCTTGGTCGGTTTTCTTCGCCTTCTGAGAGGATTCGGGTACTGGAACGGCTCTTTCAATTTGTGTAAGAGCAAGGAGGTGGCCCGCCAGCCTTGCTAGCGAACTTCTTGTGACTTGATCTGCGTTCTCAAGGCTCTTGACACAGAGGGTGACGAGATTCTCGACTTCGCTGCCGGAGGGAAATGAGGTATCACCAGAAGGATACATCGCAATAATGACCTGTCATAAATCAGAAAATGGATCGCGAATCTGGCTATGCCGGGTACCCACCTCTGCTGAGGCTCTTTGAACAGGCAGGGTTTTGTCGGTGAGCCCATTTCTGGCGAATTTGAGGATATCTTTGGTGGCAGAGTCGGTCACTGCGCGTTTCGCCGTCACCAATGACTTCTGCAAGGCGGTTAACGCCTGAAATCGCAGTAGAGGTGACTGTGAAGGCCATAAAGATATCAGCGTTGAGTCTCGTCTGGTGTATGTGAGCTAGTGCACACCGATGAAGATTTGGCAGTCTTGATGGCAACCGTTGAAATTTCGGCCATGAATGACATGAACTGCAGAGAAAGGATCTTGATTAGCCTGAGAACGTAAGGCAGCATGCATCTCTACTGACATTGGACCCGAATGCTGCCATGATGTCCCCAATGCAAGAAAATGCTGCTCTATAGATTGCGTCAGACCGAGTAAGATTAGAGAAGTTACGAAACGTACATCTTGTTCATTTCTTTATCGGGGGTTTTGAAGTCACCAACAATCTTCAAGAATGATTGCATAGTGTCGAACAGGGTTCTGGTCTCCCCTCTGGTGTACAAGTTGACAAGGCATCGCCCAACAAGGTTCCGTATAGCGCGTCCGGGCGCGGGGTATGAGTCCGGAGATGATATAATCTTAACCAATGTAGCTTCCAAGTCTGCTTGAGCAGACTTGAGATCGGCCTGTTGACCACATTAACATCAGGCCTCAACACGACGCTGAAAGTGTAGCGTACCACGGGAACTTCCTTCAGTCTCAGTTCCGTAGATGAGAGCCATTGAAAGATGTACATCTCAGCACCATCTCCCCTGAGCTCACCCTGATTTACGCTGACGGTGAGAATGGGTCCATGATCATAAGAATCGCCGTAGCGCACCTCTACAAATTCCTCTAAGGTGACCGGATCGGCACTCATCTTGTCAGCCCTGAAGACTTTCCAGCCTTTGCTCTATGTCTTTCAACCGTCTACGTTGCTGGAGAAAGAGCCAATGTCGAAGAGCCTGAATTTCGTCGTGGTCGTCGAGAACAGCGAGCTGAACGGCGTTCAGGATGGCGAAAGGGTTCTCAGGTCACGTGCGCTCGCGTCCCTTCTCCGAAGTCCGACACCGAATTCGACACTGCCACTCGCAGGCCGTTTTCCACTGACGATGAGGACTGGAATCGTAAGAAGCAAAGGTGGGCAATCCCTAAATTAAAATATCCATTGAAATTGTGTTTTCAGTTCAATCAGACCAGGTGATAGTAGGAAGGTCCCTATAGCGGCCCAAGACGAGGGCTCGAAAGATGGGCTCATGGGGACGGGCTGATGCAAGGTCTTTGCAGGGATAGACGAACAATTACTTCACGGGAACCCCACTAAATTCAGGCGATACTCGCAGTCGATTCTCTAGGCGACGGTAACTCACTGGTATTCATCCATACGATTGGCAACTCCTGGGCCTGTGGATGTGTATAAATTGGGATAAACGTTGATAAACGGCGACGGAACCGGCCTAGATGGAGTCTGAATCTGTGATTTGGCCACATAACCCCATTCTCGAGGGTCTAGTCTAATTTCCCTTTGACCAGCGAAAGGGCCAATTTACGGGTGCAAACCAACAATTACGACCTGAATCTTATTTTGTTCTAGCTGGCCCTTCCGTTTCTCGTTATCCTGAAATTAATCGAGCGAGTAGTATAAATACTCTATTTGCTTCCGTTGTCAAACCCGTTGGGATACCTGTCATCATCTCGAAAACGTGTTCCTCGCTAAATTGATTGCTTTCAAAAGGCAGCGGGCTCCATTTACTTTGTCCTTCATCCCTTTCAATTACTTTCAACCTGTCGACGAAGTAAAAGAATGCCTACGCCTACTTCACCCAGATCTCCTCTAGTCCAGGACGACAATTACGCATCATTGACTCCCCCGGCCAAAATAGCTTTGTTCCACACCGTCAATGGCACACGCATCAATCTTCCGAAGCCCACATATCATCCCCCTGATCCCTCCAAAAAGTCCCATGCACGCAAACAACCCCTTGGCCACATCTCTCGCCCTCGCAATGCTTTCATCCTATTTCGTTGCGACTGCGTCCGCCAGGGCATCATCCCTTCCAGGCTTGAAAAGAACCATCGCGACATCTCGTGTATGGTGGGTGGTCTTTGGCGACAGATGTCGGAATCTGACAAAGCACCATGGCTCAAAATGGCGGAGAAAGAGAAGATGATGCACTTGCGGGACAACCCAGGTTACCGGTATGCACCCTTGGAGAAGTTTCCGCTTAGGCGAAGGAAGAGAGGAGACGAAGAGGACCCCGAGTCCCCTACAGAGGAAGCCTTTGGGGAGCGCCGTTCTTCTTCTTGCCCCGTAGCTGAGTCTCAGAGATCTCAACGTTCACTAGAGGACAAAGGTACGCGACGCTTTATCTCTTCGCTCTTCCTTTGTTCTTAGATCTCGTTCGCAGATACCCAAGCGCCCGGCTTGGCGCCCACGCAAGCGCTGATGGATCCTCGGCCGACTTCGCCGAGGTCCGATTCTTATTCACGACGCCCATCGTCCTGTCCACCTCCCGAATGTCCTCCTCACTTGGTCGTGCCATCTCAAGGTCGCCCTGACTTCGACCATCTCTTGGAACAAGAACAGCCAATATTTGAGAGGGAAGCATACGCAAGGGGGCCCTACGCTCTGCAAACGGGAGCTTACGCACTCCACATACCTGGCGAAGAGCAGATTCCGGATCGATGGAAATTAACATCATGGGATGCTGCTGGGACGAATTATATTCCCCCTGAGCTTCAGTTTTTTGTGAGTTCTGCGACTTTCCGTATTGGCGTTATCTAACTCTAACTCATAAACCCAAAGGGACTTGGACTTGACGATCTGCCTCCAATGGGACGCCTAGAAGACTATACCGACCTCGTCAACTCCAGGGACCCTCCTCAATTCACCAATCCCTTTGCTTCGGATACCTCAGAGCTACACTCAAGCTTTACAGCTGAACCTCATATGAGTCAAGGGTCTGACGGCGCTAGCTCTGCCTCCGAAAACCACTCGTACGCTCTCCCGACTATGAATGCCGACCAGCGAGAGCATGGGTCCCTTTACCCTCAAATTACCGCCATGTCCCTCGGCGCACCCCTTGACAGATCCTTCAATGTCCCCAACCGAATTTAGTCCTATCTCTGAGCTGATCGCTGGCTATACTCGGTCGCCGGTTGGTGATTGCTAGAATCTGGACCGTCATATCGAGCACCAATATACCCATTTACGAAGAGTATGCACACCTCATATAATGTATGATACACCTCACTAGCTTCACGTTGTACTACCATCTTGCCTCCCAGACCTCATATCCAATAGGATTCATCATGTTCCACTTGTACGCTGCCTCACTGGCTGCGTCGTTTCTTGAGACATAATTCTACCTATATTCTACTAGGAAGTGGACTCGAAGAGGCCATTTATGAGAGAAAGCTGGTCGAATACCTCCAATTTCTCTCGCGTTATCTGGCTGGCCTCACAGAAAAATAACCTCCGGGATCTGCCCATGGCCGACCGTCTTGGCAAATCAAGCGCCCAGGCACGTTTACTAAACAGCTCGCCGGTTCCATCGCCTGATCGCAAATTACACTCATTCAGTAGCTGTCACTGTGTTGTCGCTTTCCCTGGATGTATTAAGGAACTCACGCTCGTCTTTCGACTTGCATGGACTCCTTCTGCGATATAAGAATAGCTGGGCGATGCTTCATTGCTCCTAGGACACCAACGTCGGTCAGGTCGGTCAGGGCCTGTAGCTGAAACCTGCATAGCGTTGATATTTTCTGAGCTATCTCAGCCTCTTTGAGCTGATTCGTGACTTTGAACTCATATCATCATCAGCCCTGGGACGAAGGTTTGATCCTGACTAGCTCCATCTCATTCCCTTACTGAATGCCAGTTACAGTCCCTCGTAATATTCCCATGAGGATTTAATGGCTATGAACGGACTTCACACATACATAAGTAGACATCCAATCTCGTGCGTTTCCCTCGGGAGACACCACCTAGAGCGCCCATTCCTCCATGGCCAACATTATCATCGACGAGCAAAACCTGCCGAATGTCGAATTCGCCGGTGGCCAATGGACGAATACGTCTGACAACCGCTACTTCGGCGGCTCATCATCAGCTCCAGCTTTCGCTACGGGCAGTCAAGTGTCAACCGATAAGTGGGGCTGGTTTTGCTTTCAGTTTACCGGTACCGTGCTTCCATTTACACCTCTGGCTGCTGAATCTGACTTTCGCCCTATGGAATAGGCACGTCTGTTGCGGTCTTTGGCAACTCCCCTCCCCCACCGGGGGCGCAGAACTTCTTTGCAAGCATCGACGGTGGCACCCCAGTCAACACCACATATAACGACTCCTCTCCATCGTCCAGCCTCCAGTGGTATCAGTCCCCAACGCTGGCCGAGGGCACGCATCTGATCAACTTCACACATCTTGCTGGACCATCAGTGGATTATGTCGTGGTTACAGCGGGCAAGCAAACGCCACTAAAAGACACGAGACTGATTGTGGATGACGATGATGCTTCCATACAGTATCAAGGTGGTTGGAATCAAGATACGAACGCTCTTACTTTCAGTGGTATTCCATCACATGGACAGGCATTTGGGAATGGAACGCATCGAGCGACGAGTGCCGGCCCGAAAGCAACGTTTGTATACACTGGTAAGGCACACTTTTATGTATTTTTTGAGGTCGATTTTGATTTTGAGCCTAAGGAACTGCCTTGAGCGTTTACGGCGTCTTTGACTTCCGCCAACTTGGGAACCTGACCGTCAAATATACCCTCGACACATGGACGACGACAAAGAGTTATGCCGTGACTCCTGATACCCTTATGGTCAAAAACGGCGCACAGCAAGTCCAGAACTTCCAACTGTTCACATACAGTTCAGTGGATCCCGGCGACCATACGCTCACGATTGAAGTCCTCGAAAGCCAGAATGTCCCTTTCATCATGGATTACATCACTTATACGCCGACCTTCACCAACGCTGCATCAAAACCCTCACTTACTTTCCCGCCCACTACATCCTCTGGTGGATCAGATTCAGTATCGCCGAACTCTGGCGGTAAAAGTAAGGCACCCATTGGCGCTATCGTAGGAGGTGTTGTAGGGGGTGTCATCGTTCTTCTGGCGATCTTGCTAGCTCTCTTGTACTGGAGGCGTCAAAAACGGCGACCGAAGGGCGGAAAGAGTGTTGACCCGGACTCCGAAGAATGTATGTTCTCTCATTTCTATGTCCGCCGCTGATTTAGTTAACAACCGTTGCAGCTAAAGGCGTTCAGCCTTTCACTCTCACCACCAATACCCATTCTGAGGCTACTTCACCACCAGATTCGGCAACTAAACCACTGTTCGGTGTCCCTCCAACACCGGGAACAATATCTAGTTTCGGTATGGACACTCCCCCTACGAGCCCTCCATACGGGTCAGTGTTCCCCCCTGCCACAGCCCATACCAAAGGCGGACCTCAACCTCTGGTGGATATTAGCGAAGAACCATCGAGTGATAATGGCGATCAACAGGATCCTCGTCTGTTAGATCCTCAGTTCCGTAGACGAATGCAACGCCTGCAGGACCTTGTTCTACAGTTGAACCAAGAGCTCGAAAACAGCGGAGAAAACGGGACTCACGTTGCCGCACTTCGGGGCCGAATCGCAGAGCTAACCAGGGAAGATGCAGAGAGCGCCGAGCTCATAACACGGACTCTTGTTTCTAATGAGCGGCCTCTGAGTGTGGTCCCTCCGCCTTATGAAGCACACTAATTTATCTTTCTACAATACTGTACACCTGCATCTATGAGAAGTCCTTGATATATGGCAGATCCAGTCGTTTTGCTACCACTACCTTCGCATCCTCAATCAAGTCCTCAATTCCAGCCGCCGTGAACGAATACGCTTACAGCGCCGGATTTCTCGGGTTCTGCGATCCACCGCGAGAGTCCCAAAACGGTGATCCCTGGTTATCAAAAACAAATGGGCCATTGATCCATCAGATCTTCCTCCGTGACGACGAGGCTCAGAACCCAGCCTTGCGTTTGACTTCTGACATTTTGTGCACAGATGGGCGCTCATTTTCCGGCGGAACTATTGGCACGTCCCCACGCTCATTCGGACCCAGGCTTTGAATACACCTTTGAGGTATAAACATGCCAGGAGGCAATCGAAAGAGTTCAGACTCGTTGTTAGTGGAATTGGACTTGACTGTTACAACCGTTCGCCGGTGATGCAGAAGCTTCACAGTGACCATCATGGGGAGACGGAACGATCATTTATAACAAAACATGCGATAAGGGTAACATGTACATCTCTCCTCAGGGCCGTGGACCTGGCGTTCCGAGCTTTTTCAGGATTAAGGTACCCTCTCTCCTCTCCTTTGCCCTCCTCCTACCACTTGGAAAATGGCAAATATTGTACTGGACGACACCCAGATCTCGTACAAACTTGGAGGTGGAACATGGTCATCTGTCAGTATTGAGCGCTTCTTTGGCGGTGAAGCAATCTGGCCAGCATTTGCTGGGGACAGCACCAAACCAACAGATCCGTATGGTTGGATTTCTTTTCAGTTTCAAGGTATATTCGTACTTTCTGTATGAAAGATTTCAGCTTACCTGGTCTATTTCTAGGGACTGGCATTTCACTGTATGGTAACCCACCATCGGATTCGAGCGCGTCAAATTTTGCCGTCTCGTTTGACGGCGCCAATCCAACTACTGTCTCCTATCCCACTTCAGATCATCCAACGTCTCTGACCTGGTATAAGTCCCCAACGCTCTCCGAAGGGACCCATACAATCAATATTACACATCTGGCTGGAACTTCTGTCGACTTCGCAGTAATTCAGGCTGGCCCTTCCACCCCACTGAAGAACACCACCTTGATCGTTGACGATGGTGACTCTTCAATATCATATGACGGCAGCTGGAACCAAGTCTTTGCGGAATACAATTCTCGTGATAACCCACACCAAGGCTGGCCCTATGGGAATGGCACCCATCGAGCAACTAGCGCCGGGCCAAGTGCCACCTTCAAATTCACCGGTACGCTTTCCACGCTCAATCCTCTCCTCCTTGCCTAACGAAATTTTCAGGAACAAGCGTCGCTGTATGGAACATCTTCAACTGGGCACAGCTGGGCACGATGACTGTCAAGTACACACTTGATGGTTCCGACCAGACGCTGAACTACAATGTCGACGCCTCAACTCAAGGCCACATCGACGGTCTTCTGGAACGCGAGAACACCTTGATGTTCTCAAGTAACTCTCTTTCAGCTGGAGACCATACCCTTCAGATACAAGTCACCGCCTGCTCGGGTCAGACGTTTGCTCTTGACTATATTACATACAAGCCTTCTTTTGATACGCTGCTGTCAAAGCCAGCCCTTACACCAACGACCACATCAGGTTCGTCTGTCAGTCCATCGGGTTCTGCTACCAACCTTATCCCTGGATCTGTGATAGGCTCTGGCAGTGCTTCGGGAACGACGTCGGGCTCCAGTTCCTCCAACACTGGTATCACGAATGGTTCAGGTAAAAATTTCCCCGTTCTTATCCCCTACTAGTTGCTCATCAGCCCCATTCCAGGCTCAAGTAATAACGGTGGTAGCTCAAATAGTGGCGACAATAACTCGATAGGCGCGAGCAAAAAGACAAATACTGGCGCCATCGCAGGCGGTGTCGTCGGAGGTGTACTGGCACTCCTCGCTCTCGCGCTACTGCTGCTCTTCCTGAAGAAACGCAAGCAAAGGGCCGAAGCTGCTGCCCTTGACAAGGAAGCTCGTAAGTCTTCTCCCCAACTTACAACTTCCAGATGCTAATCACTGTTACCAGCACCCACCGTTGAGCCATTCGTCAGTAGCCAGGCTGCCACTGGTGCCGCAAGTGACTCTGCCACCGCCGTTTCGGACGTCAAACCTCCTCTCATTGGCCGTTACACCGGTCCAGATGCAGCTCCCAGCGACAGAAGCGCATCCCCACTCCTCGTACCCCTTCGCCACAATCCCGGTGCTGCTCGTGAAAAGGCCGCTTTGGCATTGGTCAACGCTTCCTCTCCCACTGATAATAGTTCTACGATGTCCTCCGGCGGTGGTGCCGACCCACTTCTTGTGGGCCGTATGCAGAGGCTTCAAGATCTCGTCACCGAACTGAACAGGGAGTTAGCTCACGGAGGAGAGAGCAGTCCACGCGTTGCTGAACTCAGAGGTCGCATCTCCGAGTTGACAAGGGAGGATACCCAGAGTGCTCAATACGATGCCCAAAATATGTCTCTACGCCACCAGAGTGCTATTCCACCTCCTTACGAAACTGCTTGATTCTGTTTTTCGGACTTTTAGTCAATATTTTTGGGTTGAACTTACGATTATGATGTCTTTCCGCTCGTTATCTATCTGGTTGTTGTAGGTTACCCTCAGGTGGTTGCTGAACTTTCTTTAATTCTTCGATGTTGCCTATTCCATAAATGCATAATACAGTACCTATAATACCCCATCGTGGCACCTTCTGACCGAGAATGTCACAAAAGTATATATCCACATCCTCATTGTCCACGGCATCAGCGACGAGTCATAGGCTCAACAGCGACAGGTAGCGGGGTGATCAGAAACCTCAAAGAAGTCTATTAAGTTATGTCCACAATTAACAATGTCCAGATGTTATAATAATGGTCCTTCTCCAAATTATCGGAACAACACCAATAGTCCAGCTCCAGCAAGCAAGCTTATCAGAATCGAGACACCTGGTATCACCATCCTCACTCCTCCACTGACCGACCCAGGACTCGTACTGCCCATCAACTGCCTCTCCTTCCCGCTCTTGCCATTCGACGTAGCCAGCACCTCCGGAGCCACAGTCGCCGTGTTCACCATCTTCGTGAACGCTGTCGTCGAGAACGTCTGCGGTCCCTCCGTGGTCTCCACAACCCGAGGGTCGTTAAGGAACACCAGTGCAAACTGTGGTGCTTTGACGGGGATCGCGCAGCGATTGGCAGCTTGGTCGCACTGGATGGTAACAACCTCCAGTTCGCCTTTGAAAATGCCATCAACTTGGAATTTGTTGCCAAGAGTTTGGCCGGCCCAGGTGAAGTTGCTGTTGGAAGCGACGGACGGAGCTGAGAGGTATCTGTGGGAGAAGTTTGTATCAGTATCGGCCTGGACTGGTTGGGCTGGTTAACCACGTACTTGACGTAAACCTGCTGAGGCACCTGCCCTCCTTCCATAGTGAACGACCCGGTAATATCGTGTGCACCGCTTGGATCATCCATGAAGTTGATCATGGCAACCTTGTTGAGCTGACCATTCTCGTAGATAGCGTAGGAGGGGTTGAAGTCGCCGTTGTTGCTGGTGTCGACGATTTGGGAGACATTGGATTTGCCAAAGGCTTCTGAGATAACGAGGACCGAGTAGAAGACGGGGCCAACAGTCCATTGGTTGAAAGAGCTCTGGTTGGTGGGCGGAGCGGTGAACGGCTAATGATAGCGCAGTCAGCGACATATACAAACTTTGGCGCAGGATCTCCAACTCACGTTGTAGTACACATTCTGACCACCAACATGCAACAACGCATGTGAGAAGTTCGCGGCAGCCATTGTAAACCCGTAATCAATTGCCCAAAGCGCAGCGCCAAAACTCTTCGAGATACCCGGTAGACCACCGCATGTTGCAGTATTAGTCTCGAACATGATGAAAGGTTTCCCATGCTGGGCTGCGAGCTGGCTGGAAGGGCGGTATGGATCGACGAGCTCGACTGCAGCTTTGTGGGTTAGGAATGTATGGAAGGTTTCTTGTGGGTCGACGTAGGAACCGACTTGGAATTGGACGAAACAATTGTTAGACGGGTAGCTGGTTACTCGTCAGTGAGGTTGCTAGTAGAAGATGGGTAGGAACGCACTGTTCCATAGTAATAGCGGTCAGATAGTCATTGTATGCGTCGAGATACCCAGTCTCCCAGACTTGGTCAGGTCGCCATGGTCCGGATGCAAGACTGGGCCCGATGAGCATGTTCTTGATAGGGATATTCTGGTTGCCGTTAACAGCATCAATGAGGGACTGGAACTCGTGGAAGTATTCTTGCGGGCCGTAGGGCTCTGTTCGGTGACCGTGTCTGGAAAGCATCGTTAAGTGTGAATACAGAAAAATCGTGCCATGACACACACCCAAGATAATAATCAGGTTCGTTTCCTGCTTGAAGTCCAATGAGATGGTCGCCAAGGATAGCTTGACCATGCTCTGCCATTGCAAGCCGCCAATTCGTGTCGTTGAATGGGATGCCTATATGCGCCTTTAATTCCCTTTTCCATGACCTACGTGGAAATAAACCAACCTAGGTACCACCTGACGTTGACGAGAGTGGAAACTGTCCTCATGAGGTAAAACCATTCTTTGTTGTACAAAACGGCGGGGGTCAAAGTCTACCAGGGCGAGCATTAGAATTTCGGTAAAAAGACGAGACCAGAAGGGCATACAGGGTTCTTGAGATCCGACTTTTCCTTCACCGTAGCATGTCCATCGGCAAACACTTCGTCTTTGAAGACAGCAAAATCTTGAGTGTTTCCTCCCAAACGAATATGAACGCTTCCTGCGCGGTCTGCGACTTGACTGAGCAAGTTGAGGAACGGGACCTTGATATGTGATCTGCGGAATATCGGTGAGCTTATCATCTCGCCATGAAGGAGGCTTCAGCGTACGAGTTCTTGCCCACTGTTGAGATAGGACCATGAGTTCAAACACGAGAATTGCATGTGGCGAGGGACTTACTTAGTTGGGTAACGACCGACATTTCAATGGAGAAGCCATAGAAAGACCCGTGCTGCATGATTGAGAGGCCTTGTACAGTTGCATTGTTCGCTTGAAGGTTGAGAGTATAGTTCAAAGCTTGGTCGTTTGGTGGTGTAGGAGGGTTAAGGATAGTTTCGTCGTATGCATTCAAAGCTGACGACGATGTTCCTGCCGATGTCGGTGCTGCCCCTCCATTTTCTGTCGCTGTTGGTAGAAGGCCACTTGTCTGGCCGAATGGTACTTGTCCATAGACTGTGACTGCTCGAGCAGTATTAAGGAGTGAAAGGGCCCAGAGGGTAGAAGACCAGAACATGTCCTTGCAAGTCGCGGACTGAAGGAATGACTGTCGGGTGTTTAGAGGATGGCGTGAAAAATGAAAGAGAGACCTACTTGGCTGCTTTCTTAGCCAATAACGACCAGCAAACTTGCCACGCCAAGATAGAGAGTGTTTCTTGACCAGCGACCGTCATCGGCTTGGGTGTGCTTGGACTGCTGGGGCTTGCTCGATCAGGCGTGCTGAGCCGGCTTGGTGAGGTCTTGGTTTCTTGGCTCTTTGCCATCGTAATCGAAAGCTATTCCTTTTTCCACAGCTTCATGGCTTAAAAAACATAGACGTGTCATCTTGCATGAGTGCAATTGAGAAACCAGAATCTCGTCAATGAAGCCGCGCAAGATGGTGGTTGAAGCAAAGGTCAGCCGGCAGAAAAGCTTGAGGCGCAGCAGAATTCGTCAGGGTTGTCATCATTTTTCCAACTTGGCCAACAAAGGCTTACCACAAAAGTCTTGGTCTTGAACAACAACAAAAATCAAATCGTCACCAGCAGGATTTGAACCTACGCCCTCAGAGAGGAACAGATATTCGGACGCAAGGTCGTTCAAATCTGTCGCCGTAACCACTTGGCTATAGTGACTTGAGAAGGATGCCCGTCATCCGCCGTGCCGAGATCCCGAACTTGTTTTGTGAGGATTTCCTCTTCGCGACTGACCCCATCAAGTGGATGTTCGACTTCACAGTTGGCCCGAATGCGTCGTTGGCAAAGATAAATCAAATGCAGAAAGCCGTAGAATGCATCGTCAGCCGAGCACGTCTCTGGGATGCTCGAACGCGGGTCTGGATCTGAATCTGTGGCTTGTGACATCGATGGATGCCTCGAGGCTCGAGAACTGACCTTTGTGCTCCTTAGTTCTCTTCCATGATTACTAGCGATCTGCACCCATGCCTGGCTATTGAAGATATTCGGTACTTGATTTTCGATGCCTTTGCCAGCACTAGGCGCTGCCAATTGGCTGCTTTGGCCAGAACTTGCAAAGCATTCACTGGTAAGGGAACACCTGTCGGCTGATCTACCAGTTTGACCTACCCCCTCGATAGATACCGCTTTGAATATCCTATGGAGGTACCAGTACACCCTTGGACCGCTTGTGCAAACTATGCCGTCTGACTTATGGGAGATCTACTACGAAGAGGATGGCGATACCATCCACCGTTCTGTGGTGAGCTCGGCCTCTCTATCTCCTCCTCCACCCGACTAAATCATTGGCAGAAATTCACTCGAGATCTCCGAGACACCGACTGGGAGCGCGTTGTTTACTACGGCGCCAAGGTTCAAGCTCTTCTCCTCCGGAAAGAACCGTTAGCAACGGAGGCGACACCCACACCTTTCGTCCATTTAGAGTCCTTCATCGCTCTTAGTGCCTACCGCCCAGTCACGATCCTCCTTCCAAACCTCCGTTATCTATGCATGGACCTCTATATTCCCCGAATGCTCTCCGTCATACGTTTCATACCGAGTCTCATTGGATTCAGAGTCTCTTCGATCGAATTGTACGCAGACAGCCCTCCAATAGAGCTGCTCAAAGCGGTACACCGAGTCTGCCCATACCTCACCACGATACGCGTACTTCGAACCAACGCTTCCACAATCGGATGCCCCACCATCTTATCCCAATTCGTTCGAGCTTTCCCAAAGCTGCGAGAAGTAGAGCTTGACAAACTGATTCCCACTCGGGAGCTCTTTAACCATCTTTCCCGGCTTACCACACTCACATCCTGCACCCTCTCGCTTCCCTTTACCAAGGATGATGAACCCTTTCACCTGCAACGTGATGACTTCCCGCGTCTGACGAGCTTCTCCCTCGCCGTCAAGGAGTGGGAGTTTGCCATCCCCCTACTCAGTGGTCTATGCTCGCCACTACAAAGTATCAAACTCCACGCCCACAAGTCTGCACCTATCGAATCAATGGACCAGCTGTTGCAAGCAATCGCCAGACAGTTTCCTCTACTACAGACCCTGTATATCCAAGACCGGATCCCAACAAACATCAAATACATCGACGACGAGAACCCTACTGCGCGGGTGAACTCCGCAATGCAAGCCTTCTCGCATCTCTTCTTCCTCCGCTACCTCCGCCACCTCACCCTTAATGTTCCATTCGTCTTGAACCTATACGACACGACATTGTCCGAAATAGCGTCAACCTGGCCCCTCCTCGAAGCGCTCGAGCTTCTCCCTGGTCTGGGAAATGTTTCCTTCCTGACCTTGGAAGGCCTCATCCCCATCATCGCCAACTGCTGGAACCTCTCAACGCTTAACATCAATCTCCGCTGCGAGCCCTTCAACATCCGCCGACTCAAAGGCGTAAGCAACTGGCGAATACGTCACATCGACTTCGAGAACTCCTATATCCATTCCCCGGTTGCTGTATTCCGGTGCCTTGTCGGGATGTTTCCATTGTTGACTATCGTTGACGCCAAAGGACACAGAAGAGAGTGGGCAAAGGTCGAGAGCTTACTAGAAGGGAGTTTGATGCATATTCTCAAGGGCGATCATAGGGATTTCTTTGACGCCTAGACGTCTAGAATAGTGTGGATATATCTGAACCACATCATATTATTCAGTTCACGTATAATTTCGTATACATCATCCCAGTAATAAGTTCGTAAAAGAAATCCTGTACATAATGTGCTTGTAATGGCAACAAGTCCACATTCGTCACCGTCCCATATATCGATCATTCCTTCTCAGCTTTGACCTCTTCGGTACCGTGGATGTGACCTTGGTCGTCCATGCGAGCACTATATGTCATCATAAGGCACAGAACGGGCTATCATAAGATAAGAAAACACATACAGGACTTCCTCGGAGATATCGGTCGTATCGTGCACACGGATGTAGAGCACAGGGAGAGCAAACAACAGTCCCGCAACAAGCAGAGTCCATGTGGAGAGCAAGAGGTTCATATATCTGTATCACATTGTTTAATGATTGTGGTCGCAGATAGGGGTCATGTGGAAACTCACGGAATTTTGACTGCGTCAGCACGCCATGCACCAGCTGCACCAGCGGACTGCAAGGACTTGTAGAATCCAGCAAAGTGGGCAAGCTTGGCGGGGTCGTTGGACATGGCTCCCATGATCCAGTAGGCATACGATTGCCACATGGCATCCATCATTCCGAGGAAGATGTATAGGAAGACCTTTCCAACGTAGCGGGATTCGCTGAAGTCGATATGGCTACCTTGAGGAAGGTGATCACGAGTGTACTCCCTGAGTGGCGAACGTTCGTATGAGCAATCGTATGGTATGGTCAATAGAGTGTAGATACGCACTTCTGGTAGAAGTATGCCCAGATGTGGGTGAAGAAGACGAAGAGGAGAAGGATGATCCAGCCGGCGAAAGCGCGAGTGCGACGCTTGAGCTGCTTGCGATCGAGAAGTGCGGCGGTCAGGATGGAACCAACGATTTGGGCGATCCAGTAGACAAGGTTGTTCAAAGCACGAGTACGGATGTTGAAGATAGCACCGTTGTAGTTGTTAAATTCTAGAGGGATTGATGTGAGGAGGATGTGTGGAGCGGAAGGAGAGGAAGAGCATACGCCAGGTGGTGAACCAGTTGGACGCGAAGAAGATAGGGAAAAGCAAGAAGATCAGCTTATCCGTCTTGAGGGTGATGTACAATCCATAGATTTCCGTCTTCCAGCTAGGTTGACGAGGAGCGGTGACTTTCGTCCCATCTGTACGGATCATCCTGTTCGGGTTGGCCAGAGTCAGGGGAAGTGCACAACCGAGACAGGTGAGGACGAGGAAACCGATCTGAAGGATAGTTTAAGCCAAACCCGAGAATAAAATATGGTAATTGACGCACGTAGGTTCCATTTCCAACTACGAAGATGGTAATTCTGTTAGGACAGTTCTTTACGTTCTTAGAGAGGAAGCTTACCAGCGTTAGCCTAGAAGACATTATCAGACTCTGATTTCCGCCGTTATCAAGATAGTACACACCGTAGAATGGATATTCTGGCCCAAAGCAACCGATGCACCAACAACACCTCCAAGATTGAAGATGGCCCAGAAAATGGCAATGAATCTGCCTTTCTGATCTTCGGTAGGGTATGCCAACATCAGGGATCCCTGGGCTGTCCAGAGAAGACCAGCGCAGACACCAAGGATAGCACCAGCGGCAATAACGAAGGCACCAGCATTGGGGTGGATGTTAACAGCACTATATCGCAGTGTCAGTAGAGGTCGCCACGGAGAAGGTGACACTTACAGGAAAGAACCAATATACAAGGCGTAACCAGTTGTTCCCAACAGAAGAGTGATACGAGGACCAATCGTGTTGTTGATAGAACTAAGGTCACATCAGTCAATAACCATGTGAATGAAGCTCGGAGTACTCACCCAGCGAAGAAAGCGGCAACAGAGAATGTAGAATAGAGTGCTACATTGGCGTTTGCACTAGACTGACTATCGACTTGACCACCAGCTCCCAGACCGTTCAGGGCATTGAACAGACCTGACATTGTCCGTCAGCAACTATACACCCATACCTGAAGCAGAACGTACCGGGACACATAAAGCAGACGAATCCGAGAATGCATACCTGATTGTCACGCCGATAAGTATGAGTTGGGCCAGAGAACTATGTCGAGGGGACGAACCTGGAACACGGGGTGGTAATAGATCCCTTTGATGCCCGTGGGACGTTCATAGCTTCTTGTCTCGGGAGAATTGACAGAGCCCTTCTCGTCGTCAGTGCCAGACATGGTGCTCGACTGTGTAGGAGCGGCGATGGTCCGTGAAGAGCATGCATTGGGCCGCCATATGTATATATATCTCACTCAAAATAGACGCATGGCAACTTATCCGAGGTGCACGGTGCGCATGCTTACAGGGCAACAAATAGATGCATGCCGAAAGACGACCGAAAGACAGGGTGATAGGAGTACCAGAGCATAAGATACGTCGCAGTTAGGTGAGAACGGGGTTGTGGTCCCGACCACATGGGTGTGGGGATTTCCCTCAGAATGCTAATACGCCTCATTCCTCTACCCCGTTTGGTCCCAGCCTGATTTCGACGAGGCAGCACCTCGATCTCCTTGAAGTCGCTTGCCTTTTGTCATTGAAATGGCCCAGAAATACATCCAGAGACCTTGTTCACCAGAGATGAGCCATTGAATCCATAGGGTCGTCTCGTTCACGTCTGATCCGTATCAGTGTGCACATATGAGTCCATCAGCATGCAACTCCATCGGGCCGAATTAGGTACCACATCTGTTCTCGGCGCTGTTTGCCGATAATTCAAGCTCATGAGGCTTGTGACCTCTGGCTATTGAACGGGGAATTACACGGGTAATCGAAGCCGCCGCGTATACAGAGACACAAGGGCAGGTGAGGGCTCACGATGAAGCAGATTTTGCAGGCGACGCGTTACATTGGTCCCTGATTCCACACACACTTGAGCCCAGTCAAAATCTGCCATCGCCATGCGTATACACCATGCGAGAGACCGCCCCCGTTTGATAATTTTGAGGTTGAGCCTCAAAATACACGTGTTCGTACCGTTTCAGAGTGATGTCGCCAAGATTGGCAATGTTCTGTCCCTCACAAAACCCATCAAATCAAACACATTGCAGGGTACTATGATTATCGACACATCGTGAGGTGAAAGCGGCCATATGAGAAAATGAAAGGATTTGCGATGCAGGATAACGATAGATGATGTCCACTTGACATGGATAATGAAAGATAGGGGGTATGAGGCTTGCACAAGCTTGCCCTGGCTGCGGCAAAGTGTGGGTCTGGTGATCTGGCATTCTTGTTGAATTTACGTCCTTGAAATGATTGCGGCGTACTTACAGGTTTAGGATGCTATCGAGCGCAGAGGTGTCATGCGTAATGCTTGATTGAGTGCAAGCCATGCATCCATCGCAGGTGAATAGGAACCGTATATTGATGCCTTAGGAAACATCCTCGTCAGGCAGATTTGAATGTCTGATATGGGGCCATCGATAGGCGAGTTGGTGAGCGTAACGGTATGGCATGGAGCCAGGTTGAATTGTGATAGATGGTGTGTGTCGAAAGGGCGACAGTGCACCGCTATCACCAGGAGGCGAAGGGACAGGCAATGCACCAATAAAGGCACTAAGCCTTCAAGAGACATCCGTGGAGCCTCCTGGGAAAGCTCTGACCACACTTCGAGCTCGGATAGGGATGTCCACGAGTGGATGCTCTTCAGCCAGTCGTCGCTGAGGAGAAATGCGGCTGAAAAGCAACAGCGAAATGTCTTCATATTCCTGAGCTCCTCAAGCTGCGTACCAACAATGGCCCCAGCACTTCCATTAAGAAATACTTGGTCGATTTCCTGGAGGTAAATGTGTTCGAGGGATTTTATGCATGCAAGTTGATCGAAACACTTCCTGGAATAGTCGATGCACTGCGATATTGACATCGGCTTTACCGAATGGATTATCGTCATCTGCACGGTTTGCAGAGGGCTTCCAAGAGTCAGGTCTAGCATTGCAGTGAGCATTTGCCAGGTGGTGGTGGTAAGGTCGAGCGAAGTTAAACTTGACAGATTGCCTTGAAGATGGGCTGGAATTGGTGGAGAAAAGTCCGCATCGAAATGGAGCTGTAAAGTATGCAGTGATTCCATTTTACAAATGGCATCCAGAATCGGTGCCGCAAAGGGGATGGGTCCCAAGCTCAGCTCGGTCAGCCTTTTGAGGTGTTTCACCAGGCGCTCGATTTCGCTGAGATATCGACCAAGTGTCCTTACGCCCTCGGTCTCGTATTCCGTTGATAGCTCTATATTGAGGTCAACCATCAAGTTGGTTAGGTGGGGACAGAGTCGGTAGAGAGCTAGCAAGGCGGAAGGGAGGTCATCGGGGTAAGTGTAGGCCCTCATGAAAATTCGGGTAATTCCTGGATTGAGAAAGCTTTGAAGATACCTAACGAAGTTCTGGTTGTCACGGTGTATGTGGAAGATGAGGGTATGAAGGCGAGGCAACAAACCCTGAACTGGTCTGTACAGACACAGGGCCTCCAAAAGATTTTCTTCGCCTTCTCGAAGGACCGCAGGAATTTCCAGGATACGGATTCTTTGCGCGTAGCGGTTGTACTTCTCCCAGTCTGAAGGTTCGATACCCCTTAGAAGAGTCTAATATGCAATAGGTATCTGCATTTTGTGGCTAATGTTAATTGACAGGACGAACAATTGTTCTCTCATCCCACTGTTCATCCGTGGTGATTTCGATGAGATCGTCTGGCAAAATTGACGCAAGAGGAAACCAGGGTTTTTGCTCCTCCCACAAGCAGTCAAGTGCAGCTTCTGTTCTATTTATTGAGCAAATAATCTCTGTTCTGAGCATGACTTTCGAGTCGCACCTGTGAATGCTCGGCAAGTTCTAGCAAGAGCTTGAAGCGTAAACTCTCTGTCTACATCGAACTCTTGGAAGACGAGAATCTGGATTTCAACAGTTTGTAGACATTGATGCATTGTAATTTATTTGGTCCAATAGACGCACGGTCTCTAGATTCGCTAGTCAAGGCTTAGAGGAACTGGAGAGTGCAGTCCTGGTCGAGATGTGATGACAAGCACATGCTGACTCATTTCTGCGGGGGGGACGAATCCGGCTAATCTGATTAGATTAGCCCAAACAAGGACCCACAGTGGGCCCGAGTCGGCGTTATTGCGAGGTCCACGATGACCTCCACCCTGAACGATTGTCGACAAAGGCTTTCCAGAGAAATCTGGCCTGGAAAGGTCAAAGAGAATGACTACTGGGCGAGTTACAACAAGCACATAGGCCCAAAGGTCTCTGGAAATGGGAAGACATTCATGATATCGGTGTCATTGGACTCAGGCATCTGGGAGCGGTGTCGAGGTGTCCGAATTATGATAGCTCGCAAGGCAGATGATGACCTTGGTGACGTTGTGAGAATCCTTCTCTGTTCTCTTCATCTGGAGGAGATTCTTATTGTGGTTCTCGCAGACTATTGACACCTGTCTAGACAAGAAGGCATATCCCGGCGACGCAAATTTGCCACCCCTTTCAGGAAGAGACATCCTCAGGCGCAAGAAGACTGCAAAGCTCGAATACGCGGAAGAATCTTCCAGCCGTGAAGCTGCATCTGAAGAGCAAAAAACGGTCTTCACTCTCGTATACGAGCTCGTCAAAGTGAACGTATACTGGATCGAACTATTCCCAGTTGTAGGTCTGAAGGACCGCAACAATCTCGCCATTGTCTACGACCAAACCTTCCCCATCAGTACCAACTCACATTCATTCATTGCCACGCTTGAAAGCACTGTTGGTCTGCGACGAGACCCTTCGTTGTTTCCCAGACGGCGTTGCGGTTGTTCACGAAGGTCACGTCCAGACTTCCCCTCGCTTGTTCATAGCGTCAGAATCCAACCTCCCGGCGACTCTGACAGAAAACCCTGGCCCGTCTTGCCACCCAACATCATCCGATCCATCGCCCTGTTCCTCATCCAACCAACCCATGAAGGTTGGCGACGGGATCTTCGGTCGCTTGGGTTCACCAGTAAAGCATGGACACGAGTTCTCGACCTGTTCTTCAAAACATATTGGGGAAACCGGCCCATGCGAGATAGGCCTAGCGCAGTAGCGGTTGCCAACTCCCTGTCGTTCCGCCCCGAACGAGCGGCCGCTATTCGCCAACTATTCTTATGTCATTACAGCGAAGCCGATAAACTCGACAGCATGGACCAAGCCGAGAGGTCAGCCGTGCTTGCTGCCCTTGTCAAGATACTCTCGTTGGCGAAGAACGTCAAGCGGACGGAGATAATTCCTATGGACCATGACATGAAGCACCCATACCTCGATGCGTTGTTTGCCCTGCGGGATGTGGAGTATTGCACCGTCCTCGCCGACTTCACCTGCAGCAGATATGGAAGCTCTATATCCGCCGATGGCTACTACCGCGTCGGGGTTGACGTCATGCAAGGCCTCGTTGCTCGTTGGCCGAAGCTCAGCAACCTCGATTATACCGGCTCGGATGAAGGGTACTTCTTTGCGCTTCCTAACGTAAAAATATGCTCATCATTTCTCGGTTACAGGGATGACCTTCCCGCATATGAGATACCACCACCAGTGGAGGGTTCTTACTCCAACCTCAAATATCTCACCCTTCGACGAGTTCATCTCACCCCATCCCAGTTCATTCGTTTCCTAGACGCACCAAGTCCACGGATTAGCACCATCACCCTTCTGAGGATTACGGGTCTGACCAACCATGACGTCTTCCTCGGCCTACGCAAAGTTGCGCCAACCCTAACCAGCATCTCGCTCACCGAATGTGACTTCCCTCGTGCGACCCCTGATGAAGAATACGCACTAGACGCCATCATGCCTGACCTCACCTCTCTCCAATCTATCTGCGTCACAGGTGACTGCGTAGACTGGCTATCAGTCGCGCGGAAGACTCCCAACGAGCACATCACCTTCGGGCCTTCTATCAGCATCGGGAGAGCTCCCGGGTTCAGCTTGGATAAACTTCCGGAGGCGTTGGAGAGTAGCCATTGGAGTACGGTGTCGATTACGAGCGAGGCGCCGATGGGGCCTGATGCGCTGGAGAGGGCGAGAGCGGTGGCGAGTGATAGGGGTATGAATTTCTGGTATTGGCATGAGAAGCCGCCGAGTCCGCCGATTTTCCAGGCGATTGTTGCCCAGAATCCTTGAGAGGTACTTGGTACGAGGAGGATGAACATGAGAATGGACCTTTTTCTTGTATCTATATGTATGCATTACCGGCCACTGGCAGGAAAAGGCAGCTTGTATTCACGAACCAATCTTGTAGTATCACAGGTGTACAATATGTATTTTGCACTTCTGCTCGTGGTTGATCTGGTAATCAGAAATGTTCTGGCAACCAGTGTTTCTGTTTGCGGTGTTGGGGGTAAAAAATTGGGTCCAACGGAAAAACAACCGACGCCAGCAGGACTCGAACCTGCGCCCTCAAAGAGGAACAGATGACCAACAGGATATGGGCCCCATTCTAATCTGTCGCCGTAACCACTTGGCTATAGCGCCTTATCAGTCTGCCATGTGGTTGTGTGTCACGTACCTCACTCGGCGAATATTCTGAGAAACTTGCTGGCCACTTGGTTCGAAGGCTGGACCCGAAGCTCGATGTTACTGTCGATGGATTGGTTGATGGCGAACTATGTATTTGACACTTGGAAAATGTGCTATCATAGAAAAGGTCGTATATATCTCAGGCGTAGGGCCCTACAACAACGGGGCGACGATCCAGAGTGCCCTAAGCCATTCCGTCCAAGATTCGGGCATGAAAATTCGAATCCTCGTTGAGGCTCAGCATGGGCAAAGGTAATTCTTTGTTCCACCTAGGAGATCTAGACTGTGAAGGATCAAATCGTCCTTCAGAATGGTGGACAAGCTTCATTCAGGCTCCTTCAAGTTTTGCCCATTCCTTCTTGCATCCCGAACCATGGAGAAGTACGAATATATCGACAGCCTCCCATAAAGTCAACTACGGGTCTGAAATCAAGCAGGATATACTAAGTTCACGCCCAAACGCCCACATATCCCCAATCTCTCTAAACATTCAGTCGCCAAGTCCCAACGACACCCTGCCTGATCCCGAGTCTGCTCTTGGCCATCGCCTCTTTTAATTCACGAGCCTGACATACCCTATCTCCTCTCGACATACAACCCACCTCCGTGACGTCGACCAAGCTCAAGCCCAAGCCCAAAATCGAGATTCAAGATAAGACACTGTATGCCGATCGAACAGATATCTGGATGGTCATTGGTGGATTTGACGAGGTGGGTAGGCGAGCCGGCGGTATGGGGACGCACGTTCGTTAGTTGGACTTGGAGTGTCGGCGCGGCGTTGGCTTTGGGTGAGCTATGGATATCCCTCAGCAGTGTTAGAAGAAGCACTTTGAAGGCGAGAGAGTGCTAGAAGGTGCAGCTGGGGGATTGGAGCATAGAGGCTTTTTCGAAAATTTCCTGGTCAGTGGGGGAGGTGTGATGTGGTCGCAGAAATAATAGAGTCAATTGGCCACAGGTTCATGGGTTAAAGACGTAGCCAGAGACGTCGGGAGTATTGAATAGAGTTATTTTAAGCTGGTTAGATGTTGGAGGCAGCAGTGGAGAGTATTTGAACGTTCGAGATGACGACCTAGAATACATCATGCAGCTCCGAGCTTGACAATGTAGGGTGAGTTGGAGGAAGGAAAGGCCGGCTCTCAGTCGCCCCTTCTCATCTCCTTCCGAAGTGGTTGAAACTCGACAAGCTACCAGAGTCGACCACAGAAAGAACCCCCAAACCCAAACCCAGCCTACCTTCCTACCAGACTTGGAGCCATAGCGACATTTCGGCCGCACCCTCACGCACGTTCGTCGGACCCCTCCTCCCCTGTACCCACCATCCCGACAAACGTACCTGAATCCATCCGTCGAGATCTCCAAATCCCAAAAGGAGCTTCTTTTCCCTGCGCGATCGGGTCTCTACGTCAGAAGTTGAGTCAATGATGGAGACGTTCCTAGCAAAACCGAGTGGCGCAGGGGGTAAAGGTTGGGAAAAGGTGTAGAAACCAATTTAGCGTGCCAAAGGTAGTTAGACTGGTCGGGTGGGGTGCGCCGATGAGATGTGAGGTAGAAGAAGTGAGTGGTGAAACATTCGCGGGAGGAACGTTCGAGGGTGGGGCTGAGGCTGTTTCGTTGGTTTAGACCTAGTAGCCAGCGATTTCGGAATAATTTATTTTTTCGGTAGACTGAGGGTGGTTAATGTAGCTGGATTGAGGTATTATTAGATAAGTAGGTATGAAAGCCAGATTTTTTCGGGTTTCAGCCCTTGAAGTCGGCGTCAGAAGTGCAGACTGTGGTTGTCGCCATAAAAATTCCTGGACACCCAAGTTGATGCTAGTATAAGATTTTGAAGTTTGCTGAACATAGCGTATCAGGCGCCTGATCCAGCGTTATCTCTTTGGCCCGTAAACCTCGCGATAGTTCATCACCTTCTCCCATTCATTCAGCTAGCTATCGGACGATATACAGGGACATGTGTCCAAAGCATTAACGTACACTAGGCACAACACGCAATTATGCTTCAGAAGATTTGACATGTCAAGTTGATGATATAGCCTTAAGCAGTTCCGAGAGACAGGGAAGGAGACCTCATGTTGTTCTTGGATGAGGCGTTTGACAGTCGCAAATCAGAAGCAACATCACAAGGTCATTTGGTGGACCCTAAGAAGTCGGTTGAGATGGCTCAAGATAAAGAACATTCCAGCTTTTCCTCATTCTACCCTGTTTTCTTTCTGAAATTTTGTACGAGGAATGACCGGCTTGGATCCGCCCTTGCGAGTCAAGAATTTACATGTTTTTCAGCTGGAAGATCTGGTGGAAGCATCCCATCCCGATCGATGCCGATGGGCTGATTGCCAAGAGCCTGGGATGCAAACATCGGATGATCGGAGCTGATCCCCTCGGCTAATTCTTTAACTCTCTTTCCCCATTGCTATTGCCACCGCATGGATTGGTTGAGTGGTGAGCTTTCAAAATCGACCCCCAGGCGTAGTTCTAACACCTCTTGGACGCGGAATCGATGCTTGCATGGTTACAGAGGCGTAGAAATGTCTATCCAGGGTTTAGTTCATTCCTGGAGCCGGAAACACAGATTTCCGTTGCGGTGTAACTGCACGAGGGGTTCGACGCACGTTCGTCGGTACTCCGGCCAAAAAAATCCATATCCCAATTTGGCAACTGTCCAGTCCCTCGCTTAGATGGATTCTTAATTCCTGGCACACGACCATAAAATCCAGCCAGGACTCCCCTTCTCCTCCTTGGGTCAACCCACCACAACCACTCCACACCGTCTGTTCCCACTCCCTGACGGCCTCCACATTACGTTCGACGACGTCGACGACTAATATCTAGGCGAACGTGCGTTTGCTTCGAATTCATGCAGAAAAATTATCTGACGACGCTTTATCTATAGACTTCTTCTAGAGGACCATTTATTATTACTCTACAACCCTTTGACTACTCGACGACATGTCAGAGGAAAACTCAAAGCTGGAAGGGAACAAGTCGGCGACGGCTTCAGTGCCTGCTGAACGCCATAATGCACCTTTGGCAGAGTACGAACGTTCAGATCGTGCTGCCTTCATCCTGAACAGGACTGAGGTCAAGCTGCTTGGCATTGCTGGGGTATGTTGGATAATTTGGATTTGGAAAACCTGCGGCTAACCTCGTCTTTGCTGTTTAGGTTGGATTCTTCCTCGATGGTGAGTTGTGCTACTTCAAAACCTCATGGCCTTCCCTGACCGTACCGAACAGCGTACGACCTGTTCATCATCAACGTGCGTTCATCCGTTCTATTATTATCGTGACCGCATGCTTATCCCCTTTTTAGCCTGTTGCAACAATGCTTCAATATCGCCTTTACGGTGGCGCACACTTACCCCCAAATCTGGAAGGTTTCGTCAAGGCCGGCGCCAACATTGGCAGTGTCATCGGCCAATTTGCCTTTGGTGCGTACTTGACGTCACGCCCCTTATCCGGCCTCCCTAACGTTGCTCCCGCTTTACAGGCTACGCTGCCGATGCCCTAGGACGAAAAGCAGTTTGTGCGTTGTTTTCTCGGTTTATGGTAGCCATATGCTAACTTTCTTCTCACAGACGGCAAAGAGCTTATGCTCATCATCCTGGCCACAATCCTCACTCTCACTACCCCCACCGGCTCCCTCTCGCCAGAAGGCTCTCTAATCTACTTGGGTGTCTTCCGTATCCTCCTCGGTATCGGCGTGGGTGGCGACTACCCTATGTCAGCCAGTATCACCTCCGACCGTGCCAACCTCCGCAAACGTGGCACCATGTTGGCATACATCTTCTCCAACCAAGGATGGGGCAGTCTTGTCGGAAGTCTGGCCACCATTATTGTCCTTCTCTGCTACAGGCACGTTATGGAGGATGAAGGCAAGACGAGCAAGGTTGATGGAGGTTCGTCGGTTTCTCTCTGAACTATCTCTTTGATTGGTTCTGATCATCCTTCCTTGACAGTGTGGCGAATCGTAGTCGGCATCTCCCTCATCCCCGCTTTTGGTACCCTATACCAGCGTCTCACACTCCCTGAGTCGACCCGGTTCACGGCTTCCAAGAAACTCCGTGCAGCAGGCAACTACGCCGAAGAGGAAGATGCCATTGAAGCTATCAAGCGTGCTCAGCTCGGCGAAGACGTCAAGCTCGGCAACCTGCGCCAACAGGACCTCGAGAAGGCTGAAATAGAGACAGTCAAGAATGCTGTCAGCCAGGTGAAGAGGGAAGAAGCGGAAAACGAGAAGAAGGGAGACGGTGAAATCACTGAGACGAGTGCGAGTAACTCGAGTGAGAATGTTGATGAGACCACTGCTCCACCTGAGGTGGTCGCCCAGAAGAAGGCTCATTTCGCAGGTTAGTCTTCCATCTCTCGGGATACGCGCATATACTCATGGTCCTCGCCCTCTTCAGAATTTATTAAATATTTCTCGGAGTGGCGACATGCCAAGCTGCTCATCGGAACCTGCGGCTGCTGGTTCTTGCTGGACATCGCGTACGTTTCCTTGCTTCATATCCCCATTGAACATATGCTGACTGTATAATGCGCATGTATCCAGGTTTTACGGAATCAACTTGAACCAAAACGTCGTCCTTCAGCAAATCGGCTATGATGGATCTTCTGGTACACCCTGGCACAGGTTGTTCCGTGTCTCCACCGGTAACATCATCGTTACCGCTCTTGGATTCGTACCTGGTATGTTTCCTACCCTCCTCTCTCTCATGTCTTCACTAGCTGACTATATGCGTCCCTTCTCTAGGTTACTGGGCTTCCGTCCTCACAATCGAGATCCTCGGCCGCAAGAAGATCCAGATGGGAGGCTTCTTCATGGCTGCTCTCTTCCTTGGTATCCTCGCTGGCAAATTCCACGACCTCAGCAAGCCAGCTTTCATCGTCTGCTTCGCCTTGTTGCAGTTCTTCTTCAACTTCGGTGCTAACACGTGAGTTCCCTTCCTCCCATCCCCAAGACAGACAGGACACTGATGTTCATTGGCTAATCCTAGGACGACATACTGCTACCCCGCTGAAGTCTTCCCTACCCGCTACAAGGCCTTCGCACATGGTATCTCCGCAGCTGCAGGCAAAGCCGGTGCCATCATCTCTGCACTCGCTTTCAACACCCTCAGCAAAGACATCGGAACGCCTGCCGTTCTGTGGAGTACGTCTCCTTTCCTTTCCTGACCACATTGAGGTGAATACTGATGATACACGCGCATATAGTCTTCTTCGGATGCTGCCTCGCCGGTGCTGCTCTCACTACTCTGCTGCCTGAAGTCAAGGGACGTGATCCTGATTTGATCCTTGCTGAGGAGATCAGGATTGAGAGGGAGAAGGCTGCTAGTTTGAGGGATTAGGCCTAAGGTTAGAGTCGAGATTATGGGGATGATTACGACGTGGGTCATGGATGGGATTTATTACTCAAGTAGAGGATGAAAGTGAATTCAAGTTAAATGTATATACCTGTATTGATTTTGTTACCTTAGTTTCGTTATTGTGACGATGTAGATGTATCTGTAAAGCGGACCATACAGTCTGAAGAAAAACTAGGTTGAGTTATTTCATTAGAGAGTGCTGTCAAGAATATTAGTCTGAAGCAGGAACTACGATCGCCGAGCTGGCAGTGCCCGTTTGACCAGTTGCACGGAATACAGACGCGATCGATTGATTTTCCGGGTGTTATGTACATGGTAGTTATAAATTCGGATTCCATGAGACAGTCAATTTGAGCCTGAGATGAAATGGCTCACGGAAGACTCTTTTATTCCGCGAGGTATATCCCAGTCCCTGATCAATTCACCATCCAGAGTTGCTGATGGTACAGAATTGTTGAGTAGCTCTCCAATCGCATTCCATTTTTCCGCCATCATTTCATTGGCTTCATTGGCCTCATTGTCTTCGAGGTCATCTGAAGGGCACACAGCTACCAACAGCGGAAACATGCCAACCAGGCATCGGAAAACGAATTGAATGTCATCAGGTTGGCGGGCATTTGGACTGCCTACGAACGAGTGCTCAACATTCAAGTAGAGGATGTTCATTTTACGAATATCAGCATACAGCTCGAATGGAACTGGCCCATAGACAATCGAGAGTCTGAAGTCGTGGATTTTGGGACACTTTCGTAGGAGGTAGGCAAGGTCGGCGAGATTTCTGGTGGGTAATTTAATGGGATCTTCGAGATCTAAGCCTTCCTCGGTGATTAAAATGGTGCGTAGGTCATGCCAGCTGTCCGCGGCCTCCGTAAGCCAAGGGCCATCGAGGTAATAGGATATAGACATTGAAATATCCAATTCTTGAAGGCCCCGGAGCTCGAATAAAGGTTTGAATGTCCCTGTAACGTGGGCCATGGTATATTCGGTGGTGAAGAAGTCATCTTGGAAGCCATCGCGCAGAGTCAGGTGCGTGAGGGTAGGGGAATATTTTGAGATCGCTGTCACGAAGGTGGTTAACATGGTGGGTTGTTTGGTCGTATCAGTCATAGTCAGCTTCAACTTGGCCAAAGGGCTGCTGTTCATTGATCTGATAAGGCATACTGCACATTCCCAATCAAAGAGATAGAGCGATAAAACTTCGAGTTGTCCAAAGCAACCCGTGTCAAGAATTTTGCTGTCGGGAAGGGGGAGTACGTGAATATCTAGCGGCCATTCATCATTGTCGAGAGGGGTACATTCAAGGTGGCGCAGAGTGTTCTGTGTAGCAAGATGGTCTGCTGTCCGTTGTTGAAGAGGATCCGTCATACCCCTGATGACGAGATGGGATAACTTGGTCGCATTACGGACTAGATCGTTTAATGAGGCCAAGCATGGCTCGGCGTCGAAGGATCTGTGGTAGAAAAGGCTGAGGTTCTCTAGTGCTCTGCACCGGAAGCTAAGGGGGGTGAGGATCTCATTCTCTACATCTGTATTTCCCCGCCAGTTGGTGACTGGAGCGGCAATTTGAAATGCAGAAAGGGCTTGGGGAAGTAATACCATAATTATCTTGAAGTTATTCTTGTAATCCGAACGCTCCACAATTCCATATGGCAGGTTGAAATGCTCTTCATCATGACCGATTCGAAGGTCCATCAGGTTTGGGAAAAGTTGAACTCCACCCGATGCTAAGGAGTTCAATAGGGTGTTGACATCATCAAAATTGAGAGGGGAGTTGTAGTCGGAGGTATTCCAATCTAGAGTGCGAACCATTCGCCCATAGTACAAAGGTCGCTCCCAATCACCTAGAGATGGTGGCCGCTTGAAAGACTAAGAAAAATCAGCTAAGCTGTCGGAAAGGAGAACACAATGAGACACATTAGCTTATACCGAAAAGTAACCTTGACTATAACGTCGTCCGGTAGGGTTTTGAGGAGATGTAATAGGCTGCAATGGCTCGACCATATGTGTTCCAGGGCAGGTTCTGGGAGGGGAACATCAGAGATGCTACGGCAGAGAACTCTGGGTATTCACCCAAGAATTGACGACAAGTAAGTGCGCTGCTTAGAAGGTCCTTGCCAGAAGGAAGCTCTTGTAGTACCAGTCGGACAATCTCCGCAATGTGAAGGCAACGACGCATAGAGTCGTACTGGAGTTGATCGGGATTGGTATTTATGAGCGGCCTTCGAGGCGATACTCTAAGTGACCCTTCGTGTTTGCGAGGTGAGAGTGCAGTCGTCAGATCCCTGCCCCGCTAGAGTGTAATCGATTGTAAAACCTGACGTGTAAAACCTGACGATCTTAGTCTGTAGCCGGGCTCAGGTATCGGTGGCATGTGACTTCCATCTGCCGCTAGGTCAACTTTCAAGTGAAGTGTTGATAGAGAATACCAGCTCTGGAGAGATCGAGAATAGCCGCCATCCTGGACTCACCCTCGAAAATTGTTTGTCATTTAATCCGCCTTTGCACGCTCCACCAGGCAAGCGACATTTCATTGTAGCCGATGTACAACGAAAATTAAACAGGCATTCGAGTCGAAAGTATCAAACAATCATTCCGACCCCAACCATCACGCCCATGCCGATAGAACCAATCATCTTCAGTATCGTCGTGTCAACGCGTGCCGCCCCATTTCCCGTCGGCGTTGGAGTAGGCGCCCCGCCAGATCCGTCAACCACTAAAGTCGCGAGAGGCCTAATAGTATTCGAGAAAAGTGACGTCTGCGTGCTTTGTGGAGCTCGAGAGTATACTTTCTTGTCTTCGCAAGACCCCGTTCCATCGCTGTGTATATCACAATTCAGATGTTCCACGTATGCGGCAGCACGTGGAAGACCAGTTGGTTGGAAAATGTATTCGTAATGAGTAGCGTCCCCAACCCAGGTGGCTAGAATTACGTCGGTGAGTTCTGCCGTAGCACAGACCAGAAGAATGCTCACCTTGCCGCGTGAATGGTCCGGTGCTGGTCGAGGTCGTGGTTTCGTCAGGATATGGTATCACGGTAAAGATCTCATCGTAGAGATACGTGGTCTGTCCATCGCTCCCAACCCCAAGTTCGGAGAAGGAGTGAATTGCGTAGACGGGATTCGAATCCGTTGAAGTAGGCTCATCTGCATAGACTTTTGGCACCTCATTAATGGTAATCGTAGCCGCATTACCAACTTCAACCGAGAGGAGAGAAAAGCGAATCAATCTTCAATGGCGAGAACGAGGGATACGAATCTGAGAGCTTACAAAGAGCCCGGGAAGACAGGAGAAAAAGCCCAGCAAGAACCTTAGGCTGCATAGCGTTTGGAATGGCTGCGAATGAATGTTCTTGCAATAAACCCAGCTGAATTTAAGTAGCACGAGTATATCCCGTCGGTTATGGAGATCCGACAATCGTGCACTGCCATGAGAAAGGTGGAAAGGTGTATGTGAGACTGCCAAGAGCACAATTCGGTTCCTAATTTATGATCTGCCAGAACGTGGAACGGATCTGTCAAAAACCATGTGGGACGGCAAGGATCGCAGCGTCGGGAAACAATGCTGTGTACAGTGAACGAGCTCACAACTCATTTAAGTCATCAAGCGCGTTGTGATCAATCCAAAAATCAAAATTTCGAAAGTTGGGGAAAATTCGAAAGAAATACAGTCACTCCCGTTAGGTCTCGTATACGCAACTGCCCTCACTAAGGAGGTACTAAGGTGGATTTAAGTGGCTGATATTAGTAATCCGGGATGCAGAGCCAGGCATATACAGCCTGAACACGGCCAGAGCACTGAACATAGCCCCGAACAGTTGCCAAGCGACAACGTACTTGCCGGCTGCAAAAAGAGCACATGTATGAGTTTGTGCACTCTTGCTACCAGTGCTAGACCGTGCGCCCCGAAGGCTGAGAGTCCGTGATTGGGTGTCACCCGGGCAAGTCGTATGTGTGATAGCTCTGGCCGAAATCCAACACTAGCATAATCCTACTGCACCAGTCCGAACCCCCCAACAGCCGCAAAAAGCAATATTCTACCCGAATTGGGCCCCTGAGCGCTGAATGCACATATCGGATTCAACTTGTGGTCTCGAGTTCGGAAGGTACAAATTGAGACTTGCTCCCGCGTTTTCCAAAGCAGAAAACATTTCAAAGGGCTTTGAAGGCTTGAAAGTTGACTGTTCAAACTTCACTCCCCGGGAGAGAAACGAGTAGTCTAGGGCGAGTAGTCCGACCGAGATGGTAGAGGGTTTCCGGCACAAGACGCGTTTCGTCTGAATCGTGGTACGGGATTGGTTCCACTGGCAGCAACATAAATTACGCGAGTGGCTTTCGAGTGCAAGGTGAAGCACCCACAAAGAATCCGCGGGCGAGTTGCCTACCGGTTTGAGCACCCTCGACTAATGACCACTGGTTGAAGGTTAAAGAAAGCAGTCACATGAGAGCAATAATATCGTCACGCGTAATTATAAGGACGCGTCGTCAAGATTTGGTCCTGAGGACTGTGCCAAACAAGACTGGTAAGCACATTCTGATCAGGCGGTCGAGACGTCAGTGGATATATTATAGGCGCTCTAGGAGGAGGCGTCAGCTTACAGGCCCTCAACAGCTTTCAATGCACAGATTCAGTGCAGAACTACTGTTCAAACGTTCCCGGGTGACTTGTAATCTCATTCATTTCTTTCGAATCACAGAATTCGGCATCGTGTCATCAAGTCCAATGTATCTATCGATTGGATGATCAGAGATCGCCCTCTACGTCCATGAAAGAGTCGAGCATGGTCTTACCATTTTCCAAGCAGTGCTTGAAAGTGGGAAACACCTCCAACTCATATGGGCATCCCATGCCCCCAGGACCTTGCCTTGCACCACAACACCCGGACTTCATACGGAAAGAGGCAGATTCATTGACAGCTAGATCGCACAGGATATGTGTTTCACGATAGTGGCACCAGCTTATGGAGAACATACAGCAAGCATCAGGCCAGCAATGTGGGTCTTGGGTGGAACCGTGACTTCCCATTGCAAAGTAAGGTTGGTCTTACTTTGCGCAGGAATCGAACAGACCCAATTGAACTTCCCAGTCTTGCCAAAAGTCTCCACGTCCGCGTCCAAGTCGTCTGCACTATCCCACATCGCATTAACGCCGTTTGTGATCGTCACCGGCCGCCTAGCCATGTCAGGGGAAACGCCATTCGTGCCTGAAGGCGCGCTGAGGGTTGGATTGACAAGCTTCACTTGAATTTGTGAATCTTCAGAAATGGGGAGCTGATCGATTATCTTGACACCATCGACAGAGATCGCTTTCGTGTTGTGGACCGTGATGTTCTGGGTAAAGACGTGGTGGACTGTCTTGTTGTAGAAACCGCTCTGTCCCTGTTTCCTCGTCTGTGGGTGGTATGTGACACGAATGGAAGGGTCCAAGCTGAATCGGTGTCAGCGACAATGGAGCAAATTACACGATATGAATCGAACTCACCCGAGAGGGATGTTGAAGCTCTCCTCCGGGTTCACGGCTGGGACACTAGTTCTCGCCACAAAACTTCCGTCGATGTACACGCTGCTCTTCCCTATTAACAGTGTATATTGGGAGTTGTTCTTGATCTTAGCCTGTTGACATTGCTCAGCTCGAGTTTCAGTCATTGCGGGAGCTCACTAACGTTCAAACGGGTTTTCGTATCCTTCTTGGGAACGCAAACCCAGGTCATGGTTGCAGATAACTTGAGGTCCGCAATCGTCACCTTGTGATCAGTTCCATCGCTGGGGATACTGATCATGCCGGGAACTTGGAAGGTAGCACTGACATTGCCTTTGGAAGATACGTCAGCTGCCCTTGCGGCCATGGCTGGAGCCTCATCCAAGTGTACACCCGCCGTGGCCCTGGTTCTCCCTTGAATAGGAAGTGATGGTGCTCTAGAAGCCATAGCTCGAGGCGGAGGCGGCGGCGGCGGCTTGGCGGCCTTCAAACCACCCATCATACCAGGTATCATAGGAGGTGGCTGGTGCAAGGAGAGTGTCCACGGTTCGAGCTTGGGCACTTCGACGCCAAAGGTGGGAGTGGCAGTTTCGAGGGTAAGGGGCACATCCTTCCAGTCCTTAGCGCCGAGGGCCAATCATCAGCGACAAGTCAATCTTCCGAGTGTATCAACTTACTTCGCCAGTATACTGGATGATAGAAGCTTTGTAGCTCAGCACCACTGGTTGGTCATTGGCTTGTATATTGACCCGGATATCGTAGAGTGCGGTCCAAGCAGCCCTGTTAACGGCTGAAGGGGAAAGGTTCAGTCTGAATGATGATATGGCTTGGGAACACCGTGACTGACCGTAAATCAACATCAGTTGGACCTCCCTTTCCTCATCTGAGAATATGCCGATAGTTGCGCGACGAGTCAACTTCTCGTTGTATTCTTTAAAGTTGGCCACCAGGCGATGACGTTCTGCATTCAGTTCCTCGTCTATCTTGGCTTGCTCTGCCTCCAGATCAAGCAAGCGCAGGTCCAGCTCCTCCGCAGTCGAGTCGTATCCCTTCATAACATCCGACAACTTCGATATTTCGATATGTTGGACATGCAGCGTAGCCAGATATGCTTCGACAGACGAAATGGAGTTCTTGCACCTGTCAACCGCCTTCTGAACACGTTCCTTCTTGGCAAGTAGCTCAGTCAGAGCTGGAGAGGAAGTAGGGGCGACAGGGCGAGGAATCCAAGAAACAGTGACGTCTTGAATTGTGGCAGTTCCTCTTCCTTCAACTCTGGGTACACTGAGCCCGAGACTTGGGAAATACGTAGTAAATGAGTACTTACCTTAGGGAGTGCTCGTCAAGAACGGCCGGAAGCCCATTGATGACCACTTCATTCTGGCCAGATTTGAGGTTGACTTTAAAAATGCGAGTAATTTCTGCTCTGCCAGAGTATACGCTAACGCCAGAAATCTTGCTATTCTTGACCGAAGACAATTCAACCGAGTTGACTAGGTACAAGGGCGGATCCTGCTCGTTGGAAGAAGACATATCGGGAGGCTAACTGGTGGTGACTGTAGCCCTCAGACGAAATTGCGGGGTGATAAGAGAACTCGGAAGCGTACGCAGTTCATGACACTGGTGCAGTCATCGCTGTGAATGCCATTGCTACGGCTGTGCAATCTAATTTCCCATGTTTGCTCGGAATGATCCTCTGTGGGCGCCTAATCCAGCAGCGACGATCATCAATACAAATTACAATATTGCCATTGTTTTTGCTCTCAAAAGTTGGAAGGCGAGCTCGACTGCAAAGTTTTTGCAGCTTTACATTACCCTTGGAATTGGTCTGAACCCAGTATCACTAGAGCTACCGGCGATTTGTATTCTCATGGCCAATTCCCACCTAGTCGGAACCAGGACTCGGGTGCTATTCTCAGGCTGCAGCGCTGCGCGTACACATATGTCAATGGGCCAGATATCGACATGGGCGCGACATTTGAAGATGCGGCACAGCCCGCCCACCACCATCGTTATTTATCTACGCACCCATATCAATTTGGTTGCAGAATGGAGGAAAACTGCACGTCAAATCCGTGGTCGAATCGCCAAGATAAGGATACAGCGTTCTTCATGGAATCTCTGCCAGGCGAAAGATCAGCTCTACCTTATTGGACTCCGTATACAGTGCTCAGGATTAGTAACTGACCGCTGCAAAAGTTGAGTCCCTGAGCAACACCCCAAGTCATTTGATCACAAGAGGGACCTTTCACTGGGTGTCACTGCTGTGGCGAGCCTAGTCTTCAATGCGACCTTGATCGAACTGAGCCGTCGGCTGATAGTGAGGTCACGATCGACTTCTTCAAGTTGGAGAAGGCTGCAATTACATTGATTACAGCCATGAACTCATGCTTAAATTAGGCGCACAGAACGCTGAAGGCGACAGAAAAAGCTGCTGCTACCCCTGCCACTAAGCACCCCCTAGATGTTATGGCTCCATTTCCTTTCCCATTCCCGTCGTCCGAAACAAAGGTGGCAATAGGAACTGCACTCCCAGTATACGATGTGGTTCCGGTGGGCTCGCCCTCTATCCAATTCGCCTGCACGCACGCCCCTCCACCCTTTCCATCAAGATCACAGCTTATGCTGGCACCCGTCCAACCGGACGCTGGAGGGTCATGGTGATAAACATAATGCGAGGCATCTGCCACTACGGTAGCTGGAGATCAGACGGAGACGCGTGTCAGTCGTACATTCAGAAAGCTCTCAAGGGTCTGTGTTAACTCACCGTCAATGGTTTGGGGCTCGCTGGTGTAAGTCGAGGGAGGAGGGGCTGTAATGGTGGTAGTAAGGCTGCCGATGGTGAAGACTCCGGAATTGAGTTGTTTCTCAACAAAGACGCTCGCAACAACATGTTCGTGGTAGGTCGTTGCGCCGTCCGCGCCAGTACCGATGGCCTCAATTGTAGCAGAGGCGGTTGGGAGATCTGTTTCTGTGGCCGTTGCAACTGCGTACAGAGTAATCGTCGCTGCTTTGCAGGCTAGTTCGAAAGCGGTATTAGCATCAATCTTTTCTGCAAGTGACTCCTAAAAACTCACCGAGAACGGGCAGGGCAATGGCAGAAAGTGCGGTCGTGAGTCTCATCTCTGGCTAGTCGTCAACGTTTGGAGTCGTGAGGGCGAAGGCGAAACGATTGCACAGTCTGGCTTTATAAGGAGGAATTACTCAGGTATATTCTTCACCCTGACCTGACAGGAACAGTCACTCATTACGACGATCTTGACAGATTACATCAACAGGGTCCATTGGACTTGAGAAATTGAAACAATGAACTTACTGACGCGTCGAACGCGTGGTTGTACACGTATTTTCCTCTTCAGAGACAGTCAGGAGGACTGAACCCTCGTCTCGTCCCATTCTGCGACGCGTTATCGCGGTCAGAGCTCACATCGACCTACTTCCTAAACGATCCCAGAAATGTAGATTCATCATGATAAACATCGTTCGCACTGATGCCAAGTGTGGCAGAAATAATATGCGATTCCCGCCCCACCGGAGGGCCAAACAGGCCCAAACTCATAAGCCTAACAGAATGGCAACCACTTTAGAAACATAATTCCTCAAAACCGAGGGACAGAATGCAGATTTCCTGGAATACTACAGTATCTTTCCTTCCTTTTGAGCGGCATCCGTATGTGTGTCACTAACATGCCGATTTCCAACTGAGAGGGAGAGGAAAAGATAATGCTGCCATTGTTATAGTTACTTTTCAATCACTTTGTCCCGTAGCGCAAGGTGGTGATGCGCAGCGTCGGGTCCGTTGATCCCACAAATATCTGTGATGTTAATCAAGACGCTATCTCCTGTACTGACTGGAGAGGTACATGCTTACAAATTCAAGCCGAACCAGCTTCTATATTTTTCATCTCAGACTCAGGCCTAACGATGTTCTTGTGCTACGCCTGAATTATCTAGGTCAAGATTGTCAACACGCTTTCTTGCGCCACCACTGCATACGATCTTCCGAGTTTGTCTCCCACGAGCTTCAAGTTAGATCGAATTCACGGCCGAGTAAACGACAATCTAGCAACCCAGAATACTCATCTCTGCGGCCTCTTCTTTGCGTATCGTTCACAACAGCAGATCTATCAATCATACGAACCTTACGGTCAAATTTCAGCTCGTTTTACTCATCAACCAAGTCATTCATTGGCCAGAGTTCCAAAAGCTGCTGCCCCTGACGTCATTCACGGCAGTGTAGACGACCGGAAAGTGACATTTGAGCGTTTGGCATTGCGGTAGCTCATCCAAATTTGCATTCTTCCTATTGTAACTGAATGTGTCCGACGGGTAGATGTTCTTCTTACTGGGGCCCCCTTTTTCCAGCATCGCCGCCAGATATGTACAGCGAGACCCTTGCAAATCTCGATCAGATACTTGCGGCAAGTGACAAAATCCTTGCGTAGATATTCCCTCGACCCTCCTATTCCTCAAGGAATGTCTGGTATTCGACCCCTCCGATAGAGCCAGCGCCAATGATTTACTAGAGAGTGAATGGGTACAGGGCGGGCAGGTAGGCTCGTGTGGGTGGTGTGCAGCGGGAGACCAAGTGGTTTTGACCGCAAGAATCACGCAAGAACCTGGCTTCGGAGAGCTGATACCGCTTTTAACCACAGAAGAAGCTAACTTTCCAACCAGGTCGCAACTGGACATATGATTTCGTTTGTAGGGTAGTTTTTGTACAGCTGTCATAGGGCAAGCATCGTCCCCGTGATTATGCCCAATATTACTATTGTAGACATTGCCCCTCCGAGTCGGCTCAATGAACCAGCCCCGTTGTCTTTCCCATTGCTACCATCCGTTATTATGGTGTATACTGGAATGGCAGTTCCGGTATAGGTCGCCGTTTGTGTAGGACCTCCTGCTAGCCAGCGTGCCTCGACGCAAGAAGCTCCACCATGACTGTCTAAATCGCAACTTGCGCTGACGCCGTAGTAGGCAGCGTTGGAGGTCTGGGGCTCCCTGTAGGCTACGTAATGGGATGCATCAGCAACAATAGTCCCTTGTGAAGTAGTTGTCAGATATAATGAATGTGTCGAGGCTTGACCGCTGAGCCCATACCTTCAAACGTTACTGCAGGTGAGGTGGTGCGCGTCCAACCGGCCTCTGTATGGCTCGCATCGATGGTAATTGTCCTCGTTCCCCGTGTTACAACGTCTCCAGAGTTCAGAGGTTTCTTGATGAAAATGCTGCCTTCAAGGCGCTCGTAATAAGTTGTTGCCCCGTCTGGACCAACACCTATGGGCGAAAGCGTCTGAGATGGACGAGAGGGGTTGTTCGGATCCCAGGATTCTGTTGCGACTTCGTAAAGAGTGATGATCGCCGCTTGACACGCTGCAAATGGAGGAAACGGAAGCAAACGCGAGGAATTAGTCTCAGTGATGCTGTTATAGACCTAAAAGCGTACCGATTCCAAGGCTACCAAGCAGCCAGAGGTTGAATGAGGCAAATCTCATAATTGGCTTGGAAGAACGTGAATGGGAGGCCGCCAGAAATATCTCTGTTCTTATAGAGCGCCGGGGGCAATTGAATGTCGATATCGCTGCAAGCGCATTCAATTGGTGCCTCGGGTTGAAGGGCGCACAGCAATTCACACCTTTCCCAACCTTCAAGGCTTCACCGCCAAGGAGGTGACCTGATGGCACAATGAGGGAGTCTTGGTGTAACGTTTGTGCGAGTATAATATGGAATTCACTTCCAATATACAGTAACACATCAGATAAACTATCGAGCTTGTGTTAACTCAACAGGACGCATATAGACTAGCAATTTGCGTACTCTAATGTCCAATGTAACACCAGCCACGCCCAGGCGTTCCTAGCCCCCGGTATTTCCGACAATTCTCCTCGTGACATGGCTCACGAAGCTCTCGAACAGCCTTCGGTCGTGTCCATATAGCCAGCGAGAGACGAGCTCAATGCCTTCCACCATTATGGAACATATCATGGCTGTGTCCTTATCTGGTACCATATGTGCCGAATGGGACGAAATTGGCACGGAGCTGTCCCTGGCGCGTTTGCGGCGCGCATTCCGTGACCAGGTATCCGTGGAAGCCCGAATGACTAGGGTGGTCGAGGATTTGGGTGGAGATGATGAGGGTGCTTGAGGTAGGAAGTCTGTGAAAGGGTCTGAAGTGCATGAAACGAGGATATCGCTGTTTTGAGAAAGGAGGTCCTCCACCCTGCTCAGCCATTGTTCGAGCTCCTCAGCTAGAGGAGGACTCGAGGCATTCGGGAGGGTACATCGGAGCGTGTTATGCGGAGGAAGAAGCGGTTGCAGGACTGGATTAGGTTTTGGGAGGCGACAGAGTTCCTGGCAAAGAAGTCAGTAACAGTACATCCATCAAGGAGGCGGTAAACGTACGTCAGGTAGACGATAATCGTCCAGGGACCAACCCACTGCCCAACGCCTGGTTTGTCCTTGTATGAACTCGGTGATGGCATAGTTCACTATCTGAAGAAAAAGCTGTTAGCATCATGAATGGAATACGGGACGAACGTAGTCACCCCCAGCTTCCGCATATCTGCCACAATCTCCCCCACGGACGATAGTTTCCCTAGCATTGAGGTATACCACCTCGCGACCCCTCTGCGTATGGGGTCTTGAGGGCTCGTTACGGACGGCTTGCCCAGGTCAGTCTTCTGCCTTTTGCTCGGACGTTCGCTATCCTCTTGTTCTTCAGGGAGAGGAACCGCCTGCTTGTGCTCCTGCTTCTGTTTCGATAGTCGTACGCTTTCACGGACCATCGATCCCACGAAGTGAACCTCGCCGCCAGGCGTGATCATCTCGACAGGAGCGCCAGTGCAGACCTGTGGTGAGCAGAATAATCAGCACCCGATACACAATTAGGTGGTTCAAGGCGGCCTACCCCGAAAGCCCCTTCCTCCTTGGCATTATTGCTATTTGTGACGTCCTCGGCGCTGGTGTAAAATGGAGGGTTGCACATGGTGAACTGAATTTCGACTTTTTTCTGGCAATTTTGATGGGTTATGATGGGGTTTGGATTGTCATGTACGTCTGATGGATGGCCATCTGCTGGAACTGCAGAGGTATTTGGCTTGGATTTGGCCATGGATGGGAATTCGCTGGCCAAGGCGGGCGCAACGGTCTTGAAAATCTGGTCGAATCCAAAATGCATGTCGTCCATAGTTGCAGAGGCGTGTCCTTGAACGCGAGGAGCTTTGGCATGTACGACGGTAATTCGACTGGTCAAGTCATTTTTCTCGACGTTCAGCCTGGCAAATTCATATGATTCGGGGTCCAACTCTGCAGTAACGTCAGATAAGCGTGTGCATGCAGTAGGGGGGACATGATGGTACCAGATGCCACAAACGTCCAGTCTTTCTCCAGCGACGTTGCCAATAGCGGGTATATCGCAGATGCGCCCGTTCCTCTACGAGAAATATTAGCTCGCTACAACGAGAGCGACGAAATGCATGGCTTACATGTCCAACCCACGAACGTTGATAGACCCGTGCTCGCTGAAACCCTCCTTTGCCTGTGCTACCCGCCGAAGTGCTGAGATGACATCTTGGATCCAAAGGACGTAGTTAAGCCTGCGACGTCCATACTGTCAGTATCCTCCCTCAGAAACGAGACGCCAAAAGACTTGCCTGTTCGGCACCTGGTGAAAATTGTCAACATTGTCATTGTATGGCCAGTTCAACGGAGATTTGCTGTACGGGAGGACATAACCGATCCGGCGGTAGTTCTAGCTCAATGTTGAAGTCTTTCTTGAGAAGGGCTTGAGTAAGGCATCTGCAAGCCTGTCAGTTCAACGTCGACTGTCCAAATGCCGACCAACCTACCGTTGGGCCTCTTCGTTATGAAAGTCGAGCGTTCGTCCACGAAGGCTGTTTCAACAGGTCAGGATATCGGTCCTGAACTTCCAGAAAGTAGTCCTCACAACGACGACAAAGGCGGATAAGCTGCAGCAAGATCTTTGAAATCAGGAGCCTCGCGGTAAGGATTCCGAGGGTGCATGTTGTCGTGGACGAAGAAAAGATGAAAAAGGTGAAAAAGTATAAGAGCGACGCCAGCAGGATTCGAACCTGCGCCCTCAAAGAGGAACAGATGACCAACAGGATATGGGCCCCATTCTAATCTGTCGCCGTAACCACTTGGCTATAGCGCCTACAAGATTGTACCATTTGGTCTTGGACCTGGTTATTCGTGGCTTGTGGTGTTGATGGCTTGCTTGGTAAAGCCGAGTCCGATGATCAGCCGAACCAATGAGGCGGACTCAGGCTTTGACCTTAATGTCAACATGCGTAAACGCGAATGCACTTATAGACGCTTTTTAGAAAGCAGTTGTATCGCTACTGACGATCCTAACAGGGTAAATGATAATTTAAATTGTCCCAGGCTTTCCACTGCGCGTCCTCCCTACCAAATTCCGATTGCACTTTTCCGCGCCGAACCGATGGGAAGATAGCTCGAATAGTTTCTGTTACACCTACAACCTGATACGTGTCCAAAGTCGAATATCCAACATCCAAGGCCTCCACACGCTCATTACACATCCCAGCCGTCTTTTCCTTGCCTGGTGGGAACCAAGCGACGGTCAAATCAAGCCGCTGCAGTTGCTGGCACGATCTGACGACGTGAAGTAACCCATCCATCGTAACTCGCGGCGTTTTGTTCTTTTCGCCTCCGAGATGAAGTTCGAGGAGGCTTAGCCATACAGATGTGGCTTCTTTAAGCCATGCATCATCTAGGTGAATTGCCGATGGGAGAGAGAGGTTGAGGTGGCGTAAGCCTTTGAGCTGAAAGAGTGAGTCGAAGTCTGCAGGAATTCGGGCATCTGTAAAAGGTAGAGACCTCCCAGGCTCGCCCAGAGGCTCCTCTCGAAGTGTTAGAGACTCTAGAGCTGGATGATCCGAGATCATTGTGGAAATCAATGTTTCAAGTGTCGTAATTGAGGATGGGTTCTCGGAGAGGAGCTCAAGATGATGGAGTGGATGACAAAGTAACTTGATCACCATCAGTCCACACCCCCAATTCTTAACTGGAATGGCAAGATGGCTCAGATGCTGAAAGCAATCTGTTGGTAGAGGAGACGAAAGGTGGGATTCGTCTAGGTAAAACTGATACCCTTTGGGATATAGCCGTTTCGCCCACCAGTTGACGGATACGTCAAGGCGACGAAGGTTTGAGAGTTCGGCGATCTTTGTGAAGAGTCGCCTAGATAGAGCATTGTGGACGAGGTGTAACGATTCCAAGGCGGCGAAACCATCCAGCACGGCAACCAAGGTTTCCTCGGGGAACTCGGGGCCCGAGGGACCAAAGCAGTTGGTCAAATGTAAGGCCTTTAAGCCCGGACATTGGCGAGGTGTTGAGGATAAAATCGTGTTTGGGCCATACTTGCTGCCAAGGATTGCATCGCCCCTCAAATGTACGGTGTGAAGGCTATGGGTAAGAAACGAGGCAAGCAGAGAAACGTCCGTCAGTCGCCAGTCAATTAATTCGTAGCGCCGAATGTTAGGGAGGATATGTTTGAGAGGGTGATGGGAGGTGAGTTCAACGAGGACTTTGTGAGTGGTCACCGGTCGCTGATCTTCCCATCGATCCCACACTAGAATCCGCATCTTCTGACCATAGTAGAAGATCCTCGCCCAATCCTCCTTCGCCAGTTTCCGCGTGAGAAACTTATCAGTTCTTAGGAGGTTTCGCAATGACATATGACGGTCACGATCAACTCACAATACGTTTAAGTTGGTCCACCGAGTTCCAAACAAGGTGCAGCACGTCAGCGGAAAACGAAGCTACAATGAGAGTCCCAAGAGAGTGTTGATGCTTCCACAGCACATCCAACGCATTTTCTGTATCAATAAATGGCGTATATAGCGAGTCTCTTTGCTAAAATTGAGTGCTCACCTGTGAACGATTTGCAAGTTACAGCAGTAGATACGAGATCCGGATCAGCGACATGCTCAACAATCTCTCGGCAGATTTCATTCACTTGAAGACAGGGATGCATTTGCTTCCAACAGCCTTGAGCGTATGAGGGTACTGAAGCAGTCAAGTGACATCAGTCTGACTCTCTCCTGTTTGTGTTTGCTCATGAGTGGCAATCACCTTTAGAAGACGTAGTCGGACTTCTGCGGGCCAGTTCGACACTTTAGAAAGCTAACGAGGCTATGGCTAGTATTCAGGTACACTTGCCTAGGTACATATTTACGGTATTCCAACCTTGGTAATGAGGATTGTCCAGAGTGTATCTATAAGCCGACACTACTTCCTCAATACTTGGGAAGATAGATCGAATGGTTTTCGCGGTACCAGCGAGCCGATCGAAATCCAACGAAGAATATCCAACGTCCAAGCTCGTAACGTACTGGCTGCACGCCCTCTCCGTTTTCTCATCCTCGACTGGGAACCACGTCACATGGACAACAAGCTCCTGGAGCCCCTTACACGCACTGAGAAGGTTCAGGAGGCCAGCCAGCGTAGCTCGAGGAGACTCTTCTTTCTTGGCTCCTAGATGTAGTTGGAGGAGGTTAGGCCAGACGATAGAGGCCTCTTCGAGCCACGTATCATCGAGGTGATTGGCTGATGGAAGTGAAAGGATGAGGTGGTGCAAGGCTTTAAGTTGAAAAATGGGACCGAAGTCCGCGGAGATGACGGTATCTGAAGAGGGTGGGGGCGGATCAAACTCGCTCCAAATTCCTTCACGAAGCGCAAGAAATACTAGGCATGGATGGTCCGAGCCGATCGCAGAAATAAGTGTTTCTAGCGTCGTGATTGAGGATGGGCTGTCGGCGAGGAGGTCAAGATGGGAAAGTGAATGTTGGAGTAGCTTGACTACCATCAACCCGCATTCCCAGTTTCTCACTGGAATTGTGAGATGGCGCAGGTGCTGAAAGCAGTCGGTTGGAAATATGGAGGAAGGATGGGAGCTACCCAGGAAAACCCCATCTGCTATCGGATTCTGGATTCTTCTCCGCCAGTTGAGAGAGATATCAAGGCGACGAATGGGTAACTGCTCCGTAATTTTCAAGAAGAGTTGCTCTGATAGACGGGTGTCGACAAGTTCTAATGATTCCAGCGTAGGGGCGGCTCTCAGGATAGAAATAAGGGTATCCTCACCGAGGATGTCATCAAGGGTACTAGATAAGAAAATACGGTTGGCAAGATGAAAGATTTTCAAATGCGGACAGAGGCGAGGTATCGAAGACAGAATTGCGTGTGGCATATGCTGGCCGTCATCAATTGCATAAGCATTCAATTGGATGGAGTGAATGCTCTCTGTAAGAAACGAGGCGATCAAGGGAAGATCAGACGATCGCCAGTCAAGTAGTTCGTAGCGTCGTATATTAGGGAGCAGCAGCTTGAGCGGGCGATAAGAACAGAGCTGAACCAGAAGTTCATGGGTGACCAACGGTCGTTGATCTGTACGTCGATCCCACACAAGGGTCCTCATTTTTCGACCATAATATAAAGGTCTTGTCCAGTCCTCTTCCACTAAGCTGCGCGAGATGTACTTGGCGTGTCTGAGGAAAGTTTGATATCCCAATGAGATTGGCAACTCACGATGCGTTGGAACTCGTGTGTCGAGTTCCAAACGAGGTTCAGCGCACAAGCAGGCATGGAAGCAGCAATGAGCCTCCCAATAGAGTGTTGGCGCTTCCAGAGGGTGTCCAGCGCGTTTTCTGCACGTATGAATGGTTTAGGTAGCTGGTTCCGTTCTTGAATGCAAAGGCGTACCTGTGAATGACGTGCAAGTAACAGCACTGGACACAAGATCAGGATCTTCGAGATGATCAAGAATCTCTACGCAGATTTCATCCACATGCAGGCATGGATGCATTTCTGTTCGCAAAGGCTTTTATGCCACTGTGGTCTGCGACGTATTGACACTCAGAGAGTACGGATTCCGAGAGAATTTGAGTCTGGACATATGACCATGATCATTAGGGAGGGCTTGGTTGTCCCTATTTGTGCGTGCTTGACAATCACCTCAGAAATACGCAGCGGGGCTTCTAGTGCCAAGCTTCCATCACCACCTTTTCTGATTTCATTGGCCCTCTGACATTCATTTACTTGACAGCTAGAATTATGTCGAATGCCCGAGGGTCAGCCGACCTTTCTATATACTCCTGCTAAATCACCATTAGCTTGCGCTCAGTCGGGCGCCGCTGATCACTGCAAGGTCAGTGAACGACAGCTGGACCTGTGAATGGTATGTATTCGCTCAGAGCGTTTCAGGCGCCTAATCTTCCCTTTTGGCTTGACCGAAAGGCGTCAACTTTACAGTCATCTGACACTGTAACTACTCCTGGAGATCGGAAGGAGCTCACACCATCCGGTATCATTTCATCTCCGGTCTATAAGAGACTTTATCTGATTTCTGGCGTCGCTTGCGTTCGAATGAATACAGTCATGATCAGGTTATGACTTCGAGGGGACGGAACCGTTCCTGGAAGGTATCACCCGATACTCCTCGAGTAATTCTGGCACCAATCCGGTATTTGTTATCTCTTGTTGTTGGTTTGATCCAAGAAGAGCTTCGCCCGGTTGACATATAAATGGAAACCAACGTTCAAAACCGTTTACGACCCTCGAAACGCACGCTACCTTCTGATATCATAGGATGACTGTCACCGAAGGCCTTGGACAGTACACTCTTCATATTGTTGGCGGCGCGACGCTGGTGGTACTGCTGAAGATATTGGGTACTCACGAGGCGACAGTTCTCAGGAAAATACCTACCATTGGGCCATCCTTTCCTGGCTTATCGTACCTCGGGGCGGCAAGGCTGCTTCTCAACAGCTCTAACGTGATACAAGAGGGTTACGATAAGGTACGTCTCATTACAAGATGATTGACCTCGATCTAGCGCTGATCTACTCATAGTACAAGCAAGGCTTGTTCAAGGTTGCAGACTTCCAATCGTGGGTCATCTTCGCCAGCCATCCTCGGTACTTAGAGGATATCCGGAAGGCACCTACAGAGGTGCTGGGCTTCGATGCCGCCATTGATCAGGTGCGTCATCTCCCATTGGCAGATACTACCGAGCCTCAACCTACGACATGCAGGCAATGCACGCTCTCGCTCCAGAAATTCGAAGAAGTCATCTCCATGTTCCGATCGTTCAGAATCAGCTGACTCGAGAACTCCATACGTCGTTTGGAAACATTGATGAAGAAATCACTCTGACACTCAACGAAGCCTTTAAATCTATCGGTAACCATTTTCTAGGATTCGCAGGATGCGCGTTATCTAAGTAGCTTCGCTTACAGACCGAGACTGGAGCCCCATATCCACACTAGATGTCGCCCTAGAGGTCGTTGCCAGAACTACCCATAGAATATTCGTTGGCCTGCCATTGTGTAAGTCGACTTCTCTACTTCCCGCCTGCGACCTCTGATTGATCTGATGCTTGACTCTCAGGTAGAGAGCCGGAATACGTGAAGTTCACAAGACTCTTTGCAACTCAGATTAGCAAAGCGGCAGGCTTCATCCGATTCTTCCCGAATCCTATTCGAAAGTGAGTGTTCAAGTGTTTATGGCACGTCCGTTCGGTGGTCTGACGGCCACTTCTGTAGTCTCGTTGGCCGACGTTTTGTGGACGTGCCACTTGCCATCACACGAATGTCGAACTTCTTACGACCTCTCTTCTACGAACGCAAACGAAACATTGCAGAGTTCGGCAAGGACGATGCGGGAAATCCAGTAAGAGAGAGGATCAATCGTCATCTATGCCCCTAACTTATTTTGTGTAGGAGGACATGCTCTCGTGGTTCATGGAGGTTGTAGATGGAAATACGGACGAAGAAAAACTCAAGCACGCGGCGTTCCACATGCTGATGCTAGATTTTGGCGCTGTTTATACCACAAGCACGGTTTGTCTGTCTCTGATCGCCGTTTATGGTCTGAAGTTGACGTTGTTTCCGACTCCTTCGCTTAGAGCTTTACTCAGGCAGTGCATCACCTGGCTGCTCATCCTGAGATCCAGGAGCCTCTGAGGGAAGAAATCGAGTCTGTGGTTGCAAAAGAGGGCTGGTCCAAGACCGCTCTCAGCGAAATGAAGAAATTGGATAGCTTCTTTAAAGAATCGCAACGACTTACGGGGCTAGCAGCCGGTAAGCTTCCTCACAATTAAGCTTTGAATGGGAGGCTCAAGCGATTGTACAGTGTCTACCTATCGACAGGTCCTCAAACCATTTACGTTCTCCGACGGAGTCGAGGTACCTGCTGGTACAACGATTGCAGTAACAGCACACTGCACCCATATGGATAGTTCTATTTATCCGAACGCGGATGAATTCGATGCATTCCGTTTCGCGGCTGATGAAGGAGAGAATAGCCTCTTCGTCACTCCTTCTGCGAATTACTTGCCCTTCGGAATGGGAAGACATACCTGGTGGGTGTTGTTTAGTAATCGAGTAAACACCCAGAACCTTACTGATTGGTACTCGTAGCCCTGGCCGTTTCTTCACCATCACCCTCATGAAGACTATGATGGCCCATCTCATTATGGAGTACGAAGTGAGGCTCAGAGATTCGCATGAGGGCCCTTCTTCCGGATCTTGGTTTGCTCTGGACATCCTACCAAGTGGCGCAGAGGATATTGTTATTAGACGACGACAGAATGCCTTCTAGGCAGCTCTTTCATCCTTGGATTGCGTACATTTCATAGTGGATCTCATCACAATATCGAAGATAAATTCTTGGGATTCATACTCAATACTTGACTGGTATCCTCGGCGAGGGCTGGGAGGGATTGGAGCTCAGGTTGGAAAGCTCATTCTGCGCCGGATTTACAAGCAAAAACATGTCCTGGTAATGACGATTTGAAAAGACGTCCCAGACGGCCTCAATTCGTGGGCAACTTGGCAGGTGCACGGGTGTACTATCGTGCTCTGGACATGTGCATGTCCTGGTTCATTGATGGAGAGCCTCATGTCTTTCCGAAAGGGAATTCGGCTGACGTGGTTGTGCCTGGGGTTAAGTATAACCATGACGCCATTTGCAAAACATTCCATCAATGTGAAAAAAAGACGCGCAGATGCTCTTCTAGCTTCTGCTGCAAGCTCTGGCGGGCGCAGTGCCCACCTCTTCATTCATTACTCCTGGCTCGAGTTCCGGAAACCTTTGTTATCAATAACTCGGACCCACCCGACGTACTGTACCTATTATTTCCGTGGTGGCCTAACGATTTGCAATTAGCTGGAATGTGGAAGGTATGTCGTAGCCATCCTATTCGGTTGCATTTATCATAACCGGTTCTAATCGATCAAAATCTGGGAATCCTATTCTGACATTCACAATAAACTTTGACACTCAACCATTCCTTGTTGAGTCAAACTCCTCGAACATCCTATGGCTCATGCAGACGCTTCCCCCCAGATGGCGATAACCACTGTTGCCGACAATATATTCGTAAGTCTTATTACGTTCTATCGTATGACAAGAATTCTTTTAACTTGATGTCATCCGAAACCCACCCGATTCCAGCCCGAATAGTTCTCAAAGCGAAGAATCATTCATTTCCCGCCCCGGATCCACGCGCTAAGTCCAGGATCTCTGTTGGCATCTACATTCTTGTCCATCGAACAGTGAAAAGTTGGGGTTCAGACACCTGTCTATCTGGAGGAATAACAATTGGGTTACAAAGTAGGGTAAACAGAGGCATTGGGTATAAAGGTAGCGTTGTCTTCCCCCTCATCGAGTCCTTTCTCTCGAATCCTCTCCTTTCCTTACCCACTTTGAACTCGCTCGTTCATCGCACCATGAAGTTCTTTGCCTTCGCCGTCTCTGCGCTCCTGGCAGTCGCCATCCAAGCGGCTCCTCTTGCCGTACGCCTGTCCACGTTATTCAGTCGTTGTTCAACCTCTTACTTGATAATTTCTCTTTCCAATGTAGAAACGCTCCATCATCAGCGATGCACTCAACAATATATCTGCTGGAAACGGCCTCAACGCCCTTGGTCTGACATCCGGCGTCGATAGGAAGACCTACAATGATGCCGTCGGAAATGCCAAAACTGTCCAGAATGTCAGTAGGTTCCCGTGTCCCCAAGCGATGGTTAGGCGCTAAAGCGATGTTTGTCTGTAGAAACGAGCTGTCATCAAAAGTGCTGGGAATAATGCAGACCTCCTTGAGAATGCCAACCTTCTTGGCTCCTATTTGAATTCGTCATTCGACAGCGCAACTAAGAAGAATAATGCGATAAAGGCTGAAGTTAAGAAAGTGAGGATAGTTGGATCGATCGTTGTGCCAGAGCTACACTGAACTCTTCTCTTTGTTAGAGAGGCATCGCGGACGGATCACTCAACAACCTCGATCTCCTATCTCACATTGGGCTTCTCAATACCAACATAAACTCTGACGTCAACGCCCAGTCGAATCGCAACGCAAACACAAGGGCTGACGGGAAGAAAAATAACGCAGTCGCAGTACGCACCCCACCGTCCATGTAGTATTGAAGAGCCCGAACTAACGATCTGTTCTAATCTTGTAGTGAAGTCACGTACCGTTATAATGGGTCAGTATCGGAACTGTTGCCCATTGGCGAATGTACCTATGACTCTGAATGCCCAACCGCCAAAGATGGGTTTCTAAATTGTATATTCGGCTGTTCATTCGACTTCAAGAACAATATATATTACGCAGTACAATCCTTAGGCATTTGTATGTATGGCCTCCCAGTATTTTAATGATACCCCTGCTTGTCTCTCGATAAACCGGAGGGTGACACACCTTCTTAATCCGTCAATGGATGCGAACCGGCTGAAATCGACAGGAGGATTCAGCCGCCCATAAGACTGATGTTCAATTCATCATCCACAAAAATCGAGACAGGAAAGGCAGAAAATGAAATAAGAGGCACATGTGAAGTGACGACAGGTAAGTGCACAGCGGAAAAGCATGTCAAGACACCCATCAAATTCCCCAAGAATGAGGCGAAGAATATCAGTAATCTCAAGACAACGATGCCCCTCGAAGGGTTGGAGTATGTGAATAATGGTGGGTCGCTGGCTGTTTGTCAAAGACAGGTTTGATTGTGGGCGCCAAGCAGCGTGTTCGTTCAGGGCAAGCATTATTGATCACCTTCCCTCATTGTCCGCTAGTTTGAGTTGGGGTTTCGCACCCAATCCGCCAGGGTAACTGATTCATGCGCTATCCAGTGGTTACCAACAACCTCGATGATGAGGCTTCCGTTGAACCAGGCTCAGCCGTTCCCTGCAGTGACTCTCTTCGACGTTCTGGAGTATTGGATTAGGGAAATACACAACATTACAAGGAGGATCAAGTGTTTTGAATAACATAATTACATGGATTCCCGACCAGTAGCTTCGCTAGTTTAGTACCAGTGCGGGTCGGTAGTCCGTAGGAGGTCGCTCAGAACGCGCCATGTATACGCCTCTTCGCCGTTAATGTGCATTTCAAGATATTCTTGAGCCGGGCTCACCGATCTCAACATCGGGAACATGCTCATCAAGCACCTGAACATGGATAAAGCATCGGGCGGTATATCCCGTACCACCTGTATCAGAGTCCGGGGTTGAGAGCCCCATGAGCCCTGCATGACCGAGAACTGGGTGTCTAGATGTCGGATATACAGGTTTTGGATGCCCCTGTATGTGTCGAATGGAACCGGTTTGTAGATGAGGGATAGCTGGAAGCTCCGTAACTCGGGACACCGCCGCAAAAGGTTGATTAGATCGGAGAGAGACTTGCTCGGAGGGGATCTTGGCCGATCCGAGGTTTCGAGGATTGCTATAGAGCGAAGGTGGGGCCAAGAATTGGCTGCCTCCGAAAGCCATAGGCTGTCCAGGTGATAGGAGATAGGCATTCTGACCTCGAATGTATGAAGCCGTTGAAGGTGAAACAATGGCGTGAACATCGTCTGAATCTGGGAAGCACTCAGATCCCTTAGCAAGCGTGATTGAAAGTTATCGTGTAAGAGGACATGGGTTAGGGTGTGGGCGTATCCCGAAAGTAGAACTAGAAAGGAGCCTAGCGCAATGGAACGAGAAGTTGGGCTAGCCATGGTTATATCTAGATGTACCAAGGGGCTGTTCGTCATTGACTTGACGAGTTGTATCGCAAGCTCCCAATTAGCGAGGTGTATTGATAGAAAGTCGAGTTGCCTGAAGCAACCCGCTTCCAGGAGCTTCTTGTCGGGCAGGGGAAATGTCAAGGGAGGTAGTATTCCGTTCTCCGAGTTGACATCTTGGCCAGTCGCTGGTGTCCATTCCAGGCGCCGTAGGGGCGTGTGAGTAGCAAGGTAATCCACCGTACGTTCTCCCAGCGGTCGCCTCATCTTATTGAGGGTAATATGAGTCAGACGTTTTGCACTACGGGCTACATGGTCTATAGCCCAGTAGGTATCGAAGTGTCGAATCTCTTCATACCAAAGCTTCAGCTGCTCCAGTTCGGGGGATCGGAATTGAAGCCACATGAGAATCTCATACTCGGCCTCTGCATACGGATAGGTTGTGGACGTCATAAGAAGCTCAAACCTCCTCAAGCTTCTGGGAAGTAAAGCCTTGAGAAGCGAGAAACCCGACATATAACCCGCCACAATGGAAAGGTGCCTTAGGTTCGGGAGCAACTCAAGGTTGTCAGGAATCGAACTGAGGAGGGCTTCAACGTCGTCAAACATGAGCAGGGTCTCTTCATCTGGAGCGCCCCATTTCAGAGTCAGCACCATGCGACCGTAGTACAGTGGTCGTTCCCAATCTGCTGGAAGCATGGTACGCGCGAGTTGCTACAGGACATACGTAAGAAAATAATGAGGAGATCAGGAATCGAGAGACCTACGAGCTTTTCGCCGTCCTCAGCACGAGTAAGTATCATGGCAGGAATGGTCTTGAGAAGTCGGAACACAGTGGCATGTTCTGCCCACAGCAGTTGCAGTGCAGGTTCTGCGTCAAGAGCCTTAGGAATTTATAAGGTAAAGGTAAAACTTATAGATAGGCACCTGTAAAGCCATGACAAGCAAGCGCACACTTGAGAAGTGTACCGAAAGGAAGCTCTTGTAGTATGAGTCGAAGAATGTCGAGAACTTCCAGGCATGGATGCATTACTAGCTCCTTCTCAAGCGTGATGGGTCTGGCCAAGAAGCGTGGAGATCAGGGGCCTGTTGCTGTGCCATTATTTGGCCTTGATTGACAAAAGCTTCTGGATTCTAAATGCGGGTTCTCCGGGTTTCTTTGTTCTTGTCGTTGTCTGAATAATATAAGCATACACCCGACCTCATTACTTCGATCAAGTCCGTCCACCCACGTGACCGTGGAAAGTTTCACCAAATCAATCTTTCAACGCCTCCACAGCTCTCTCCAGCTTCGACCTAAACCCTCACCCCACTCCGGCTCTGGACCACCCTACCACAAACACCGACGCTAGGCTGGCCCGTTAGCCTCACAAGCGCAGCCTAAATGATGGCGGAAACCGCACTAGAAGACACACTCGGTGGTGACCTTTCGTAAGTGCTCCAAGCCGACGGCGTCAACGATTCTTTGAACTCATCCGTCGACCCTTATAGTGAATCCTGAAGGACGTTGGGATGTAAAATTTCTTCCACGTCGTCATCATGCGTCATATTTCCCCAACAAATGAAAGCTATTCGGACCACATAGCCAAAATCTCCAACATTTCGGTACGTAAAATTCTGTAATATCAAATTTCACGTATTTAAAGCCGTAGATTCTTACTGTGATTACACCACCAGCATTCCACACTCCTACACCATTGACAAACCATCATGACTAACGGGTCCGCTACTATTGTCGGCATTGTCTTCTGCACCGATCGTCGTTCAGCAACTCAAAACAAGAAATCTCGGACTTATGCGTATGACGCCGAGCTATTCCTTGGAATGGACGAAAAAGGTGATGCTCAGGCTGCAGTCGCCCTTATGCATCACTTCCTTCCGATGAATCGCACAGATCCTTTCCCGACGACCGCTTACTTCATTAGCGGGAAGATAGCTTCCATCCCACTCGACTTCGATGTCGGCGCTGGCTACTCGACTGAACATTATGATATGCTGATCGAAGCCCAAACGGTACGGTACTATTCGCCTTCCCTAATAAAAACAATAACTCATATATTCTTTTATACAGATGTACCCTGTTGAATCGAAGATTCCCATCCCTCCCACTATCGTCATCGCCGGCGCAGTAAGTCGTCACCCACTTCCCTTAATCTTGCTCTAATAATCTCTTTTTAGGCTGGAGAGAAATTCGACAAAATCCACTTCAATTTCGATGTCATGCAATACACCCTTGGGGACATCCGCTTGGCGTCATTTGATGTTCAGGGCCAAACCGGAAACACTCGCTTCGACAAACTTAACGTTCACACCAACTCCCACTGCGCGGTCACTGGCACTATCACAGGTGAAGCCACTGGTGGTGACGACAGCATCGGCAAGCGGATCCCAGTTGAGTTTTTCGACATTGGCTTTATCTCCGGTGAAGGTACATCCAGCACTTCACCTCGCAAAGGTATGTTCTTCTTCAATGATAGTATAACACTCTTCTCATCTTGCGTAGGTAAACGTTCAAAGGCTTGGGGTAACTCATCCCCTCCCGCATCACCATCTAAACCTCCTGCCTCGGCTTCGGCTTCTTCATCCAAGTCTGCACCCAAACCGAAGAGCACGCCCAAGGGTAAAGGCAAGAGGCCCGCTGAACCTGAAACCATTGATTCTGTAAGCACCATGTTATCACCAGGGTCAATAACACCACTAATTCGCTTCTTGGTCCAACTTAGGAGAATGAATCTTTGGAGCAACCAGCTACTAACCCTGGCAACGAAGTGGAGGAAAAGACGGAACCACCTGCGAAGAAGCGGAGGGCGGCAGCGGGAAAGAAGTAGAACCAATTTTGTGCTCGAGTAATAACCCAGTCAGTATAATGTACCATTCCCCTACCTGAAATCCATATGCCTTTATCCTGTACTCGTGAAAGAGAACATGGTCGTCGCCGCCGCCTTGAAGCTGCAACTACCACTGCCATTCCTCTACCATCCCCTCAAGACAGGCAAACACAGGAGCAGCGTACTATTCAAGAACGACGCAGACAACATCATCACGACCAGCTGAATCGTCAACGTCCTTGGTGGGAAACATTCCACACCGCGATGGCCCGCTCAAGGTGGCAGCCGCCCCTCTGGAACCGCAACTGTCCACATTGCAGAGCCCTACTTCTCAGTGCTGAAGATAATAATTTCTGCTGTAATGGCGGCACTCGCATTGCACCTCCACTTCAACCACTCCCTCCAGGAATCACTGGCCTTGCAGCCCAGCCCAATGCATCCAATCTTTCACGAAAACTCAACAATCTATTCTGCTTTACGGCCATTGGGGTCTCGAAAGGATTTGAACATTTCAACACAGGCAGGTCCAGTGTAGCAATCACTGGCCGTACCTACCACCGAATCTTCGACATCAGCGCACCTGACCACTCACTTCATTGGTTCCTCTACGATGAAATGGAACGTGAAAAAGAAGGCATCTCTCACAATGTGCCCGTTGAATGGATCCGTACGGTTAAAGCTGACCTCGATGAAGTAAACCCATATGTTCACGAGCTCTACAACTTCCCCAGCATGTGGGCTCCTGGACAGGAAAATCAGTCCGTACTCGAACTCTCAGATGGTTCCTCTGGAGGAGACTTCGCAGCTATTATGCATGCTCAAAACAGCACCTTAATGCGCCCTCGATCAATCCTCATATGGTTTCAATCGGATGCCGACCCTACCTTTATCCCAGTTCATAGCAGACACTATGAACCCATGCAGTACCCGATCTTCTTTCCTGATGGACAACTGGGATGGGGAATGGTAGCGGATGACAACAGCTCATCCCTCCACCGAGCCACAGATCTCACCCAGCGAGAGTGGTACAAGAGTCGGTTGCTCACAGACGATCGTTTCCTCAAGTTTGGTCGGCTAGGATCGGAATACATTGTCGACATGTTCTCGCGGATGGAAGAAGAGCGTCTGCAATATATTCGACAAGGTAGACGCGAACAAGCAGAAAATGATGACGGCAACGACAACGACGCATCGGACGGCATTGACATTCACCTCCCTGTCGGTTTTGTGGGTTCCCAGAAGTGGGCATCGAATGAAACTGCAGACTGTCTCGCCCTTGCCCGTGAATACGGTCAGCCTTCGCTCTTCATCACGATGACTTGCAACACAGATTGGCCTGAAATTGCAAACCGGCTTTCCCCAGGGCAGTCAGCATACGATATTCCTCCGTGGTGGTTCGCGCATTCAAATTTCGCTGTGCCCGCCTCATGAAGTTGCTTGAAACGAAGTTTGGGAACATCCTCTACATCATCAAAGTGATCGAGTTCCAGAAACGCGGTCTTCCTCACGCTCACATTGTTATGAAGGTATGTACGCCGTTTCCAACTTAACCAGATTTAAAGTACTGAACAGCAACCCAGATGGAGAACGACGTACCTATTGCAAAAATTGACACGATAATCACTCAAGAGCTTCCGAAAGACAACCCAACCCTGCGAAACAAAGTTAAGAAGTATATGACTCATGGGATGGATCATTTGACGAGGGAGAATAGTCGCTGCAACCGTGGAAACCGCTGTATATATGGCTTTCCTCATCCAATTACACCATCTACTTGGGTTGACGATGAAGGAAGGGTGCATTTCAAGTGCCTGACAGAAGAAGAGTGCTGGATTGCGTCGCATATCCCCGAACTCATCCAAGAACTCGACTGCCATATCTTCGTCGACGTCTCCTTCACAGTTACTGTGTTCATGTATCTCTACAAGTACCTATTCAAAGGTCCTGATCATGCTCAGTTCTCGATCGAATCCAGTGAAGACCAGCGACCAAATGTGGATGAAGCACGAGATCGTTCAGAAGGCCGATATGCATCAGCTCCCGAAGGTGTTTTCAGAATCTTTGGCTACAACACAACAACGAAATCCCCTGCTGTTAAGCGCCTCTATGTTCACCTACCTGGAGCTAATCTTGCTCAGTTTGGGAAAGATGGCTCATCTGCTTCCAAACTCATTCGTTATTTCCACCGTCCACACGACCCCATCTTCAATGACATGTTATTTTTGGAGTATTACCAGAAAGTCTGCGTATACCCCTACCATGGCCGCGATCACCTCGCCAATGACGAATACCTTGAAGAACCAATATCAGGTGCCTCACGACAGAAAATCAGACTTCGCCGTAGCAACAGGCCAGTTGTTGGTCGAATAGACTACGTCAACCCCTCAGCCGGAGAACTCTTCTATCTTCGATGTCTTCTCATGGATCGACCAACCAGATCCTTCAAAGAAATACGAACCATTGACGGTCAAGTCTATCCATCCTTCCAGGATGCTGCAGTCCAACTTGGTTTGTTCTCTACGATGGATGAAGGGCGTTTTGCTCTCGAGGAGGCTGTTACCATGTGCATGCCTCCTTCGCAACTCCGTTTCCTCTTTTCACGCATCATCCTCGAAGGCTATGCCGCCCATCCGCTCTGGGAACAATTTCATGAACATTTGTCCCTTGATTACCTTGCTCGATCATCCTCTCAAGAGTGTGCTGATGATCGAGCACTCATTGATATTGAACACGCTATCGAGGACAGCGGTCGCGTGCTAACTGATTTTGGACTTCCAGAACCAAGTGAACGGTCACCTGAAGTGCTCACCGAGAAAGAAGCCTTTGACGGCCGACGACCCGAACTTCTGGAACGTGCTGAGAATATGATTTCATCCATGAACACAGAGCAACAAGAACTCTACTACGCGCTCTATAACCAAGCAAAAACAGCCTCTCGAACCACCTCCAATGCCTTTTTCATTGAAGGTAGACCTGGCCGTGGCAAAACTTTTCTTGCGGATGCTCTCTGCTGCAAATTACGAAGCGAAAGCAAGATTGTGTTAGCCGTTGGAACAAGTGCCCTGGCAGCATCATTACACGAACGCGGCAGAACTGCGCACAACCTATTCAGGATACCAGTTAACGAGGTTGGGAAGATTTTCTGATTGAGTAATGTCAAGCCTTTAACCCAATAGAACAGGAGAATGCAAACATTGTATCGCTAATCAAGCCCCACACCTATCGAGCAGACCTTATCAATGCCGCCAGCATGATTCTGTGGGAAGAATTGGCCAGTGCTAATAAATCTGCTGTTGAGTGTACAGACGAGATCTGCCAGGCTATCACTGGGTCGTCAAAACCATTCGGAGGGATTCCGTTCATCGGTTTGGGTGATTTCCGACAGGTAGCACCTGTTGTCCGAGGCCAAGGACCAACACCAGCATTACTTGCATCAATTAAATCATCCCATCTCTGGCCGTCATTCGCTACCTCATCACTTCACCACCCCCATCGTTCTGCGGCCGATCCTGAATATACAAATTTAGTTGACGCCATCGGGGAAGACTACCATCATACACAAGCAGACTTGAGTATCCTTGGTCGCTTGACATCTATTAATGATGCAATCGCCTTTCTGTTCCCCCCCGAAATCCTCAATGATCCTCCGCTCTGCCTCTCTCGAGCCTTACTCACCCCGAAGAACCGCTATGTCGACGAATTCAATGAAAAGATCCTGAAGAAATTGCCAGGGAATAAAAGTAAGATGAACTACAATTATTGCTGATGCTACGAGAGAATGGTGGCTAACATCTATTTAGTGACGTACCTATCAACAAATTCCATCAAGGAAAAAGAGTCTACGCTTCTTGAGCCCACCGGTGCTGACGAAGTTTCAGCCGAAATGCTCTCCCAACCCACTTCCAATGGAGTTCCTCCTCATCGGTTAACACTCAAAGTAGGGGCTATCTGCGTCATTATGCGCAACATGAATGTCCGAAAGGGTTTGGTCAAGAATGCCCGTGTCATTATTGAAAGCCTCAGCCGCCGGGTTGTTTGCATTCGGATTATCAACAATAACACGAGCCAACTGGGAGAGTCTGTCGCCATTCCCCGCATCAGATTTGAATTCACTCCACAGTGGACCAGTTGGACGGTAATACATATTCAGTTTCCACTCCGACTTGCCTATGCAACAACTTATCACGGTTGCGTTGGTTTGACATTAGACCGCACCGTTATTGATCTTCGCACTGCAGTTTTCTCCCATGGTCAATTATATACAGCATTGTCCAGAGTACGTCATCGAGAAAACTCCCGTACATTGCTCCCTGACCGCCCAGGCATATCATATGATAACGAAGATACGTCCGAAGTATCTAATGTAGTATACAGGGACCTACTATTGTAACTCGAAAATCGAATACCTGAGAAAATTGTGAATGTATTACAGAGGTGACGGCGTAGCCGCATGTCTTGTATAATGTAAATTGCTATGACCTTAAACGGGAACGTATGGCCCAGCAGGTCGTTTGTTATCATATGGCCACGGATTACCACGGATAAACTAGCAACTGGTCCATATAAATAGGGGGATGATTCAACAGCTTGTCTCCTTTCACCTACCTACGTTCTGGTCGAAGCAACTTGACCGTATCTCTCCTTCCATTCGTTTGCTACAAAGTCGGATAACGATTTCTCCTCGGCCCTTCAAAGTTTCAAAGTTATATCTTTTACTCTGGTCCACCAACTTCTCCTTTGAAGACACTCCGCTTTGCGAATACCAGGGACAACTCACTACTTGCGATCCAGCGTTCCTACGAAGCCTTGCTTCTCTATCGTGCAAACTCAGGCCCTTCTTTTCCCAACCAGCTCATTTGTTTCTCCTCGCGGAAAGGCCATGGTATCCCCTCATACCCCCAGGTCACAACATCCCAAACCTCGTTCTTCCACTTCCACCTCCGTTTTTGGATCACTCGTGCGCACTCTGAGGTTCAAATCACATCCACGAAAGGGGCCCATCCGCACACCTTCGCCGAGGAAACGGAATTTTGGAACATTCATGTTTGGGCACAAAGCATGTGCAGGGCTTGGAAAGCAGAACGGCATCAGTCGAAGGAACTCCATTTCTGGTCTTTTCTATGAAACAGGTGTCGTATAGGACGAGACTGCTATGCCGGGTTCACAGCCTGGTGGACTTCCTACGATGGCCAAAAATAATCATCGTCAAAATGAAGACTTTCAACTCAGCCCCGACTTCATAACCTCCGGTGTGGATAGCCGGCTCTCGGAGGAAGAAGACGAACAGGATAGGGATTCAGGCCCAGGCCCAGCACAATACCTTTACATTCCCGCCCACGGAGATGCCACCACTAGGGATCCCATCTCCCAACTCCATGACAGACCCTTTCAAGACCCCTCCTTCGTCGGCCACATCTCATAGTCAGGATTTCAAAGCGGTACATACCGATCGTGAAGTATCTGCTGGAGTTGCCACTTCGCAACGTATAGACCGAGCGTCGAAGAACGGGGCTAGAAGCCGAATAGCTCTTCAGCCATTCGGTAACACGACCTCCGCTCGGATCCTGGCGCAGAGGGAGAGGAGCCGGATGAAAAGCTTGCAGATATTGGGTCCAGAAGCTGTGACTACTTTCGAGCATGCCTGAGGGGTCACGATTTCGTTGCTCGGGGTTTTACGCATCGTCTGAGTCTTCACAGACACTTTCATACCTTGCACTGTATACAACTAAGGCCAACCTGAACAAGTCCGTGCAGTTAATTCAGCTGGCCTGAAAATATGTACATATCTGGGCCACGATTCTTAAGCGGTTGTTACTAGAGATTTCCAGAGGGATCAACAGTTAATATATTGTTCATTCACATTCAACTACAACCAAGGATTCAGATACAATATGGGACAGATGTAGCCTCTTCGGAGGTGCTTCCCGCGTAAAAATGGGATGATCCACTTAAGCAGAGATTTGGAAGGGAGGACTGATGTTTCTCGAATCGCCGAAGACTGGAAAAAGTAATGAGCGTCGTCTTTACCTAGACAATAAACGTGTTTTACGAGTGATGGTGTACGTCCCTGGTTGGGTGTTAGATGGAACAGTCACGTCAACGGATCCAGCTCTCAAATCAAATCCGCTGGCCAAGCTAATGAATTGAACCGGAGAACCTGAACGTTTGATGAGTTCAATGAGCACTTACGGAATGTCCTGAGGTGTGTAGGCAGAAGAACGTACCTCCTTTGAGTCTAACGTCAGCGCCGTTAGAAATATTCTCGGGAGGGTTGGTGGCGTCCCTAGGGTACTCTCAGATTAAATAACGGGTAGATAAAAGGTTAAACGTACCAAGTCACCGTCTCAACAGCACCGACCTTCCGGACGGTGGAAGCGGTAGGGCTGGTAATGGGAGGGACGTAGACGTCCAAGGTGCCAATGGCGGCTGCATTGACGGCACTGGAGGTAGCAAAAGCAAGGGCGGTGAAGACAGAGGTGAACTTCATTGTGTTTGAGGAAAGAAGAATTATCGATGAGAAGACAAGTGAGGAAGAAAGCTGAGTAGCAGAGGCCTTTATATGCCCTACCTGGGTAGACGAGTGCCGGTTAGTAATTGGGGATGTTCATGGAACGTCTTCGAGATCGTGCGGATGGACGGCAAACCAATTGAGATTTCGCAGTTGAGCAGCTTCTGCCCGTGCTGTCTGATCATGTACCCTGTCCTGTGCTCATCGGATGCTCAGTTGATATCGACGGCGGCCAAACTTGGCCGCAGATGGTGTTCTATGACGTCCGTATTTCCACAGGTCTGAGTGATTGATAAATATAATACATTCATTCAGATTACGTTTTGATACAGTTCTTGGAGATCAGAACGCTAAAGGCTATAATATTAGCAACATTGAAGAAGTTCGATTACAGATGCGGCAAGTCTCCAAGAATTTTCAGGCTTGGTTCGCAAATGTCAGGAAGGATCCATCCTGCTCAGAATCCTTGGCGAGAACTCCAGCCCTTCAGCGGGCGGTTAGATTTTACCGACAGGAAAGCCGGGAGGTACTTACCAACCCCAGTTGATCTCCCCGCCATCGCCGTTTCGCTTGAAAGTGCCACCTTCACCAATATAGAGCTGTGGTCCCTCGTAAGCCATGGAGAATCAGCGTCACGTTGCGGACATACCTCGTAACCGATCGTTCGGCCAAAGGAAATTCCGACCTCGAAGTGCTCATGGACCCAGTCGACACCTTGCTTCCCGTCGAACTTCGCCTCGTGATCTGTGTGGCATGCGACTACGTTCGTCTTCGGATAACGCTTTGTCATGCCATCGACCATGTTCCGTACAACGTTGGCGCGTTTGGTATCGTCGTCTCCGGTGACGCCGTCAACAATTTCTTGAATGGCTTGACCGAGACCCAGAGGGTCAATTCCTCGTTGCTGAAGGTCACGTCGGCGTCTACCGTCGTCAGTGAGGTGATCGATGTCGGAGTCGTCAAAGCAGCTACGGGCTTTGATGAGCAAGAATACGCTTGAAACAGCCTACGGATGATACTCACTCGCCGCAGCCGTCGTTTCCACCGATACAGACGTACGTGTCATCGGCCAAAGTAGTGACCCCATTGACTTTGCCTTTGGTCTTGTCGGCACAGCCCAGAAGGGTTTGGACGGCTTCCTTGACGGCTCCCGACTCTTTGCCAGGCCACATGACATAAACGGAACCTGCAGCCCGAGAACTGGTAAGCCTAATTATAGGAGAGGATGTAGAGGAGTACCTACAGCCGGGAACTGAAGCTACGTTATACGCAGTGTTCGTACCGCGCCAGAAACCGCCGAAATGACAAGTATTATCCTCAGACAGGTTTGCAGGCCACTTGTCCAGCAACGACTGGCATGCGGCTAGGTCAGCATCGTCAGTGGTCCCACAGACAACATCATCTGGGCCACGAGCAGTCAAACTGCTGACCACATCTGCGGGTGTAGGGAATGCCGCAACCGAGGCTACTCCAGCTGCAGCGAACACGAGTAGAGAGGTAGAGAGCATTGTGTTGTTAACAATTGACGAGTAAGGCAAGTTAGATGAAAGTGAGGCTGATTCTGGGGTCAAAGGGGCACTAAGTGATGCCGTTTTATAGCTGAAGGTGCTACCCTGTTTAAAGCAGGAAGACCATTCAAGTTGACAGTTCTAGCATCGACAGGTATGCGCTTTACAAGACGGCAGCTGGCAGAGCTTCTGACGTCAATTTGGAGCTGTCTATGCGGTTTGAGGACTCCAAGATATTCGTATGTAACGACGGGGGTGACTGCATGCCGAAGACGCCACTGTCAGGCCAACAAATCGAAATTTGACGAAGCGAAGTTGGAGGGAGAGCGCAACGAGCATTGGGCTGTGGCTGTGCGATGCCCAACTCTTTGCTCCTACACTCCACCTGGGCCTAAATTAGTGCGACTCCGCCTCTGCTGAGCCGCATCACCAAAGTACAATGCTCTCCTCGGTTCTGGCTCCAGCGATTATGCCCTCATATCTGTCCACAATGCTCCGCCATAGGTGTTTGAGAACTCCAATAGCTGTCTACGACGACTGCGATCTTGAAATCCTCCACAAAGAAGTGCTTGGCTGCGATGAACTTGAAGCTACTCTAACACAGTGCTATCGAAGATATGACGAAGCTAGGGACCTGTGACACTACCTAATGTACGCCCGGAAGCTACTTGCCTATAAATTGAAACTCTGCCGACTTTGTCTATCAACCAACAAATCCCTCCAGTCCAACCTTTGCAATACCAGCCGTCATGAAGTTCTTTGTCATCCTTGCCACCACTCTCGCCGTCAACGCTGCCACAATTCCAGGCTTAATGAAGCGCCAGACTAACATCACGGACAAGCCTACCTGTGGTACCACCAACGATGCTACCCTGTCTGATTGTCGTTACATCTACGACCACTGGCCGGATTTCCCGAACTGGGGTCCTACATGCCATTACAACCTTGTGCATAAGGCTTTCCGCCCAGCCTGCTACGGAAACTGTAAGTCTAAGCTGGCTTCCTTGTATATGCAAATGACTTATCCTACTGTTGCCTAGGCTGCATCTACACCGACTGGGATGGGGTGCTCTGGGCCGACGCCAGACTTGCAGTTCAACACCTCCTCGACTGCGGTGACAAAGGAAAGAATACGGTCAACGGCGTTATCACAGTCAACGATAGTGGCAGGATCTGTCTCTCCAATGGAGACGGATGTGGCGACTGCGTAAGTCTACATATGCCTCTTATCGGGTTGCCTTCTGCTGATGACTGCTAAACAGTTCGAAGACTAACAAGAACTCGTAGTATGTCCAAGATATATTAAACATTTGTCGTTCTGTAATATACAGTATATTGCTCCATGTATGACTCGGAGTCAACGGCTGAGGTCTACGGGGTGAACTAGTTGCGGTGCTCCAGGGAAGATGCTACTTTCTTGAGGCCCCCATTGGGGAGGGTTGACCATGGCACAACATCCAGAACACCGAAAGGGGCTCTTCGGGCCGCCAGGCTCCGATGTTGAGACCACATCCTCAAAAGGTTATTCCAGGCCATAGCCGCATTTCAGTGACGTTGTACTGTTGGATGCGGCGGCGGCTCATAATTATAATTATTTGATTAATCCAAACCACATCCTCAGACGTTGAATCCAAGCTACGCGCAAAACTTCTCCTCAAACCTCCCAAACACCAGCGCACTCAAACATCTAACCTCTCTAACGTCCAATAAATTCTACGAAGAACAAAACCCGTCAGCCCTGGTCCTCTCGAATCAGAGATAACACAGCCACACTCACATCCACCAAAACATTCGGCACACCAGCCAACACGACCTGACTCCATCTTGACAACCCAGGCAAAAGGCCCGCAAGCCGTATCTTCACCTCCTCTACCTCCCATATCCTCGGCTCTCCATCATCTCCCGTGGTGACACCCTCTCCAATCCGGGGCGTCGGCACCGAGTCGACGAATACATCTCCCTCCAGGTCCTGGAACAACACCTCCGTAGCACGGTCGAGGCAGAGTTGCAGGACGTGCATGAAGTCGCTTGAACTGATGATTGATCGAAGTTCGTTTAGGAGGGAGGCGAACCGCGGGTCTTGGGTGTATGGATCTTGGCCCTTCGTCGTTGGAGGGAAAGGTGTGGAGAGGGTACTGGGAGGGACGAGCAGGGTCCGGCCTTGGTATTGAGCAGCGTCAAGGGGTGGTTGTGGTAATGCCGGTGTGGATAGGGAGAGGAACGAAGATGCGCTCAGGTCATCTGGGTCTTCGCGTTCGTAGCCCAGCCCGAATTCTGTGCCGTCTAGTTCGGGAAAGCTGGGTGCGGTAAAGAACCCGTTTTGAGATAATACGTGTTGAACTGTCTCGGGCGTGGGCGGGAGGAGGGAGGAAAGAAAGCTAGAGTAGAGGTGAGACCTAGAATAGGGACACAAGGGATAAAACACTGACTTGGTCCGGCGTTCGGTACCCTCAAATGTAATTTCGTGCTCAACTCTTCTTCGGACATCAGAGACGAGCCTGTGGAGGTCTATGGGTGCGAGTTTTGTTTTTAGTGATACCCTGACGAAATAAGAGGTCAGCGGGGGTTCGGAAGGCAGGACTGAATTGAAAAGAGGAATGGGAACCAAAGGGAGGTAGGGGAGTGGGAAGAAGGAATGGTACGTGAAACGCGGCCATACAAAGCATGAAGGCAAAAATGGAATCGTGAGTACGGGTAATGGAATCCGGGATCAAATGTAAACCGCTCAAATAAAAGGGGGAAATAACGTAGAAATCTTGTATCAGCACAAAGAGAAGAACTTCTAGCAACAACCATACCAAGTAGCGAAAAAAGTGCCAAAAGTCCGCGTCAAGGAAGAAAAAAACCGATACCCACCCTTCAAACACCTCCTCCACGCCCCTCCTAACCCTCTCCCTAACATCCTTCCACCCAACATGTAATATCCACCACACCATCGTCAAGAACCTCGACTCGACTTCTTCATCAACATCCCACTCCTCGCCTCTTTTCCTTTTTGAGCCTCTCCCTGACCCGCCGGCATCCTCACTATCGTCTTCTTCCTCATCCTCACTATCGTCTTCTTCCTCATCCTCATCAGCAAGCCCGCCACCCTCAAGTTGAGCCATGAGCTTCTCGAGGCCATCTGATGACCCCATGCCTTTGAACAGGAGGTTTGAGAATGAAAGCTGTGCCTCGAACGCCTCCTGTACACGCTGGTCCCGCTCAGCCTGGATAACTGCGTAAACATATTTTGACCGAGCCAGCAGCGTGAGCTGGAGGGTCGTCAGGAGGGAGAGTAGTGTCGTTGAGTAGAGGGTTGTTAGAGTCCGAGTTAGCGCTGTTGGAGGGAGGTTGGATTAGTGGCGGGTTCGTCAGGCAGGAAGAGGAAGAGGAACATACTCAGCATCTTGACCTCGTTCCAGAGCTCAGCTTTCGTCCTGGTATTACTGCTGGCCGAGCTAGCAGCTATACTCGCAGGTATACTCGCGTCTGTTCCTGTTGATGGGGCTTCTGACTGTCGTAGAGAAGATTCATCAGCTCGAGGACTCAATGTGCTGGAAAAGGGAAACATACCAGAACAGACGGAGCTGAGTTGTCCGAGGTCCCAGTTGATAACATTGACGCGCTCATATCTGGAGTAGGCATCGTGAATCTGCTATCTGCATCCGCAGTCGCGTCTCCCTGGGTAGCGAGAGGTTCTGAAGGAACGGAGGAGACTTCGGAGGCCACAGACATCACAGCTGATGCCCCGGCGTCCGAATGGGAGCCATTGTCCGAGACCACATCATATCCCATAGAGGAGGAAGTCAAAGAAGCGGAGATAGAAGATGGCGGCCTTTCGTCTGAGCTTTCTTGCTGGTGTTGGTGGGAGGGTGGGATTTGAATTGATGGCTGTGGTTGGGGATGTTGTTGCTGGTGCTGCAGTTGGCCAGATGGTCCAGCAGACGCCAGCCGGGCCTGCACAGAATTTTGTTCGGGTTTTCGCTTGGACGACCGAACTTGCAGCTCCCGGGTCAAACCCTCCACATCCATATCCTGCATAATCTGCTCAGAGAGTGTCTGTATGAGCTGCAGGACCGTAAACGAGATGTCATCGTGTGTTTGTGTGAACCGGCGCTTCAGTCTGTCAAAGTTCTGCGAATCAGTATCAAACTTCGCACTGAAGGTGAAGAATAAGACCTACACATCCCTAGCACCTCGGTCCTCTTCAAGCTTTACTTTCACTTCGTCCAACCTCTCGGAAACGTAGCCCTTGACGATGTAGAATCCGCCAACCATCCCTGCAAGCTTCATGGCGCCATTCCGGCGCTCCCAGACGTAGTTCTTCACCGAGTCAAACATCTGTTTCCAGGTGTCCTTGCTGTCCTTGTGTCTAGCCTAAGCCTGAGCCTGTTAAGCGTACTCCAGGCGATGAAAACGACGGTTTTCTATGTTGGACTTGGAACTGGCTGGGGAAAGGTAGTCGATGACATGTGTAAAAGCCGAGAAAGGGTGCAGCAGCGGAGTTTCAAATTCAATTTAGCCGCCTCGTCGAAATTTCATGTGAAGATCACAGTCCGGCTATTTTCTTTGCCCTTGGTCGTCTGGCTTATGGTCTCACAAGAGGTAGCAACACGTAGTTTCATAGCCATGACCCAATGAATTAGCTCCGCCAATGTCTGTTGAATGGACTATCGACAATATGAACTTCTAATCTACCTGCTTCATCAAAGAGGGGAACACGCGACCTGATGTCGTCTCTCAACTGCTGCGTGTCTGGCCACTCGGAATGCTCGACAACCAACTCTACAGTCCCGCTGGAGAAGAAACCGGTGTCTCTCGGAATATCCTGCATTACATTCCAATGAAAGTTCTCCGCATAGTACGCTTTTTCATATGCACTGAATTTGAAGCGTAGCCTCTGGAGAGGCGAGGAGATGGTCCGGAGGAGGCTTTGTAGCCAGACAGACGGATAGGACCTATCTGGTTTGATTATAATTTGACTAATCTCTAAGAAGTTTAGATTCGTATTTGACGTCAAGCTGAGAGGAAACCCCAGCTGCGTGTCTACTGGAAATGAATACACTGGCTGGGAAAGCTAAGGTTTATGACTCACTGTCGCCTTGCGCTTCCTCCACGGCAGAAGCATAGTGAGCTACTTTCAGGGTCAGCTCTCTTAAATGTTCGCCGGCGTGGAGTAGAAGGTCAGAGACTGGGCAGGGGCCGAAATACCCCACCCATTCAAGCGACAGGCTCTGGAGCCGGCATCGGCTTTGTACAATGGCAGGAATGATGAAGTGAGTGCTCCTGTGAACTATGGATGAGAAAGATTCGAGTAAGTCGAACCGAGGTTCGATCCGGGGTCCCGTCTGGTCGAGAGGAGTTGTCCCCCAGGTGTACACTCCAAACCTACACGTCTTCAGTTGATGAAAACTCGAGAAGAACTCGCAGAGGAGATCAGCGCCGTTGACCTGGAAGCTCTCGCAGGTGAGGGATTGTAAATTCTTGAATGACATCAAAGCCTCGACGCTCTCAGGGTGGAGACCGTCGAGGTCGATATGGGTCAGGGACAGGGTATGTGGGTTAACCGAGGATGCGACCAGAGAAAGGAATTGATTTAACATGTTGAGCTCCCCTACGTCACGCCCGAGTTCAAATTTGATATTTTTGACGTAGGGAAGGAAATTGCAAGCATCTCGTGCCACTAAGTCAAGTATGAATTTGTTGGCATTCGTCGACTGCTGGGCACCGAAACGAAGTGGATAGATGGACCAGTAGACTCGTCGTGATTGATCAAGCCATCTCTGGCAGACGAGAGAGCATAGTAGGAGGGTAGATTGCTCGTCAATAAGCTCGTTGATGATTCGATCTTGAACTTCCGCTGGGATACGATGCGACACTTCCATGCTCAAGTGTTGACCAGGGGTGACCGTGAGGTTAAACAAGAGACCAGATGGCGGTCACGCGCTATGTTATGTATCGGGCGGTGCAACCTGTGTTCGATCGTTATCATCATCAGATTTTGAATACTTGTTCGGACCTAGTGTATCAAGGACAGCGAACAATCCCTCGCACACTTCCCGAAAAATATCAGAACCTGCAGAACTACTTAATGCATCATTGCCTCAAAGTTGTTGAAATTGGCCGTTGGGTCCTCCAGGAACTCTCCCCTGGCCAGGCCGATCTCCTGAACAGCGCACTTACCTGTCATCAATTCAAAGGTGCCTACTTTCGAAGTCTCTCAGTGTTCTGGTTTAACCTCTCCCACACAGAGTTGGCACTGGACATATTGTGGTCGGACGGCTGCAATATGACGCGTCTTCTGAAAACCCTCCCTGCCGATTCGTTCACCTTCAGGCCCCCTGGCAGTTCTCTGAAACGGGACCAGAAGTTTGTGCGCCTAAAATATTTAGGAATTTTGCAACATTTGTTCACGCTCTTCTCAGACTCTTAAGCGACGAATAGTTTCAGCCGATTGGGAGCGTCCACTTTACTATGGTCGGATGGTCCGGGTCATGAGTTGGGATACTCCAGATGACGACAATCTCCTGAGCTCGAACGAGATGGAGAGCCTCTTAGGCTCAATTCCCGAAGGATTCGACCTTTTCCCCAACCTGAAGGACCTTTACCTCGTATCAAGATACAAAGCTGGCTTTTGGGCGATCAAGGAGCTGCTGCCTACAGGTTTAACAACCTTCGAGCTTTTTGCCTTGTCGACCATCTATCAGAACCAGGAAGAAGAGACCGCCGAGATATCCGAAATTCTCACCTCGGTTCACCTCAAGTGTGCTGAACTGGAGGAACTCAAGATTCGGTATGAGGGTAGCCCTTGCCACAAAGCCCACGGAGCCGTCGACGTTATCGCCTGCACTGCAGCCCGTTTAGCGCATATCTCGCTTCAGGACATGATGCTCCCTCCAAATCAGTCGACAGCAGATCACCTCGCTACACATGATCCCCTGCGTCACCTGGAATGGGTATTGCTCGACGACGACGTGAGGTCGGAAACACGGATATTTCCTGTTCCTGACAAACGGATTCTGGATGCTGGGTGCTTCATGAACCTCGAATCCATGTTACTTCGCCTCGCTAATTGGGACTGCGCATTGGACCTCCTCAACTCTATGGGACACAGCCCCTTGGTGCACCTGGATTTGACCATGGCAGCTCCGACAACTTCATGGAGTACATTACGCTCCATTATGTCCACGATATCAACGTATCACCAAACATTAGCACACCTATGCTTGAGCGACAAATATCAATCGTCCTTTCTCAAAGGTGATATCCACCTTGCCCAGATTCCATCAGTCTTCGAACCCCTATTCTACCTTCACCAGCTTCAAACTTTCCAGGTTCAAATGCCCGTGTCCTATTACCTCGATGGCCCATGGCTTTCTCAGGCTGCCAATGCGTGGCCAGACCTTCGCAGAATATCAATACTTGAAACCTCCGATCGGCCTCGAGAGTTTCCAAACAAATCTCTCGCGGACCTTATCAAACTTCTGAAAAAATGTCCCAAATTACAGGATTTCCAGTTATCCCTCCTGTATCAGCCCATCCAATACGACACCTACGCAAATATTTGCAACACGAATATCCGATTCTTAAACGTCCAATTCTCGGTGATTCAGGATTCGGAGGACACAGAGTCCCCCAGCGGTGGGGATACACCTTCGGATGTTGCATGTATGTTTAAATGCCTGCACAGTATATTTCCGAAGTTGGGGGCAGTAATTCTTTCTCAACAATGCGTTGAAATGCCGGATACACCTTGGAATTGCCACGACAATGCATACAAGTGGTCTATTCTGGGTGATCTCCTCCGAAGTACAGCCCGTTGAATTGGGGTTATCAGCGCCGCGGGTATCTACTACAGTAGGCTAGTCGTTTTGTAATTCCTGATAATCAATGGTCTCAATAAAGCGTTCGATCTTGAGGCTTTCTTTTCTTGGGCGGGAAACGGCCTGAAAGCCAACGAGCTGAAGCGACCAAAAAGGCGCCTGATTATGCAATGACTTTACGAAGCAGCTGATTGTTTGGTATCAATGACTGATTTCAACGCATACAGTACGCGCTGGACTTTCAACGTCAACGTTAACTGTTACCATCGATTGTATTCTCCGGGTATTGGCCACCCATATTATTTGCTCTCACATCGCACTGTCATTGCAAAAAAGAGTGGACCACAGTCAAACAAAGCACCTGGAAATTGAGACTTTACCTCGCTATGCATCATTGTCTCCAGGTCCCTGAGATTGTCCAACATATACTGCAGGAACTTCCATTCCGGAAGCATCTCAACTGTGCACTTACCTGTCGCCAATTCCTAGGTGCGTCTCAATAACTTCGGCTTTCAATGGCACTAAATCTGCTCCTCCAGTGCCTGCTCTGGAGCTGATATGGTCGACTCGTTGCAGCCTCTTCTACCTTCTACAAACCTTACCGGACGACGTTTTGGGATCTGAAGGCGGCTCATATGCACTCGTATGTCGCTTTTATCCAATTAATGAAAGTATACACTCATCTCTGATAGGTGCTCAGGAAAATTCCGTCCCAGGACGACTGGGAACGGCCACTATTCTATGGTCGAATGGTCCGTACACTAAGATGGGATACTCGAGGCGGGAGGCCTCTTCTCAGCTCAGCTGCTGTTGATGAACTGACCTTGTCGATATCCACCGGCATAGTCCTGTTCCCGAACCTGAAGGGCCTATACATCGGGCGGCGTTACGACGAGAGCTTTAGGCTAATCAAGGCCTTACTCCCTCGGGGCCTGCTAGCATTCGAGTATGAGATACGGGAGTCGGTGGACACCTGTCTGGAAGTCGAGTCTGATATATTCGCTTCGCTTCGCCTGCAGTGTGAAGGGCTGGAGGACCTTCGGATTTGGTGTCACGACTATTTCGACGAGGAAGCTCGCTTGGCAGCCATAACTGATCTGGTGTGTAATGCGCCTAGGTTAACACATCTCTCCCTCGCGGACATGAGGCACCCTCTACAGCAGTGCGTGGTGAACGCTCTCGCTACACACAGCACCCTGCGTCACCTAGAGTTCACCCCACCCAGCCGCAGGAGTTATTCTGGCTTCGATGAACTTCCGGTTCTTCCTCTTCCTGACACTAAAATCCTCGAAGCGCATACCTTTCAAACACTCCAGTTCTTATCCATCCCGCTGTCTGATTGGACATGTGCAGCGCGCCTCCTCTCATCGATGGGGAATAGCCCTCTGGAACACCTACAACTTACGATGGGTAACCCTACGAAGCAACTCGCCATATTACGCACCGTCATGGTGGCAATCTCAATGCATTCCCCGACACTGACACACTTGGCTCTCGGAGATAGATTCCAATATGACTTTACCACCGACTTCACTTCCTCACACCTCTCGGCTGCCTTTGAACCGTTGTTCGAACTCCGTCTCCTCCGGGATTTGAAGATTTCGATGACGATATCACATCACCTCGACGGCCTTTGGCTCACCGAAGCGGCGAACGCTTGGCCAGACCTCAGGTCCATCTCACTCATTGAAGAAGGGTTCAACGTCAATCTTCGCGTACCCACGCGAACTCTCACCGACCTCGTCCATCTCTTAAGGAAGTGTCCTCAACTCCACATCTTCCAACTCTCGGTTCTGTACGAGCCCATCCCATTTGACACGTACGCGGACATTCGAAAACTAAACGTTCGATACTTGGATGTCCAGAATTCGGTTATACGGGACCCAGAACCATCGTTGGATCGAGATACATATAGGGAGCTTTCCATAACACCTGGTATTTTATCCCTTTTTCGATGCTTGACTAGCATGTTCCCACTATTGAGAGGTGTGTATTCGTCCGGTGACCTCCAAGATACCAACTCCAACGAGGACTTGGTGGAAAAGTGGAATGCGGTGCATTGTCTAGTGAACGACACTGTCGTCTGATGCTGCAAATCTGTGGATGGCAAGGGGCCAATACGTAAACGTGTATGGTGTATAGTGGCGAGTCGGAATATTCTCCCAATTAAAATTCCCCTGTCGAGCCCTATTATGAGATCGGAGTTAAAACTTATCATGAACTCTAGCAAGACATTCATGGGGTACCTGGGAGTTGAACGTCTGAACGTAGAGATGTTGATCACGGTGGGAGTCAGCAGGAGCCCCCATTTCATTCACCACCGACTCTATCCCGACACTGGGTTTCTGTCCATACCCAGTTCACTCGGGAGGCCGTATGATCATATAGGGTACAACTGGTAGCAGGGCATTCAACCTAAGATCATCGGACAGCTCAAATCGACAATGGTATATAATCAGAGTGGAGAGCCTTTATATTCATTAGGGTTCATAACTATAACGTGAATAACACTACGAAAACAAAACAAATCGTGCAAGTATGCTGTGTAAATAAATGCAGGGGTAGGGGTTAGGTAAACGGTAAGGGTAATGCAGCGGATTAACATATTACGACCATAAATCACTCAATCGTCCCGAGAGCCCGAACGAACAAGGAGCAAGAGTCTCTAGATGCATAGTAAGGAGGGCATATAGGTGTGGAACCGGGAACAGAAACGTCAGTGACCTACGCCACTTAGAATCCGCCCATACCACCCATGCCTCCCATACCGCCCATACCTCCCATTCCACCCATACCGCCTGCTGCAGGCTTCTCTTCAGGAGCATCAACGACACAGCACTCGCTGGTAGTCAACAAGCTCGCAACACCCGACGCATCAACCAAAGCAGTCCTGACGACCTTCAGCGGGTCGACGATACCGCTCTTGATCATATCGGTGTACTCGCCCTTCGCAGCATCGTATCCCCAGCTGAACTTGTCAGTGGCACCGTACTGGTTGAGGAGGGTGCCAACGATGACGGAGGATTCCTCGCCGGCGTTGTTGAGGATAGAGCGCGAGGGGTTGGTGAGTGCGCGGCGGATGATGGCGACACCGAGCTCTTGGTCAAAGTTCTGCGTGGCGATGGGTGTAACACCCTCAGCGACGGGTGAGCTGGACGACCCAGATCCGGGGGAGGTGGTGGCGAGTTGGAGGGACGCCTTGAGGAGGGCGACACCGCCTCCGGGGAGGATACCTTCCTCGACGGCAGCGCGAGTAGCGTTGAGGGCATCGTCGTAGCGGTCCTTCTTTTCGCCCACTTCGACCTCAGAGGAGCCGCCGACCTTGATGACGGCGACACCGCCAGAGAGCTTGGCGAGGCGCTCCTGGAGCTTGGAGCGGTCGTAGTCGGAGGTGGTGGGGTCGTTGATGACGGAGCGGATCTGCTCGCAGCGGGCTTGAATGGCATCCTTGGAGCCTTCACCGTTGAGGACGATGGTGTCCTCCTTGGTGATGGTGATGCTGCCGGTGGAGCCGAGCAGGTCGATGGTGGCACGCTCGAGCTTGATGTCGAGCTCGTCGGTGAAGACGGTACCGCCAGTGAGGATGGCGAGGTCACCGAGGATGGACTTGCGGTTGTCACCGAAGCCAGGTGCCTTGACAGCAGCGACCTGGAGTTGGCCACGGAGCTTGTTGAGGATACAGGCGGCAAGAGCTTCGCCGTCAATGTCCTCAGCAATGATGATCAGAGGGCGACGCTGTTGGGCAGCAGCCTCGAGCGAGGGGAGAATGTCCTGGAGAAGAGAGATCTTCTTCTCACTAAGGAGAATAAGGGGCTTCTCGAACTCGACCTTCTGGGTCTTGACGTCGGTGATGAAGTAGGGAGAGATGAAACCACGGTCGAAGCGCATGCCTTCCGTGATTTCAATCTCATCTTCAATGGTCTTGCCTTCCTTGACGGTAATGACACCTTCCTTGCCGACCTTCTCCATGGCCTGAGCAATGAGGTTGCCGACGTGAGCGTCACCATTAGCAGAGATGGTAGCGACTTGGGCAATCTCAGCAGTGGTGGTGATGGTCTTTGCGTTCTTCGAGAGGTACTCGACGACGCGGTCGACGGCAGCCTGGGCACCTCGTCGGAGGTCCATAGGGTTGCAGCCAGCGGCGACATTCTTGACACCCTCGGAATAGATGGCACGAGCAAGAACAGTTGCTGTTGTTGTACCATCACCAGCAATTTCGTTGGTCTTTTGTGCCACGTCCTGGACGAGCCTACATAAGTCATGAGTAAGCTGGACAAGGATGAAGTCGGGGAGCCGTGACTCACCGGGCACCGAGGTTCTCGAACTTGTCCTTGAGGGTTATTGACTTGGCAACAGTAACACCATCTAGAGGACGTGAGTTCGAGTCCCGTTGGAAGTATTTTTGACTTTACCTTTGGTGATTTTGGGTCCGCCGAATGCCTGCTCAATGATGACGTTGCGTCCTAAAAACCAACAAACATGAGTATTTCGACGCGTCAAATGCGTGCACTACATACCCTTAGGACCCAGCGTTACACTGACAGCATTTGCGAGGACGTCAACGCCCTTGAGAATGCTTGCTCTGCCCTCGTTCGAAAACTTGATCTCCTTGTGTGCGCCACGAGTTAACGAGGGCTTTGCGGCCTTAGCAGCAGCACGGCGGAGAGACCGAGAAGAAGTGGTCGACAGACGGTGCATTTTAGTTTTGAGAAAGGAGGAGCTAGTGGTGGTACTAGAGAAAGGTCGTTTACGTGGAAAGGACCAGCGGAACGAGACAATTTAAAAAATTCAAGAGCCGAACCCTCTAGAAATTCACGTGATGTGAAGTCACACCGAACCGAGGGTAAACCTAGTCTCGGGTTAGGGTCGAAATCAGTTTTTCAGGGCCTTTTCGCTTGTCACCCCGAATAGCGAGGCCAGAGTGAGGGTTTTCCGACGAGAACGAACGCCTTGACACTCACTCTCAGAGATGTTTTTGAGTGAACCAACTGCGAGCGGAACATCCGAACGGGCAGGCCTTGTTGCTCGGAAGACGCGGCACCAAGATCAACGCCGACATGTCAAGGTGGCTTTCTCAAATTTTGGGCCATTTATTATGCAACTGCGCTTTTCACGTACCCTGAATGAGAATTTGAGATTTCTCAAATGAAATGCGAGCGAACTCTTCTGACCACAAACTTGAAAGTGTCACAGATGCGCGAGTCGTGCTCACGCAACTGGCGTCACCGTCCTAATCGAGCTGAAACATTTCAGAGGATTTATAAGGCTATTTGCTCGCATACTGAGTCGAAAGTGCTTCACCATGGGTTCCATCCCCCAGACATGATTCTATGATCAAGTCCCAGGAAGGGAGTGGACTCACGACCTCCTAGAACAATTTAACACAGGCTTCCAACAAGTCGGGTCGGCTACATTCTTCAGCTCAGCTCCTCCAACACCCTCAGTATCGTCCATCATACCGCGAGAAATCCTTGAAACTAAATATGCCACCGTACTTGACGAAAGGAGTTATTCAAGAAAACTTAAACCCTTCTTCTGGCATCTCCTGCAAGTCATGTCCTCCTTGAGTCCCTACGATTCCATCCCATCCGCCCAAGCAGAATTTGCACGATATCTCCTAACAACCTTACTCGATTTCGCTTCGACTGAAGCGCTGGAATTCTCCTTCCGCCAAAACCTATCTCTCCCTCTCGAAATGGTGGTGATGACCAATTACCCAGAAGCAACCGACGAAGAAGGCCAAGTCGACTGTGAAGTCGACCTTGCACTCGTCTCCCTCTGGGACCTCGATTTCGCTCTCCTGCTGCAACTTCGAGAGAACGAATATCAGCAAGAACCAGGCGAAGACCCTTCAGCAGAGGCAATCCTCGAGAAAGCTGAATCCAGCCTCGTAGCCGCCGCCCTTGCGTGTCTTCACAGAGCAAACGACTTCAACGCCCTCCAGCCCCTCGACCACGCCTGGGTTCGGTCGAGGATGTTTCCTGGTATCGTGATGCTAGGAAGCGCGCTTGCTTTCTACAAGATTGAAGTCGAATACCGCCTGATTGATTCTGTTGCGACGTATGGCTGGCGAGGCGAGTGGAAGAGACCTGGGGTGAGGACTACGGTGGAGAAGTTGATTCCCGGAAGCATCAAGGATGGCGAGACGGAGCGAAACGAGGAATGGGAAAAGAGATATTTGAGAAGAGGAATGCGAGATTTGGATTGCAGGGAGGAGGCTTTGAGGTGTCTTATGCAATTCAAACGGATCGTTCAGGTGCGCAACTTCTGGTCAATACGACCTTCAGTTTAGCTTAAATCTCTGTAGGAATCACTCAAGCAGTACGAAGACCCCAACAGAAACTCCGAACTACGAAAGCGCAAACGCTCTCACTCTCCGGATGGGTTGCCGGCAAAGCATCTTCCAGGGCCTGGGAGTAATGGATAGAAATTACTTGACATTCATGTTTCTGCCAATACGACAGTACAATTTAATCGCTAGGTCGTTTACCAACACCATTGACCTATCTATCAGAATCTGTAGCACGAGTGGGATTCTTGAGGCCGTGTAGGTGTCGGGCAGGCGAGGTAGGGTCGGTTACGGACCCAAATGCTTTTCCATGAGGACTCGATGCAATTGTTGCTATCCCCAAGTCCCGGGAGTAGTCCGTTTTGAATGGTTACAATCGAGCCCTTTTCCTAACCTCTTCCCTCGCCAGACTGATGAACCATGCGAAATGTATCGTCGGGCTTGCCACCTTCCCCACCTTCTCTGTAGAACAAGTCGGGATCCGTCAACAGCTCGGAAACCACGAACAACTCGTCACGTCGAGCTTCTCTCTTGTTCAAGCAGAAAGTGATAGCAGGATACAATCCCTAGCACCAAGAAATCAGGATTAGCATACAGCACGACGCGAAAGGGACATACAATGATAAGGATGCAAACTTCGTGTAAGAATGAGGTATTCATGAAATACTCTGTTACGCCATCCCTTTCCACCCTTCTGCCCCAGCCAGACCCAGTTGAGGTCAAAACAAGGTCGAGAACCTGGGACGATGATCAGCCACCTGACATGTGTGGGGGCCACGATCTGAATATCCACACACCTGGAGGACAAGAAGAACAGCTCCCGATTCTATTAGGATCAACAGTGTTCGCTCCGCTCGAGTCATTCGTCTACTTCCGCAATTGAATAACTTTTGAAGTGTCTTTCTATGCCACCTGTGATTTCATCAGGTCATTTTCGATGACTGGTGGGCCTGACATACCATAGCTTGCCACCGATCAATGCAGTTGCGAGCAGATTGGTAATTGTTGACGCAAGGATACACCACCAAGCCAGCCGGTAGAATAGAAGGTAGAGGTTGTGATCATGGGCAAATAGATCGAAATAGTCTAGTGGAACGATTCCGATCATGTTCAGAACTGTAAAGAAAGGCTTAGATGAAGGTGTCGGGATCGCTGACCGATTCTCAACATCACTCACTGAAAGTAATAGAAAGTGCCGATGCTAGCGTTAAAAGCACCCAACCATTCCCTGGATAGACTGACCGAGCCGTATGGACTGTGATGGTGTCGCTAATGAATCGCTAGAAACTTCTTATGAGCATTTCAGGACTTTTCTGTGTGGTTTATTTCTTACTGAGGCACCAAATAGAAAATTGGTTACACCAGTTACTATCACCCAGTTCAACGCCGCCGGTGCAGTGATGGGTGCCAAGTTTCTCGCCCCAAAAATAACTGCACACAGGCCGGGTTCGTCAACCTGAGCTTTCACGCCGAATGTCCAGTTACATAGGGACGCGATGAGCATGTCGATAGCCAGAAAGATCGTGAGCAAACAGTAGGCTTGAAAGAGGACCAAGCTAAGCAAGGTCACGTATAGGATTGTGTAGGATCTGCTGCGGTGTTCATCGAGCGACCTATGTTGTGACCATGAGCTTCCCGATCCCACCTATGTAAGATACACTGGACTTACCGGAATAAAACGATAACGACGACGGTTAGACCAAGTGATATTCCTGAGGCACGCACGTCCATCAGATGGGAACTTTTGGAACAGGGTTGGCTACGCACCGAATGTTATGGCTATCAGTGGAAACGGCGCCAACCTAAACATCTGGAAGACATTGGTCGACGGAGAGCCTTGTGCAGCGACGTAATCGCCATTTAGGCTCATCAGTCGCACTTTCGAGGAGAGAGGATTCTCTAAGCATGGGCGTTCAGTATATATAAGCACATCTCGGCTCTAGTGCATTGCCATTGGCCGTTCCGATCGACATTGACGTCAAAGCAATGATTGCTGGTGAAATGACTCGCAGTGAGGCTGTTGTTCGTATGGTGCATTATGATCAAGGGTGTGGAGTTTTGAGGCCGCTGTCGAAGATCCCGCAGTAAAGCGTCCGGTTTCGACTCCCCGTTATTATAGGAGGTATCGGGTATAGCGGGATTTGTTAAAAGGTGACTTAATAATCCTAGTCTAGCTGCGAAAAGGACATGGATTGAAACTGCACGAAGTGCCATGAACTCATGGGTCTCTGCCAGTGACGGTCGTGATCGAAGAAACAGATCCATTAAGCGACATTCACAGCCACAAGGCTACAGCGTCAGTCAAGTAAGGTAAACATTTCCCAGGGTCAATCACTGCCAGCTGGTCAAAGGTCTCCTCGGAACCTTCATTCCGCCGATGGGCAAACGACCCAGCCAAATGAAATGACTCCTCTTCCGTTTGCCGCCGCTCATCAAATTATCTCCCTCGGACCGTCTCAGATCTAAGTCTTCAGGAGATATTCGCTTCAAAAAACTTCCTGTACCAGTACTCCAATAGCTGGACGTCCACACAACATGGTTAAGTAGCTACGGAGATATCCTTAATCAAGATCCTCTAACTCCAGAGCGCGGGCCACCAAGTAGGAGATGAATGCATCTTCGAGGTCCCTCTTCCTCTTCTTGTCACCGAACGGCTTTTTGGACTCCACCGTCTTCTTAACCTCCTTCGAAACGCTCGTCTTCTCATGGTGTGGAGTGGATGAAAGCCTGTCGGCCAAAGTTTAGTAAATGTTAAAGCACAAAATGGAAATACGCACTTTTCAATTTTCTTCGCACCTCCGCCGCCCGAGTTGGGCTTCTCCTTAGTCGGTAATTTAACAGCAGGCTGGACATGCTTCGGTCGATTGTTGGCGAGTTCCGCGTTCTTCTTGGCCTTCAGCGCAGCGTCGCCCTTCTTCATCAAATCGGGGACGTGGGTAGCGAAGTCCACCGCAACGTCTTTGACCTTGTCTTTTACGCCACGAGGCATGAGACTGCGAGCATACAGCTCTAGCAGGTAGTCATTCGATAGGTCGCGGACAAGAATATGATGAAGGGTATCCTGGGCGGGAGCTGCGAACGCGGTGGTCGCAGAGAGACCAAGGATAGCAACGATGACAGAGGTGACTTGAGTTTTTCCGAACATTGCGAGTTTAAGTTAATGGAGTGGAGAAGAGAAGACTCGTCGAGAGTGTGAAGTTGAGTTTGAGTTCTAGAGGTTTGAGTGAGACCAGCTGAGGAACCACCATGATTGATGAGCTCTTTTATACCTCGGTGGTGGGGTCAAGGGCCTTTGGATAAAGTATCAAGCTCGGGTGTAAACTCATCCTTGAATATCACAGGGTCGCGTCTTTCGTTCAACCCATGATGATCAGAATAATCAGGACGACTGTTGAGCTCTTTCGACGACCGTTTTGTAGGCACCTGATTACTGGAAAAATAAAAATAAAAGTCTAGGTCGATACGCGAGGGGCAATTTAGACCAACTTTTGATTGTCGATCCGGATCGCAGAGTGAAGCTGGGAATGAAACCGACGACTCAGTCGACCAACTGATCATCAGGCTGTTAGGTACTTCACGCCTTGATACCGTGGTGATCCACCAGGATCTGCCATGTGGTCTGATTTCAAGCGCGAAAGCGGATAAACAATATGGCTGGCGAGTTGCTCACGTCAATTAGAAGTTCAAGCAGAAATTTCCATCGCATTAATGGGGTAGTGGTAACCTGGGTCGTTGCCATCGACCCGCCGGGGGTTCGATTCCCTCTTAATGCATTGAGCACCGTATGAAAAATTCTTTGTGAGTCGGGGACCCATGTCAAAAAACTTGCCTTTTCTTCACCAGGATGGCATAGAAGTATTTTAGAGCATTTGTTCGCCACCAGCTATAGCAATGTTCCATCTAATTTAGTGGGACTACGGTTGCCGAGCTGGGTCATGGTCTATTTTGGTGATGAAACGATTGGCGAGGAAGGAGGATTTGATGGTTCCCGTCACACCGTTAGATATTTCTCGTAGAGCTTGTAGAATATCAACATATATTTGTCGGAGTAAGAAATCAGGCTCAAAAGTGTTGGCGTATTCATCCGCCGAAGGCATCCGATCGAGACATGTGCAAATAGGCTGACCCTGAGAAGCTCGGACCTTACTTCACTCGATAACTCGTATGAGCGATAGCGTCTGTACTCCCCCAATCCAAACTTCATGGATTACACGTATCTCTGCTAGGAGGGCTGTAATGCCTCCTTGTGATCTAAAGTCCGCCATTACGTCTACAGATGGTCCGTGCTCGGGCCCGTGCTCCACGTATAAGTATTAAAGCTTCTGTCGCCGATCAACGTCACCGCCCTTCGCCCACTTCATTTGTACGAGCATCCGCTGGCACAGGGCTTACATTGCTATGGAGGACACTCCCATGAATATCATTTGTTCCTGTGCTACCCCCGTTGCCTGTGAGCGTGCTATTTGGCTGGTAGGCATCGAACGGTCAGGAAGAAATCTGTTTCGTGCCTTTCGAGTAAGGCCATGGTCTGGGTGAAATCGGAGGGAGATTTGGTTTTAAGCAACCAAAGTGCTTTCTCAACACTGCCCTCTCTTCTTCCGTAACTGCGTCAGACTCTGCTTGCTATCTACTACCTCCTGAAATGCCTATTTGTATTGACTGCAGCATTGATTTCCATTTGCTGAAGGAGGGGAGGTCGTGCAACAAGTGTCTTGAGCTTGCCGGGAAATCGGCCCTAGAGAGAACTGCTATCATGGTAAGCTGACGGAAAGCTCACTACGTGCCATTTGAGTGAACTAATGACTCTTCTGCAGGAGAAGGGCCAATGCATGACATGTTCACTTGTGTATAGCAATCTCCCGGACCCATTATGTCGTCGTTGTTGTTCAAAATTTGGTATGTTTTTTCCCTACCATATGTCTACTAGTTTTCAATGCTGACTTCGAGCTTGGATAGCCACCGGCGATGACATTATACCCGATGCAGTACAAGAAATTCCAGGCGCGCTCAAGCAATTGAAGCAATTCGCAAGTCAGCTTCTAGCAGGCGAGTTTTTGACCTCGGCGGCGACCATACAAGGAACAGCTTCGGATCATCGACTCAATAAGAAGGCCGCTGGCGGTAGTGCTCAGGCTGAGACTAAGAAGATTCCGACGCGTTTTGGCAAAAAATTGACGCCCGCGCAAGTCACTGCCCAGTCGGTCATCGAGGAGATCAAGACTGCCAAGGAAAACGCATCTAAGATACAGATTGTTGCGGCGTTGTGGGTGACGAAGACCAATAAGTCGGGAACCACGATCATGACCAAGGTAGTATCTCTTTCTCTCATGGTGAAATCACGGCTAACAGTTGGATAATATCATAGGATCCAAAAGTTCAGTTCTCAGTGAACGTCTCAGAAGAGCTGTCTGCCTTTGACGCGATTGGCGTGGTCATCAAGGACGCGCAAGAATTCCATAAAAAGAGCTATCCGATTGCACACAAGCTGACACGGTAAGCAAGTTCTTTGTCGATGGCTTTGTTTCTTGCGACTGACGAATGACTGTCGGATAGTCAAAATGTCTCCATCTATGCCCATCAAAGTGCACAGAAGGCAATGCGGCTTGCAGAGCGTGTGCTCGACAACGGCACAGCACGCACGTTGCTCAACAGCTTTAGGGAAAACAACTGGATCTCACGTACCAACTGGGAGAACCGGGAGATGGAGATAAGATTAGTTTGTGATTCTCAGAGCCTTGTAAGCGAGGTCTCTTCATTCCTCATGGCATAGGAAACTCAACTTCAATTCAGTTCCCTGACCTTCAAGAGGACCTGGAGTATGCCAGTGCTTTGCCTGCGATCCCATTAAAAGGGTCCAGTGTGCGCCGGTCAACCTCTGGTACTGCGAGCACTGACGGCCAGTCCGCCGCGGCAAAACGTAAACTATCCGCTGCGTCTGCTGCTGCCCCAACCTCCGGTACCGCAAATGTTATCAAAAGACATGTTCGCGAAAGTGCTTGGAACCGTAAGGTTCGATACACCAGAGATGTTGCAGTCACCGTGTGCACATTCTCTCGAACAATTGCCGAGTTGGAGTCTAATAGCCCGGATGTGACCTTCAAGCGGTCAGACTTAGCAGAGACAATCGAGGTGTCGCAAGACTGGAAGGATGGGTGGCGTGCATGCCTGGCACGCAAAGATTATGAGACTACAGGGTTTATTGGATCGGGTAGCGCCAAGAACGTTATATATGTAAGTCTACAATTTCCCATCATCTACGACGACTGACATTAAATCCTCAACATCTAGGCTCGATTTAATGGAGAGGAGTACGCGCTCGGTCAATTGAAGGACGGTAACACCCCTGAAGAGAATTACCGCAATCTTCAAGGGGAATTGGAAAACTTGGTTCAGGGGGAGGCGTTTCGGGCATCTTTTGAGGATCTTGCTCGTGAAAAGAATGTTGAGCTACCAAGTCAGTCTTCGACGTCTTCTATCAGTTCTAACACTAACTTAAAACTTTTCACTAGCATTCACTTTCAATCTTGAAGGCGCCATATTCGGCCATTTCCACGGATTAGAGCCTCCATGCGGCCTCCCGTATCAAGACTTCATTGCCACGCGCCTACTCCCTTGCAGCATCATCGACAAATCCATTGAAAAGTTCACGGGGCATGCTCACTGTGGTGCACCACCTAGCTCTAATGACGCAGTGACCATGGCGCTGCACGCTTTCACTCACTATATGATTATCTACTCGATGGGTCAACTGGTCCTCTGCGACCTACAAGGTGTGTCCAATGCGCTTATCGGTGCTCGGGCGAGATGATTGACAAGCAAAATATCTATTCCTAGGCATGTATGATAAACGCGATATCATACGCCTTATCGATCCACAGTCGCATTCGTGAGTTCGACCTCAGTTTAAGATGTTCCAATCAATGCTCATTTTGGTGTTGTTAGTGCCGAAGAAAGCTCAAGCAACGGCTTTATTGGGATGAAGGGCCTCGCGCTATCGAGCGTATCCTCAAACAGCACCTGTTGTACTGCCACGACAATCTTGTGTGCACAGCACTTGGTCTCCGAACCATCGAGATGGATAAGGGCTCGGACTCAGCTGGGCCGCAAGATTTACCGACTTCACCATTTCGCTCAATGACCGCAAAAGCTGCTAGGAAGGTCACGCGTACTCTAGTCAAAACCGAACCTGATGAAGATGATTGGGTGCCGCCGAACCCGTCCGACATTATTATTGTCGATTCTGAATCTGACGACAATCAGGTTGGGAGCACGGCAAAGAAAGCACAGAAACCGAAGGCTCGTCCCCTACGCATCGGTAAGCAGTTCCCAACACCTTTCCTAAGTGTTATCATCTAAACCATTGAGCAGGATTTGATGAGTAAAGGGTTAGCTTGAGTCGGGAGTGTACGTCCATTGAAAGTGGGTGAAGTGCTCGTGCACTCGTATATTTTTTTGATTGGTTCGCTCAATGTATGGTACATTCTTCTTCGTAAACGCCGTATGATTTGCCCAAGTATACTACTACATGTCATACTCGTTCACCAAAGGGAGCATTGCGCGGAATATGTGCCATACATTGTTAAAGTTAAGATCAGAAACACCGAGGCTCTCAAACACGGTCTGTGCACGAGAGGAGTACTCCACCGTCGAGAACGAGACAAGGTCAGCTCCGCCAAGCATTTCCTGCGCCTCCCGAAGCACAGGCATGTGTTCTTCGGGAATTGGCAAGATGCAGTCTCGACCGCCCCAACTCTCTGGAAGGCGGAATGCATCATTGCGTGACATGCCAGAAGGACCGGCCTTCTCAGCATCCTTGAGCATCCGAGCTGCATTGCGACGCTTGATGAATGACGAAAGTTCCTGTTGCAGTAATTTGGACCAGAGCCATTGACAGAGCTCGCTGATACGAATGAAATGAGGAAATAACCTTTATTCGAAGCAAGTAAGGTAGTTACAACTGATCCTCGTCCTCTCTTTGATATAACCCTTGTTCGATGCCGTTGTTGAATGCTTAGCCTAGCCTTAGACGAAGCCAAGACCGTTCTACCGCAATGTTATGGACAGATCTCAGGTAGACATGAGCAGGCAAGGCCACATCATCGAGATTGGGATAGAATTGTTTCCTGTTGGTTGGGCCCGTCAATCCGCTGTTGTAGCATAGACATGATGATAGAAACTAATAATTACCTGAGCTGGTTGATGATACCATAGACAACAGTGGTTTCCGAGCCACAGTCAGTGGTCAGTTGGAGCGGGATACCTGGAGAAACGATTGAAAAGAGTGTCAAGTCCCATATATTAGTCTGAGAATCACTACAAAAGTAAATGAATCGTACCTTTGTACTTGATGATTGTTTCCAAGACCAGGTAGGCGACTACATTGCCAGTTCGATTGCTGGGTACAACCCATGCATCTAGCCAGTATGAGGTCGCATCGTCTACGAGAGCCCAGATCGGAAACCCGATCTTGTAGAGTTTATCGTGACCATCAGCACTCCAACGGTGGTGGATACCGATTGGGTGCTTTTTGGTTCGGTGAATCTTCTTTGAAGCTGGGGCCCTTTTTGTGAAGTATTCGGGCTCGTGAGTCCACATAACGTGGCGTACAAAATCACTGAGAATGATGGGTGAGATGAAACTCAAAAAAAATCAGATGCTCGAGCTACGTACCGAGGGAGGTGAATTCCATAATTATAAGTGACATTGCCTTTTATCGTCCGAACACCCGCAGCCTTGACAAGATCTTTGTTCATCTCCGACACCACGAGCTGTTCAGCAATGCCAACATCAATGGTCTTGATTGTCGCACCCGCGCCAGTCAAGCCAAGGGCCTTTCGGCGCCGCTTGACTGTCGAATCGCTGTTATCGGATCGTCAGAATAAGCTTCATACATTAAATTAAACCAAGTAATACTTGCCTCATCGTGATGTTATGTTCCTTTGCGAGGAGTTTGGCAATCTTCTTGTTATCTGTAAGGCCTTCACGATGGTAACCAATGAGGATGGACACAAAGTCTTCGTTGCCGGCGTCCGCTAGCGAAAGCTTTTGGTCAGCTAAACTTGAACTCTGAGAAAATCTGGATAGGGACATACGCAAGTCACCGTGTTGATTCTTCCCGATGGGATTGCGATTGTGAGAGCTAGACATGAGTAGGATATTCGATGGAGTCCTCAGATCTAAGGATTCCTTGTTTCTTGACCCTTTTTAAGCCATTCGGCGCACCACATAACGGAGAAATATTCTTTGACAGAAATCACTCTTGCATGTGGATTCAAGTGTGGGATCCGACAAGTCAGCGAGATAATGCAGGTTAAAACCACTCATTTTCGCGATGTCTGTCGTCAGTTCTCTTGCTATGTGCTTTGAGCACAGCAGGAATACTGGTGGCCTTTCCAAGCTCGGAGACACTTATCAGCCACGCGTACTTATCCACGTGGGATCCAAGAGATTAAGGCTTTTTTTAGCACAATTCCAAGCCTAATAATTACCAATAATCATCCAGTTGAGCATGGAAATAGCGGATAAACCACCAGATATGTAAAAGTAATCTGATCAAAACAAGCTTATCAGTGAGACTTCACGGTTTGTTGGTGCACGTTCATGCAATAAGGGCGGAGATACAGCGTGCTGGTAATCGAACACGAGACCTAGAGTGATCATTATCATGAAAACAGCGAGAGTGGTGGAGAAGACTCGTTAGTAGCCACAGTGATATGTTGACGCGACGCGTTCTTTGGCCATGTTTGGCCTAGAAGCGCCGGCGAACGGCACAGGGGATGCTTGATTCCACCTCTCCTTCGCACCCACAGAAGGTGGAACTTGGAGAAAACACTTCTAAATCATGTATAAACCAGTACTTATGCAAACCTCAATCACAAGTTATGCTGTAACTCGACGGGCATGAGAGAGCCTGAGTCTGGCCTTCGGCTGGTAAGGGCCGTAAGGCCGGACTTCCAAATCGGGTAGACCCAGCCGAGGAGGTCAATCATGGTGACCGTCCATCTCACTGAACATTGCGAAGAGCGTTGAGCGTCGAAAGCCTAGGCGGCCATACCAAACGAGAGCCTTCTCAAGGCCATTTCTACCCACGAGAATCACCTTGTTCAAGTTGTTGTCCAATGTCCAGAGCCCCCTCCGACAAAACTTGGCGAAGCCTGCTCACACTTGCCGGTGGGGATGAATCCTCAATGTTGCCTCAAACTCCGATTCATCTTTTCTGATGTCCAAAATACTATAGTTTGAAAATACATTCAAGAATACAGGAATACAATAGGCGATTGTCACACACACAGGGCAATGTAGGTCCCATCAATGGTGCAATCAAATATAGACCTTGACCCAGCTCGGCAACCGGAGGGACGCAACTTACTCCTTAGCTAGGAAAAGCTCTGCGCTCGGGCGGGAGCGGAACGACAATAAAGCGTTCTACTGGTTCCGGCACAACGAGCACTCCGAAGGTATCGACGGAGTTCTAGCCGATTCTGCAAACATCTTTGTCCTGCAAGCAACGATCACGAACGAACACTGTTGCCCCGTTGAAGGTCTTCGCAAGGTGTGGAGCCTCCTGGGCACCAACCAGGACCAACAACGTGTTTGGCACTTTGTCACAGTGGTGAACGACGAGGGATTGGCTTTGGATTCTGTGACCATTTTCGGAGAAAAGTTGGCTGAATTATGTCTGCCAGTGGGGGAGGATCGAGTTCCGATTCAGGTCTGGGGGTATGTTCTTCCGAAGACAGCGTGAGTTTTGGTAGTTCAAATATTCCAAAGGGACCCTTCATACACTACCATAGCGATAAATAGCGTGTATCCATATTCGTACATATTATTAGTTACTTTAATTGACCTTGTAAGTTATCCAATCCATCCCGAACCCAATAAATTATCGTACAAAAGTAGCTTGTCCCAGTTCGTTCCGTGGCTTGAGCTTGAACCCGTCAAAGAATCTCGATCAAACTGCGCGACCAAACTCTTTCTCCTCATCAAAGCTCTCCTCCTTATCACTGCCTCCGCGATCCATACTCCGGTTCAAATCCAACGGAATCGTATACTCGCTCCTTGTCGCATCAATAGTCGACAACTCTTCACCTATCCCTGTTCCTGTTGCAGTCCCAGACCCGTGCCGTCCATGGGTGAAATGTATCGAGCCAACACCTTGTTCCATAGAATCAGGCGAGACGTGGGTACGTTGAGTGGTGGGGGTGTAGTAATCTGACTTGATCCCAGTCCGAACGATGACGAGAGAGAAGATAATCCCAACCAACGGGGTAGCCTAGAACGAATCCCGAGTCTTAGTTCCGAATTCAAGGAGGATATACAGAGGAAATGTAACGCACCATATCAATGATAATCGGCACCGACCCTCTCCCGCCTTTCTCGACCTCCAGCACGATGATATATGCAATAAGGTATATGACGTTCAGAATGCCGCTCTCAATGACGATCCTTGCGATCGGGAGGAGATTTGAACGTCCTGAGGTATTAAGCAACTGCCGCCCATGTCTTCGTGCTTTGGCGTTAAAGGAAGGTGCCATAGGGGTTGTTGGCGAGAAGGGACTTTTCAAGGATGCTCCACACGTTCGGGTTCGAGAGTGAGAGTGGGCCGTGTGGTATTCGGTACGTTTTGAAGATGAAGGAGCGAAATGTAAAGAGGCGGTGTTGTTTTTTCGGAATTGGTTCTCAGTAGCCCAAATTCGATATGCGACGAGGGCTACGCGTCAATTCGCATCAGTCGTCATATCGTAAGGAGGAGAAAGGAGAGGACATACAAGTGGCCACAGCATTAGACACTAATGAGAGTATGAACGTCGCCAGACCCCATATGTGTGCTCGTACAAGGATGAACTTCCCCGCCACGAGATGTTGGGTCGCCCAGATTGACATGTAGCAGAGGACTATACGAAAGTACGAGTCAATATGATGGCGTGGAAGAGAATTAAGATGATAATCACCAGCACTCGCAACAGCACAAGCCGTCGGGAAAGCGATCAGCCACCAGTTCCTCGACCAGACAATGAAGCACCGGTATATCTATACGTCCGTAGAGTTAGTATCAGTTCAAATACCGTCTAACGAGAAGGAGTTCGACGTACAGCGATGAAATCCCCTAAAATCATCATACTGAAGAAAATCGCCCGCTTGGCCACATTCATCGGGAGTGTTAGGTCCAGCAGACGTGCTTGGCGGTGCGCACGGTCGTAGGAGAGGAACGCGTCAAAGATGATGGAGGTGTTGAGGGCTAGTTGGGCGGTGGCGAGTCCGAACATCAATCTGTATGGCGGGCATAGGTGAGGAAGGTGAGTTCATGATGGTGGGGGGAGATGGACATACAAAGATGTGATGATAAAAGGTAAGTTGAGCGGGCCGCCTCGCCGTTTCCAGATGAGGACGTAGAGCGTGAGTACGGTTAGGACGAAGAACACGCCTGGTGAGGGAGGGTTAGTTCAGATATGAGAAGGAACTGAAGAGAGAAGAGATGTGTGGACAAGCAAAGAACAGAAGCAGTTCGGATGTTGATCATGGTCGGAGTGAAGGAAGAAGAGAAAGAAAATAAATTTCGTACCATACAAACACGCTTCAAAAACCAACCCAGCGAGTTCCGCAACGTCGTTTTGCATCTTCTCAGCCAGGTAAAGGAAGAGCGACACGCAATGACTAGGAAACAGAAAAGCGGTCCAGAGTGCGATGGGTGTGTCAAAAACATTGCGACTTGATAAACCTCCGCAGGCTCGCTTGGCATGTGATGAACAAGGATCGAAAGTACATCCGGATAGCTAGAGATCCAAGAGAATCAGGCACAAGCATCGCCATCACGAGTCTGTTTCCGTCAGCCTGAGCATGGAGACGGGAGTTGACGTGGGCAAGAGAGCAGTTGCGCAGTGGAGGAAGGAAGAGGAAAGGCTAGTTTTGTCATCTCTCGATCTGTTCGGAATCCAGACATAGAATAATTGTGGATGCGTAGAGATTATCTGTCGATCAGGAGGGGATGAAACACTGATAGGTAGGCGACGATTGGCTGAGAAGCATAAGGCTATTTGGTTGACGTCAAGAAGTTGTGCATGGTGTAAGTAAGCCGGTGATGGGTATCAAGGAGATCTGTCGTGCGAAGCTCACGGGGCTGGAGGCCTGGTGATCGTATTGCGCAAATATGGCTTGTGAGCGCGTCTTGGCTACTTGGGTTGGGACATGCATCATATCGTGAAGAGCTGGGTATGGAAGGGCGATAAGTGGAAGTTCAGCGAAAGAAGATGTGTTATGAATACCAGATGTCTTCATGGATGACGCTTGGCTCGAGTCAACTCTTCCGAATCATCAGTCGAATTTAGCTCCCTCGGCTCTACAGTATGGTCTGCCGTGCAGCGCAGGGTCCCGAGTAAGTCGTGCCTTGCAGCGGAAGGCACTACATATCCTTTCGTACCAGCGTCCCACACCCATTGCCGCGTAATAGTCAGCAATTCACGATGTGTATCAACATATGTTTAGAATGACATAAGAATTGTGGCTGGATGGATAGATTCCGAATAAACTCCTTGTTGGTGATCTTGAGTATGAGGAGGATAGGTGGGGAGTCGAGTTTGGTGCCAAGGTGGGCTTATGCATAGGATTTGGAAAGTTGAATGCGAGGGCTGCCAACGCGTTTGCTGGGGAAGACAGAACGGTTTTCCCGGACCGTGGGTATGTACTGTATGAGCAGATAAGAAAGATTATCGGGGATCTTATCTCATTTCTATTTGTCACTGTTAGTTCGCAAAGCCATCGGGCTATTCGCAGCCGCAACGAAATCCGCCGCCACTGCAAGTCCGCCACATCGTTGACCACCTCGAGATACCATAAACTGCACTTCGCTCCACCGTATGCCTGTGTCGAAGTCATGCTGGGCACCCCAAGTGCCTAGTGCAATGACGGACAAGAAACTTAGACCACAATCAAACTTCGTAGCCAACGCTTGGGTCAACGGCACCGCTGAATTTACGTCGCTCGGAACGTAGGGTGCTTTACACGCAGAAAATGATGTTCATCCTGCAAGCATTGTCAAGATAGGTAAGTGCTTGTGAATCAGCCAATGCAGAGGTATATACTGAAGAATCAGGAAACTAGCGCTCGCAGATACCAAGGCCGTCATGTGCCCCAGAGGCTGTCCAGACGCAATACAATTCGACCCTTCTGTAGAACAAGAAATGTAATTTCATCCCCCGGATAGCGGCTCTGAGTACTGTCGCGGGGAGAAACGGCGAAGGCTCTGATATGATATGACCCTTATTGAGGTTGATATCTGGTTCGTGCTTTCTTTCCCAAACGACCCTGTCACCTATTGAATACAAACTAATCTTTTGTGTACGGGTTGAGGCAGCTGGGGTTGGAAATGTACGCTGTTCATCAAATATGTGTCGATAACGGTCGACTTACCAAGCAGCGTACCCAGGCACGGGCGTCTGTCTGCCTGCACGTTGCCACCATCCATCAGACATTCTTGTAAGTTGGTTGAACACCACCATCCTCCCCCTTTGAATGGTCTAGTAGTAACTATCCTCTTCAGCACTTCTCAGGAATGCACAATCTCCTGTTCAAGTCGAGGAAAGCTCTTGAGAACTTCCAGGTCGGCAGAACCTTGACACAACCTAGCAATCTGCGCTCTATCAGAGCACCCTCAGTCAGCCGGTCTTCGTCACCGTCGTTAGCCGTCGTTCCAGATGGAGGGAAGATTGTCAACGAGGAAGCGACTGTTGACAGCCAGGAAGCCTTCGATGCCTCTGATAGACCATCCATTAGTGCAGGCAACATCGATAGCTCGCAGGTGCGTTCCAGGCGCCAGATAGACATCATCTGACAAGCTCTGATAAGGCGATTATCTAGACTTCACTGAGGCACTCTCTGCCCAAGGTGGATCCTCAGATTTCGCCCTCGACTTCCCATCCGACTGAAACGTCGCCACTGCCCGCGGTTGAAGCTGTCACAGATGCAATTCCTATAACAGCCATACATCAAGATCGTCAAGTACCTGCAGTGGTTATCTCTCACAGTCGGTTGACGGCTGGAAGTGCCCTCAACATCATCGTTGGTCACCAGACACTTCATGAAGGCGCACCTATCCTCGTATGTCGCCCCTTAGGAGCGTTTCCGCACCAAAGCTGATTGTAGACATGCTAGATCCAACTCAAGACCATTCTCGAACCCATACCAGCGGCCCATGATTCCCGAACCGCCGAAACCGACCAACGCTCACGTTGCTTCGAAGGAACCCGTGTGCAGGTTCTCAGCGAAATCGAGAACTGGGTCATGGGACAAGGAAACACCGCCTCCGTGTTCGTTCTGGATGGAGTAGCTGGTATAGGGAAAACCACTGTCGCTCAAACCATTGCTGAGCGTGCGGCTCTTGCTGGCATCCTCGGGGCTAGTTTCTTCTTCTCCAGGAACGAGGAGCAGCGGAGGACCGGCAAGCATTTCTTCTCCACCCTCTGCTTCCAACTCGCTCGCTACAGCGAAGCATTTGCTCGTAAAATTGAGGAAGCTTTGAAGAAGAATCCTGACGCTACGCAGAAGACCCTACTCCAGCAATTCACACTTCTCATTCTGCAACCCCTCCAATCGTTGCTCTCGCATGACGGCCCACCCATCCTGCTTGTCATTGACGCCCTTGATGAATGCGAGGAGGAAGATGCCAAGATAGTCCTGTCGACTCTCGTTCAAGAAGTCCATAACATGCCTCAGCTCAAGATCTTCACCACCTCTCGCCCCGAATGGCATATCCGTGACGTCCTTGATCGAGACGATTATCACGAGAGGTTTCATCTCCATGAAATCGAGGACTCGGTTGTTCACTCCGATATCGAGTTATACCTCCGGTTCTCTTTATCGGCCGACCAAGTACAGCGAACCTTACCCAGGCTCCATCCCCCATGGCAGCCGAGCGACGAGGAAATGACGATCCTTTGTGGGTTATGTGGAACCCTGTTCATCATCGCCGCCACCGCTGCGAAATTCATCCTCGACAACAAACGTTCTGATCCCAGGAAGCAGTTAGGGCGTCTGTTCGATGGGATATCTCTTGAAGACTTCTCCGGCTCGAGACGCACCGATGTGATGGATAAGATGTACCTCCAAATCCTCAGGTCGTCCGCTCCCGAAGATTTGGACGAAGATGACGACTGGATCCGTGCTTATCAGACAATCGTCGGTGCCATCATCGTCTTGCAGAACCCACTCCCTTGTCAGGCACTGGCTGCACTTCTCGATATTGATCCCGCCACCATCGAGAATACCCTGTTTCACCTCCATTCGCTTGTTGCTCCTAGTGGCGACGACCTCGTATTCCGTATACATCACAAATCATTCCCTGATTTTATCACTGACGAGGATCGCATCTCCCGCGCGCTAAGGCCTTCCACCTCCAAGGACGATGGTTTGAGCATCACTCAGCAGTTCCTTATCGACTCCAAGTCGCATCATCGAAGGATGGCCAAAGAATGCTTCCGGATCATGCTTCGGATCGTCAAGGAGAACGTCGGGCAGATTGGGGCTGCGCAGCTTTACATGGATGCATCTGAGATGGAACATCTTGGGCGACGTTTTGCTACTCCTGAGCTTGCCTATGCTTGCACCCAATGGGCATCTCATCTCAAGGAGGGAGGCATTGACGGTGACCTACGACGTCATCTGGAATCGTGGACATCGAACCAGGTCATGGCGTGGTTAGAGCTGCTTACTATTATTGAGCAAACGGATACGGCGTGTCATAGTCTGGGCAAGGCAAGTAGGACCATCGTACGTGTGCTTTACATTACGTGTCTGTTCTCGCACTGATTCAGATTGTCAACAGGCACATGTCAGCCAATGGGAAGCGAAGGCCCTTATCCAGGAGCTACTCGCCGACACCTGGAGGTTTGTGCAGCGCAATAACGATACCCTGAAACTCTCCCCACTACAAATCTACCACTCCGGTCTCCCCTTCACCCCGCCAGAAACTGCCATCTATAGGCACAACCATGGCCTACACCATCTCAAACTAAGAGTGGTATCCGGCATTGAGAAGAATTGGGGACCTGCTATCGCCACTTTGGTCGGCCACAAGCAGGGTGTGCTGTCTGTCGCCTTCTCAAATGATGGTCTCCGACTGGCTACGGCGTCTGTTGATCAGACTATTCAGCTATGGGATGCCGTGACTGGGATCAATATCGCCACTATTACCGGCCATACAGGAGTCGTCAAATGCGTGGCATTCTCAGGGGCGAGCGCCAGACTTGCATCTGCCTCTGAAGATTCCACTGTTCAAATCTGGAACGGACGAACAGGAGCCCATATTATGACCCTTTATGGTCATTCTAGTGGCGTCAATGCCGTTGCATTTTCGAATAGCGGGTTACAACTCGTATCGGGTTCGGCAGATACCACGATTAGGCTTTGGGATGCCATTAGAGGCACGCATGTTGCAGCCGCTGAAGGACACTCTGGAGCCGTCAACTCCGTAGCTATCTCGCCAGATGGGCTCAAATTTGCCTCAGCATCGGATGATCACTCCATTCGTATATGGTCGTGGAAGAACCCTTCCCCTCTCTTCATTATCCACGAACATTCGGACAGGGTGCAATGTGTAGCATTTTCCCCTGATGGTTCACGCGTTGCGTCTGGATCCTGCGATCAAACGATCCGGTTATGGGACACAAGCACGAGCTCTTCCATTGCCACTCTTCATGGGCATTCTGCCGAAGTCTCATCACTTACATTCTCGAGTGATGGCACCATGCTAGCCTCCGCCTCAAGCGATCGCAGCGTCCTCCTGTGGAACCCTCACACCGGTATACAGATTACAACTCTTGGCAGACATTCGAGCCAAATTAGGTCGGTAGCCTTCTCAAACGACGGATCAAGAGTGGCCTCAGCATCAGAAGATCATTTGGTCCAACTCTGGGATGGCCGGATAACCACTTCAACCCTCCCAGTTGACAGCCACACCAGTATCGTGGCTTGGATATCCTTCTCACCGGACGGTTCAAAGTTCGCGACAGCGTCTGGCGATCACACCGTCTGCATATGGGATGGCGATTCAGGGACTCGTATCACCACCATTCACGGTCACACTGACTTCGTTAGGTCTGTGGCCTTCTGCGGTGACGGATCCAAACTAGCATCGGCCTCCCATGATCAGAGCGTTAGGCTCTGGGATGGTGTAACAGGCGCTCACATCGCCACATTGAACGGGCATTCTGACCGAGTCATCTCCGTCGCCTACACATATGACGGCTCTCGAGTTGCATCCGCATCCAATGACTACACCATTCGTCTGTGGGATGGACGATCGGGAGAATTTCTTGCGACTCTTGAAGGTCATACCAAGTGGGTTATGACCGTTGCCTTCTCAAGGGATGGCTCACGACTCGCATCCGGCGCTTTTGACGATACCGTTCGCCTCTGGGACGGCCAGAGCGGAGCTCCCATTGCCACTCTGACCGACCATTCGAACAAGATTAACTACGTCACCTTCAATGGTAGTTCCGTCTTCGCATCTGTTTCCATCGACAAGTCTGTTCGTTTCTGGGAAGCCGAAACAGGCTCGCACATCTCGACATTCAGCAGTGAAGCATTTGCGGTTCTTTGCATCGCCTTTTGCTTTGATTCTGAAGACGAAGCCTCAGAATCTGACCGAATACTGATGCTAGTACGGCGTTATAAACCGGGGCTCACGGGCCTTGTTTCTGTGAAGCAAACGGATGGTGGAAGCTTTAAAGTGACCCCGTTTTGCTGGTTCCCTCCCCAGTTGGTGGTTGGCGCTTCGTTCACAACCAACCGATCTGGCTCTAGGGTTGCAGTCGGGTGCAGAACCGGACGTACACTTTTACTAGATACATCAACGCTATCCTTGACATGAACCTCTTGTACATTTAGCTCAAGTCGGTTTTAGTGCTATGTTATCTCATGATTAATTAAGTTTAGATCCATAACCTTTTAGCCTAGGTGTCTGAATATTATGGGAAGAGTGTCCCGTAACAATAAGCTAGAGACGAAACGACCAAAATCCATTTACTTCATGCACACTTGATTGCGTTCAAAATACAATAGATAAATGGTAACGTGCCACACGCCCCCATCAGTACTGGGCCCAAAACCCCTCAGTCCTGGCATTCAATGGTCCTTTTTCTCGAGTCGAAATCCGCCCGTGTGGTTACTTGCACTAGGAATACGAATCCAAGTGCTGATCTACAAAATCACTACAAGATGTCGTAGTGAGTGTAAACTGAAGACGGTATCTCAGGCTACAAACGCAAAATTGCTGTGAGCATTGCTATTTGTCGTGGCTAGGACGCAAACAACACACCTTAAGACCTTTCCGCTTGCGAATCCCAACGACAAGCTGCTCTAATGGACTACCCATATCAAACGGTGCTATTGATAGAATCATGAGATTCCGACGAGATACAGAGAGAACCCCAGCTGTACTTACACCCGTCTATGACTTCCCAGCGATCAAAGATACATTGTGAAGCAGCCTTGCCGTTGGTGATGGGACGCAAATCATCTTCAAGGCCGAATGAATTAGATACAGGAAGGTAGGCCTTGACCGTATGCACTGGTGTTCCAATTCCACGTCTCCGACCTTCGCTGAAGAGTTGTCCTCCACGCTTGTTCAGGACACGGTAAATGCCGTCAAGGACGTCTTCGGGACATTGTATTTCAACTAGGGTGCGCGGTGAATACGGCCTGCCCGAGGATTCGTTGAAGAGAGAGCGCGGATACATACCAGTATAAATCGGCTCCTGGATACCTGGTTCGGCCAGAAGAGAGGCGGCGTAACATGCCCTACGCATGGCAGGGATGATCTGTCCACCTCCACGATGAATTGCATCACTCATCAGCTAATGACGCGTAAATGAGCCTTCGCTGACGCCAATGCAGTCAAATAGAACAGGGACGAACCCTAAACGTACCGTGACATCCATAATGTTAACTCTGACCCCTCGCATACTCTCCTCACAAAGAACACCCTCTTTGGTCGCCCACTGAAATGCAGCCGTCGCCGAATCCTTGATCTCGTTCAGATACTGTATGCCTTTTGTAGTATCAACCAATACGTTAGGCCCCGTCGTATCAGGACCAAAACACCATATCTTCCTGGCTTCGACGACATCCCATCCATATTCATCAGCAAGCATATGGGCACGAGCTTTGAACTCGTCACGAGCGTTGACCTCGCCAAATTCGATAGCCTCAGTGAGCTTCGAGGAAAGAGGAAGAGCTTTAGCGAAGATACGAGTGTGCCGGTTTGCGGTCTTGGTTGTGGCGACGATACGGGACTCGGCTTTGACTGTCTCGCGGTAGGAAGTGAACGGGTGAGATACGTTCAACTCAACTCCATCGCTGGCAAGGTCGGTTTGGAGAGCCTAATGATCATGATCTGAGGACTCGGATGCGAGATACGCGAAAAATTGAAAAGGATAGTGGACTGACCTTCAAGCGAGTTTCTAGATGAGCTTCTCCTGTACCCGCAACGATGTGTTCACCAGTTGTGTCTGACACCGAGGTTTCCAAAGCTGGGTCTGACTTGGACAGAGCCTTGAGAGCTTCGACGAGTTTTGGAAGATCGGAGGCCTTTTTAGGCTCAATGGCGACCTGGACGACTGGGCAGATCGATAGCTTTATGGGTCTGATATTGAAAGTGGTTTCCGAGGTCGTTAAAGTGCCACTGTGGAGCAAGAACTGGTCTATGCCGAGTAATCCGACAATATTGCCCGCAGAACAGGACTCAATCTCGGTGAGCTGGGCGGAAGACCCCATGATTACGATACCCTTGATGGGCTTGTTGGTAAAGAGGTCGTTGTTAACATTGAACCGGCGGCGTATATCGCCTGGCACGTAATCTGGGCCTTGAATGCGGATTTTAGACCCCGTGGAGACGGTTCCGGAGAAAATACGACCTAGAGCGTAGAAACGCCCCTTCTCGGAAGTAGGGATCATCTTGGAGATGTAGATGATAAGAGGGCCCGCAGAGTCACAGTTACGAATGGCCGCGGAAGATTCGTCATCCATGGGGCCTGAGTAGAGCGTCTCGACACGATACGACTGGGCAAATAGGGGAGAGGGTAGGTGAATGGCGATCATTGGTAAGAGAGCCTCGTCGATGGGTATGAACTTCCTCATGACTAGGTTAAACAGCGCGGTTCCACGGATATCGAGCTCATCTGAGGTGAGCTGGATATCTAGCTTCGTTAGAATGGGTAAGATAGCGTCAGGGTTAGAGGGATTCATGGCCGCGTTGAAGATCTCGAAGATAGGGTCAAGAACGAACATGTTGAACGCGCGCTCGAGAGGCCGACCATCGTCGTCAGTAGGCCTAGTGGTCCACTTCTTGGTCGAGGCGTTGAAAAAGTTGTCACCCCACAACTTTGACATTATCTTGTGTCTGTCAATGCCGAACTGCTTGGAATACCGAACAGCGAATCGATCAAGAGTAAAGCCCCATCCGTAGAGTCCCGAGCAGAATGCCACAGTACCCTTTGCAGGAGAAACACGAAGGTCGCCAAGAGAAGTTGGTAGGAAGTTAGAAGGGGATGTGGACATAACCAGGTGAATTTCATCGATGGTGGTCAGGAATGATTGGTAGAGGGATTCCTTGTCGGCGTCATTCTGCAGTGCTGCGTCGAGTTTGTTGATGACGACGACAGGCAGGAGGCGTTCTCGGATGGCTTGGCGGAGGGTAGTTTCTGTCTGAAGCCGGACACCTTCGGTGCAGTCGACAGTGAGGATTGCACCGTCGGTGATGTGGAGAGAAGCTGAGGTGTCAAATGAAAAGTCGGCGCGACCTGGCGTATCCATGATGTTGATCAAAAACTCGGTACCTAGAAGATATCCGTATATGTAAACATCGTAACCATAATAATATATAGTGATCTGGGCCAATCACTAACTGACCGTTTGTCTCCTGCTTTTCTTTAACAGCCAAAAGGTCGTATACATCGAGGTCAAGGTACATCAACGCTGACCCCGCCTGAGGCGTCGATAAGGTGTCTCCTTCCGCATTGTGATCATCCACGAAATTCGGATGATCTCCCACCTCCAAGGAGGCGGAAGGTGTAACGCTGTATTTTTTTGCCAGAGAGCCCACGAGAGTGGACTTTCCATGGCTAGCTGGAAGGTCGACATTTATCAAAGTTGCCCTTGGGGAGACGACAGCATAGAGGGCTTACAGTTTCCAATAATGCAGAGATTGCGCATGTTCTTGGGGTGGCCCATGAGCTGGCGGATCTTGTCTGTGGGACATCGGTATGCAACTAGCTCACAACTTTGGAGCGAGAGCCAGGTGCGAGCACCCGTTCCAATTACTTGCCTAAGCTCAAATCACTGGGCATCAGAGTAAGTACTCATAATTAGTACACATATAATTTATACCCACTGAATGCGAGCTTACATCATAGCTGAAAGAGAATATTGGTGACTTTGGTGACGTCAAACCAGCGTTACCAGCGTTTCCAGCTTCAATGAAAAGTGTTCAACTTGTGTTGATGTTTGTTTTCCGAGATATGGTGACGTTTTGATCTTATCGATCTTATCTCCAGCATTTCCACGGGCTACGGAATGTATCATTCATCATCAATCGTTTACTCGTGCTTCAATATAAACCACCCTCGCGTGATCGTGTTTATTCTGTTCCGTCCAGTTGGCATGTTCGTGTCAGGGGAGATTGAGCCCATAATGAATGCATAGTGGCGAATCAGCTCTACTCTGGAAGTATTAGTACCTTGGCACTCTGTCATGAGTGCAGCTGCTTTGGCCGCCCACGGAAGTAGATTTACGTGGGTCATATATGGATCATCATCATCATCATCATTGTCGTCGTGCGTGCCGTGCCCGGCCAACGACTACTGTGTGGCACTCGCATCCGATTCCTTTGGTGCTAGAAAGTGAACCTATGGTTTTCGGGTATGATCCAATAAGTCTTGCGGGTCAAAGCGTTTGGAGCAAATATGCACGCACCCCCGCCGCACGCCCGTGCGCTCTTCTGTGAATGACAGAGGTAAAGTTTCTGACTCTCGGCTCTCGGCAGCATATCAAGGCAAACCTTATCAATGCAAGCCTTCCGGCACTTTTCGATATTACAATTAACATTTACCACGCACTCGGCACAGTATCGGCCAGATATCCTGGACAAGGAGCGGATAATTCCCATCTCTCTCGCCGCCCTCCGAGTGCCCGTCTGCGGTCTTCTATATACTATTCTATGGTATAAAATGCCTCATAGTTGTAGACGAACTGCCAACAAACCATCCCGGTCTTCACTCATCCTAACTCAGTTCTTTCGAGTCCACCAGTAATCATGAAGTTGCTTGCTATCACCCTCGCTGCAACCCTTCTTCGCATCGTCTCTGCTGCTCCGGGGCTCAACCCTATCGCAGACTCTGCCGCGGCCAGCAAAAGAACTATTATTTTTCAGCCCGACGTTGCTTGCGACGGTTTCGCTTGCTACCTGCCTGGGCATGGTCATGGTACATATGACTTCGCCACCGCGGTGTATGTTTCCAATTTATTTGAGTATACATCACTCATGGCTGATGGATTATAAAGTTGTACTTGCGATGATGGGACCGTCTACGAGAACTATGGTATAGGTGCATAGATTATTCAGACTCTCATTCTGTCGGGACCTTGGGTAGCAGACTAGATCTGTTATACAAATCTGTCATATAGTCATCTGCCAGTGCGCTATCAATTCATTCGCGAGTGTTTCAGTCCCCATTGCGTTTCCCACATCTTCTGACATCAGCCAACTCAAGACCCCTTCGATTCGAGTGCGATGATCATACGGAATCTAGTTGTACTATGGAGCTTGGAACGAACGCAAACACTCATGCTCATAGTTCACATAAGGGCGAAGGCCAAGAACTCCGAGAAACGGGTTAACCACTGGTCGAAAGAAAGGCGGGGATAGACGTACCAATTGAGTCTCTAGGTTCCCGAGCTTTTCGCTGGACCCGGAATTCGATCCACTACCTCACCAATGCGCTTCTTCGGTAAGAAGCGTAGATTCCCTTCCGTTCGATGTTCGGATGGTTGCTTGAGCGGAGAGAGGTAGGGAGAGGAGCAGAGATGGGGCTGGAAATGGAGCTGCTGAGTACTGAAAGCATTCCGCTGCCTAGTGGGATTTAGGTAGGCCCGTAAGGATAGACCGTCCGAGTGATGATGATGATCGACGAGGACTTGGAAAAGAGGGGCGAAAGTCGAGAGTGTTAACGCTGGGAGACTTGTGAGCTGTAGTTCGCAGATGGTCATGATAGCACGCACCAGCAGCTTGAGAGTCTCCAAACTACCTAGCTTCTCGCCAAATTCATTCTCGTCCTTCTGCTCCACACGACCTTTCTCCACTAGGAGCGTAAAATTGATTTCCAGGTAGCAGGTTCTGTTGTTCGCACTCGTAGACGACCATACCTACCGAGAAAACGTTAGCTGTAGACCTTGTACCATTGGTAGGACGATCACATACTTGCTGAGACTTCGGCCATAGCAAACTCGTTCTTGGTGACCGTCTTCCTCCAGGAAGCTGATTTTGTCCTCGCGACGCCCTCAGATACCCTCACGAGGCAAGAGAGGTGAAGCAGAGGCTTTGGCAAATACGGTGGTGATACCAAAAGTGGAGACCTATATCTACAGTGGCGAGGTTAAAGAAGGAACAAGTAGGGAGAGGGCAGCAACTTACGACGAAACTACGTGGCTTTCGACTACCAAGTCCCACACCTCACTCTTATTGATGTCGTCCACATAAATTTAGTATGTTCCGCAGCGTAATGTATGCAGCATGCGTGGCAGGCGTGCAGGCGCTTGAGTACGTGCATTAAAGATGGTTGGTTGCGTGGGGAGACTTAGTGCCTTGATAGCCACGTATGCATGCCTCATTGTAAGCCAAGGAGTGGCGAGCCGAGAAAGATGAAACGGGCATATTCCGCCCAAGGCCATTGAGGACGAGGTGGAAGAGGATACACGAATTGTTGATGTGTGTACGGACGTCGGGTTCTGACCTCCGAGATAAGATCGAGGGATTTGGATCTTATCTGACTTGCCATATTTGGATCGCCTAACATAGTAACAAAATCTCGACATGGTGTCTTGATTCATGCCGCAAATTTGTTAGACGCCTCCCACAGGGCGCTCCCTCCCTAACCAAGTGCATAATCTTTGTCCAGCCGTAGAATAACACTCTCCCTGTCATCCTAGACCATTCCTCTTCTGAAAGTCCCCACCAAATCGACATAATCGCCAGCTTTAATGCATCCATCCAAATTGGGAGATTTGTCCTTGTTTACACGCGGCGGCCAATTTCAGGGTTCATCCTCCTCTTCAATTTCTCGCGCTTCGCTCATCTGGAGCCCATCGCGAGGGGCTTCAATCAATACACACTGAGCACTAACGAGGTACGAAAGCTCCGGATCCCTTTCATTTGCGAGGTGGTTCCTAGCTTTTCCCCAAAAGGTTTGGCACCTGTTAACCGATCGGTCAGTCAGCCATTGTATACGCCAACGGCAAATATTTCCAGTCCAATATTGTGCTCTCTTCCTTCCTCTCCTCGTCACTGTCGAACTTGGCAGACTACGGGAAGCTTTTCCTATGGGTAATTTTGTCCGTCTTTCTCCTCAGCTGCGTCACAGTGATGCAGCAAATCCGTCCTGTTGTTCCTTCTAGTTTACTGCTCATGACTTACAAAACAATGATGGCTTGACGCTCCTACTTGCGAGTTTCACATGCGGCTTCGGTCTTCCGGTTTCTGAATGCTGTTGATGTGCTGCGAAGGATTTCCCTGAGGGCTATGCCCGCTGTGACGTCTGACTCTGCCTCGCCCCTGGTCATCCTCAGATCCGATCATCGATCTTCATAAGGTCTGATTGGAGTGTGAGTGTTCGTACATTTCTTCTTGAATGCCTGGGGTTATCTCGTATGATGCAACGGGATGAACTGGCGACTATGCTGCGGCATGAGGTGTGTCCTCGATGTGCTCCATGATTTCTGTATGCGAGACAGATCCCTCGTCAGGCCGCTAGATCAGGAAAAGTGTTGGGGCTGTACCATGATTGGCAGGTCGTGATAATTGTTTTCATCTGTCACCGTGACCTCGACTCTCCACAAGCATATATGAATCCTTACAGCCGGTTTGCAGCTCGTAGCCAGCTACAACAATGGTTACATATATCTACGCTCAACTTGGTTCAACGCCCATGGTTTGGCCCACTGAGTATGCCACAATGTACTGGACCTTTTTTGCGGGCTTCTCTGGTGAGGGCCGTTTGCGCATTCACATAAACGTACTCATCAATTCCTCTAGGATTGGCTGCGGCCCTATTGTGCACCTCAGCATACGTGTTCCGGTGGGCCTATAACAATATACCCTCCGAGTCGTTTGTGACTAATATCATGGAAAGAATGCGTCCCGAACGCCACTTTGCGTCCTGGATGTTCTTCAGTGCAACGTCTCTGGGCCTGATCTTGCTCATGGCGTACAATTTGGTCCAAACTATATATGGATGGTTGGACTTCGCAGATGTCATTTGTGTTCGACTTCAAACAGGAGCAGAATGTATTGAGATGTGGCACGATCAGAGGTGGAACGAGAGCCTGGCAATCATACAGATATTGCTGGTAGCTATGGCTCCTTCATTTTATACTACTATCAAACAGACGAAACCTCCGCTAATGATCCAGACTCTCCTGAATGATACGGTAATCATCTACCGCGCAAATTCAATATGGCACCATGCTTGGATCACTGCCGTCCTGGTCCTGGCTTGGACTACAACATGTAGTACGTGGACTGTTTCTCAAAATTGTGGTCGACCATTCTCAAATATCTGTCTGTACGTATTAGTGGCAGGAATTCTGTTCATCGCGATGTTTCAAAGAGGTGAAATGGCGCACCAAATGCCTGCTCGTCTCGTCTCTTTGTACATTTACGAATACCTTTTCCTCGCAACGTCTCTTTTTTGTAACCTAATCACCACTGTGTTGGTCGGAGCAAAGCTCTGGTACGCCGCGGCTTTTAACCTAGATCTCTATCGAACGTCGACTAACAGAATGCCTCATCAGGTTTCATCGTAGATTTCTGACCGCAACCCTGGGCTTCCAAAAGGCTAGAATAACTCGAGCTCAAAAGATCCTGTTATTGCTGGTAGAATCCGGCTCTGTATATTGTGTGGTACAGGTACGTCTCAATCATAACGGCCATAAGCGCGGCTAGAGTATTCATGGTGGACTGCAATAGCTAGGTCATACCGTCATTACGGTCATGTCAGGGCGAACTCCGCTCTTGACTACTAGGGCAAATATTGTCCAGTTCCTATTCACTTTGATATCGGTGAGTGCCGCCGTGCTCCCAGGGCTGAGTGCTCCCTGATAGCCTCTGACGTTCAATTTAGGGCATCTATCCAGCCGTGGTTTGCACTCTTTTGAATATTCAAGTGGTTTATCCCGAAGTTCAGCATCACAGCATCATGCAGCTTACTATCGCTCAATCGAACCGTTAAATCTGGGGGATCATCGATTAGAACTGAATTATAGGGGACTTTCAAGGTTCAAATAAGAAAACTGAGAGATCAAACTTCGTCTACGTCATCCTTGCCGCCTCTCAACTCTTCCCAATCATTATCATAGCTAACACCCGCGGAACATTCTACCTACTTGACGGAGAAGGAGTTGTAAAAAGGCTGTGGCGTTCTATGAAGCCCTAGTATCGCCGACGTACTGCTGAAGTTACACGGGAAACCAGAGAAGGACATTGGGCTGAGATGGCGGGAGGTTCAGAGGAAGACCTACATAACGAACTCCTCTCCTTCGTCCGTTACCTTCCTGTATATCCTTACGATGACAACGAGAGATGCAGTGACCTGAGCTCCGAAACAACCTGAGTGAGACTGTCCGGTGGATTGGACGAAATTTCAAATGATCCGGGAGTAGTCATGCAGAGGAACACGTTAGCTCCAGGTCGCAGAACATCACCACGAAGACCACGCACAATTGGAAGAAGTCTCGGGTCCCGGGCACCTACCTTTTTCTGTGCAAAGGGACGAGCCAAATGCGGACAGACGGCTCTTGCCTCTCGTCACTCAGATTGTCGTTCTTACCATCCGACTAGATTTTGGTACGCAATCCTCTCACATCTCTCTTGCCCTTCAGCTAACGTGGCGAATCCCTGAAATCGGGATTAGTCGCAGGATGGAAGTCAGAGGATGTTCTGTGTTTCAGGGAGAGCACCTGAACGTACGACTTAGGGCCTTCAACCACGGGCCACACTAAACCTCGCCGTTTGACAAGCAGTATAAGGTTGGTTGCGGAAGAATTATATGTCGCTATTCATGCGGTCATCTGTGGGGTCAGGAGAGCAGTGTTATTAGGCGCTAATTCTGGGTAGAGATAGATGCGAGTTTCTATAAATTGAGAAGAATTGTTGACTCCTGCTGACCTCAGGCGGCATTGAGGAGTTGTCGAGGCCGACGATTGGCCTCGACTTAGTGGCGTGTTCTTCAGGTGCTTCGGTTAGCAAAGCAGGGAGTTTGCTAACTGCAGGTACCGCATAATGATACCACGTCTGTTCATAAAGTACCACGGTAATTCGACATGGATGGAACGATTTGAAAGCGGATTTACGGGGATCGTATACGGATGATTATCACTGTAGGCGTAGATGAAATATCGGAGTGGCAATTGTGCCCGCATGCGGATTTATTCGAACCAGGTATATAGCTAGCCATAGCTTGGTCGTAATCAAACGAAGCCAATAGACCATAGAGCTCAGTCGTCTGGACGGAATCTATAAAAGCCTTCCCCGTGCTCCCATGTGTTATCCTCTGGCTGAAATCTAGGTGAGTCTCTGCATATGAGCTCTCTATACGGCGTCCATACGGAATCGCCAGTGACACATCATGTAGGGAACTCCGAGTTCGCGATAACTCGATATCAATCTCATTGGACGGGGAGTAGAGGATAGTAATCTCACTCGCCGACCTCCGACTCGGTCTATGGTGATCCAATCAGTACTCTCCCAAAGCCAGCCTACAGTATAAAAGCCCTACAGCGGACGATGTTTTAACAAACAACAATCTCCAGCCTCCGCCGTGCAGCTAGAAACCAGCCTTTCTTTCGAACCCACCATTAATCATGAAGTTGCTCACTATCACTCTTGCTGCAACCCTTCTTTCCGCCGTCTCTGGTGCCCCGGGACTCAATCCCATCGAAGAATCGGCCATGATGAATAGAAGAACCTATATTCCGCCGGCAGCATACTGCAATTATCTCTGTGATCACTACGAGCATGGCTCGCCGGGGACATATGACCCAACAGCAACCACCAAAGACGACCCGTAAGTTTTGAATTCATCTGAAACAACATTGTCCATCCATGGTTGACGCTCTCTAAAGTGGTAATTGCATTTGTCCCGATGGCGCCGCTTTCTGGGTGTCATGAAATCAATCGTTAGCACAGATTAGATCCGTACACAACTTGCCCCTGCAATAATCTTCGCAACCGTTTCAATTCCATCGAGTCGCCGACCCGGTTTGATCACTCAACACAAGACCACTTCATTTCGACTAAGATGAGAAAATGAACTTTAGTTATACTATGGAGATGGGAGCAAACGACTCGAGAGCCATGACTAGTCACCCAATCATGAACCGAACGGGTGAATGTTCTACGCTCTCGACGGTAGCAGAATGAACCGATCCGGTGCATTCAGTCCCACTACCCGCTGGGTTTACGTATAGTCCTGAGGAAAAGGATGTTAGGCGGGTAGCCTCTGACAATATTTCCCTGTTCACATCGTCAGTTCTCCACTCCGGCGCTGGGATTCAAAAGGTCACCAAGGATCCCGAGGATAGATTGTCTTTGAGGATACATGCTAACTAGCTGACAGAACGAAGACCAAGAAAAATAGCTGAGATATGGGTTAGCTGGTGGTCGCCGAGGACCAAGACCACGAAGCCAGGTCCTAACAAAGTGACCAAATGAATCATGCTCATCCACCATCTCCCCAAATCGCGCTTCTCCAGCATGAAGGAGGATTCTCTTCCCCATATCGAGACGTGTAGGTTCGGATGTTTGCGCTTGTAGGCGAGAATGCCCTACTGAGAAGGTGTAAACATCAGGTATTGGAACATCAGGAGTGATACGCACTCTGGGAAGCCTCAGCTTTGGGAAACACGTCGTTCTCGGGAACATATTTCTCGGGTGATATGCTCCTGGAAGCAGGCATAATTCCAGCGGGACCTTCGATCACGCCCACCAGGAGTGAGGAGCCTGCGCGAGGGAGTAGAAACAGGTGCGGCAATGGTACCGGAAGTCGGTACCTATTCTATTAAAGCGGGATTTGAGAGATATGCGGTCGGGAACGACTCAAGACGTACGAAGAATGGCGCATCCCGGTTACCCACTCTAGCCTACATTCTCACCAACACAGCCCACACGTAGCAATGCGGGTGCGAGCTCAGCTTCTGGTTGGAGACTGTCACGGGATGTACGCGTCACGATTGACTTGGATATCCTGAGTACTGAGAGTCATCACCAGGTGTTCCCCGTATCTGTGCGTTCAAGGCGGAGGGTTGTGTTAGCTTCGTGAGGAGTGTGTGCACCTGAATACTGAATATTGAATATTCGAACGTTGAAATTTGGAAGGCTAAACGGCGAGCAGTCGTCGTTTGGGACAAGAGTGGCAATGTGGCTATGCCAACTTACCGCATTTGGGCCAATGCCGAGATAAGATCCCAAAAAACTCTATCTTATCTCGGACATGAATTCTTTTTGGGAAGCCAACAAATCCTTCCCGAACCCGAATTCCTTTCCACAGTGACCCTCTCACGCTGATGTACAGGCGGCTATCCAAGAGTTCAAGTTCAAAGTAAACACTTCAACTTCCATCAGCCCCCTTTATTTCTGGATGAATCAGGTTGAGATTCGTGCAGCATGTGGAATCAAACTATCCGGAACTCTAGCAAGGACGTGGCTCGCTAGGCAATTAAACGAGCAATGTGAGGCAAGCTACCACGCTGTCGTTTATGTCTTCAAACGCCTTGGCCTCACAAACCCTTCAGGCCTTGGATATCTCTCTAGGCCATAGCTGGAAATTGATAACTGGCATGGCGATCACCGTTGCCACTCTCCCTCTATATCTCGACACGCTGATCATGGCTCAGGCAACACATATGGTGTACTGGCGCTCTTGCCGTACTTCTCAGAACGGCATGGTGTAATCCCTCTCGTAGGTCGCTTGCTCTGCGAAGTACTCAGCTGTTACCTGCTTATATCTATTTTCTAGACTCCCGGGCTGTCTTTGAGGTGCTTGGTCAACTCAAAATGAGGCCGATCCGAAGGTGGCATTGGCCTGTGGACTTCTCATACCCTCTGCCTAACCGCTTTTGTAACACGTCCACGACACTTTGCTTGTATGAGAGTTTGACGCCGTCGTACCTCACGAACTTCTCCCTTGATTATTCATGGAGGACCCGAGCAGCATGTTTCCTGACTGAACTAAAATTAGAACGGCGGGCGCGGCTGGGAAGGACTCAGGTTGACATTACAGACTTGTAAGTGAGCTCCTTAGGTTGACTCGTCATGGAGCTAGTTTCTTAGTCCTTTGCTCAGGGCGGCCGTTATGTTGGAGATGTACCCAGATCGATAACGGGGCTCTTGCCTACTCGACTCCTTGCCTATGTTATTCCTCCAGTCGCCCCCAACTACTAAACTAATCGTCGACCACTCCGAAGAGAGCACCCAGTGCCTTGACTTGTCGAGACCTGTGATTGGCTTTGGCTGGCCTGGTAGTTGGCCGCCTTGTCAGCCGGCTGGTTGACACGCATGGCGCAAGAGAGCTGTCAGCCACCCATTAACCGGCCCGACTGGCTGAATGCATGGATGGGGAGATACAGATGTGGTGGTTCTGTCATAATTCTTTAGTCATGGCGGAGAAGCCTGGTCGTATGTTCTTCGGATGCAAGGTTAGCAAGGTACGGTATTGTTCAGCTGTAGGTATTGCGTAATGATACCCTGTCTAACCATGAAGTACCACGGTAACCTGTCCCGGATGAAGGGATTGCGAAAGCAGATACTCGGGCGTCGTATATGGATTAGTATCACCGTGGGCGTAGATGAATTATCGGCGTGCCTATCACTACCACTTACAGACTTGGTTAATGCTGGTAAATAATGAAGCATAGCTTGACCATAATTCAACAATACCGACGAATCACGAGTCATAAAGCTCAACCATTTCGATAGAATCTATAAACGACTTCCCTGCGCTCGTGTCTGTTGTTCTATGGCTGACATTGAAGTGAATCTCAGGATGTGCTAGGGTACCCATCGGGACTCGCCGGTATGTTACACCTCCTGTTGGGAACTCCGAGTTCGTGATAACTCAATATTAGTATCACTGGACGGGGAGTAGAGGATAGTAATCTCTTGCGCTGACATCCGAGTAGATCTACGGTGGTTCACCTATACTCTCTCAACGCCGCCCTAGAGTATAAAAGCTCAAGTCGTGACAGCAAACGAAGTACCAACAACCAGGAATCTAGAACCTCCACTGTGCAGCTATAAACCAGTTTTCTGTTGAATTCGCCATTCATCATGAGGTTCCTTACTATCACCCTCGCCGCAACTCTTTTTTCGATGGTCTCCGCTGCTCCGGGACTCAATCCAATCGCAGAATCCGCCATGGTTAACAAACGGACCAATATTCCGCCTGAATACCTGTGCTACTATTTTTGCGATTCTGGTGGGCATGGCGCGTATACATATGACTCAACAGTAGACGGATCAACACACAGGTAAGCTGAATTCATATATGAGACGACATCACCCATGGCTGAGGATTTGTAAAGTTGGAATTGCTTTTGCGCCGACGGTTGGAAGACCTGGGTTGGTTGAAATCGGTCATTAGCACAGACTAGATCTGTACATAACTCTCTCGTGTAATCATCTATATTCGCAAGAATTTCGATCTCCATGACCTCGTCCCCTCGTTTGATCACTGAACGCAAGACTCCTTCAAAGTGGGATGATCGGATGAACTGTAATTGCGCTATAGGATAGACGTCTCAAGGGCCTAAGCTCATCCAAGAATGAACCGAGCCTCCAGGCATCCTACGTGCTCGACGGCGGTGGAATGGACCAACGGTGACCTGGCCCTGGAGGTGCATTCCAGTCCCACTACCCGCGGGGGTGACGCCTTGGTTCTGAGGAACAAGAGATTATTCTAGATCCAACGACCATTCAGAGGGACACATACCCAAGAGCTTGCTCGATTGAGTAACGGTCTCCACAGCCATTTTCCTGAATGCCCACGAGGTGACGTGGGCAGAATTAAGAGTCTAAGCTCGATAGCGTGATGGGGCCCATCCCGTACGCTGGACGAAACGAAACGACAAACAATCCCATAGAGGGGAGTGAATGGGCATCTAAGTTTGATAACCATGCGATAGGGAGCGTCCTTCGGAAGTAATACGAGAAGATGGACCTCTAGGTACGGTCCCACCCCGAACTACGGCTGGATGTTCAAAACTTCGAGGGCAGGCAGTTGAAGGTCACAGGTGAGTGACGGCAGCCAAGACGGATAAGAAACATCGCCGTGCTCGTAGGCCGACAAATCTCGTGTCGACTAGAAGTTTTGGAGGTCGGTTTCATTAGTCTGTATAGATCTGACACAGACGTACTAGTAGATGAAGACATCGGGAATAGGTTCTCCGAATGTTGCCCTCCCACTCCGTCAACATCAGCTCTCATTCGTAACCATCGTTTTCGGTAGACAGAACAACCCTCTGCCGGGTGAACCGACTATGCCTGGCGTAGATGAGCTATACAATGAAATTTCTCAGTTTTGAACATAGAACTAGAGAGCTATACCATCTCTTACCCATAAGTCCGGCCGTGCGAGGCAGGTTCATTACAGTCGGCCGAGGATGTTGACGAATCCAGGCATCCTATGCAGAGAAGACTGTTCTATGTAATCGGATGAGCAACGCAAAGATCCACGAGAGCATTTGAATAAGAACTTACCCGATACCATTTCGTACCCTATTATCCATTGGCAAGGAGAAGGTGTATTGAGATGCTCCTTCCGAAGGTCGAGGTCATCGTTGCTCCCAGCTTCATCCGCCTCCTCACCTCCCAGTGTTGGGGTACCAACGAACGTCCTTCCATATCATCGAGGTCAAGACGATATACCCATAATGGAAGAAGCCCAATGGCTGTGGGGTTATACTGGGTTGGCCATGAGGGCGAGCGCGATGGGGTGACGACGGCCAGAAAGTGGGGATATGTGGCCGTTTCTCGAGGATAGATCATTCTGATGATGGCGGTGACAATGTCTAGGGAGGAGGCGTAAACGCGAAAAAAGTAACCCTGGAAAACACGTTAGCTGGAGTTCGCAAAACACTACAAGAAACGTACCAAAAGCGGCCCAGATTTCCACCGAATTCAGAACACGATCATCCTTGTCCAGCACCTTGCAAGCAGCGCGTTCACAGACTAAGACTTTGAGGTTCGGATAGTTGTTGCAGAAGACGCCAGCGCCAGACCTTGGAATACCACCATGACCAGGTAGTTGTGAGCGGCGCGGCCGTAAAAAACTTGTCGTGACTCGTGGCGCTTTGCGGCGGTATCCCTCAAGTTCCACTCTCCTAAAAGCGCACCAAGAGAGCCACGGAGAGTGAGGAGATGATGCAGAGCCAGAGGCAAATTCCATGGCGATACGAAAAATGGGGACCATTCTTACTATGACGAGGTTAGAGAGGGAAGAAGTCGGGAGGACGGCAACGTACAATGTGAAGACGAGTCATCCAGCTACCCACACTTTATGCTGGTCAAGATAGTCCTCACATGCCACATTCTGTAGCATGATGTATGCTTCGTGGGTGGTTAGTATTGTGTCCTTGATGGAGGTGGAGGATTCGAGAATTATTGATGTGTGTTGACATCGACTTCCAGAAGAGAATAGGTTTCCAAGATAAGATTGGTCTGTTATCGGATCTTATCTCCTCTGAGCCCAAATGTGGAAAGTCGGCATGGCCACTCGGCCCTCGGGCGCTTTGCCTCTGTGACCGTCACCACCAAACGACCACGGAAGGATTGCCTTCGTCTTGCTGCTTCCAATTCTCCTCCGCTCTGATGTTGCGGCTGCTGAACTCACTCATGGGCTACAATCGCTCGCCTTGGCAACCAACCCTTACTTTTCAAGAAGCTTACAGAACAGAATGATGCGCCGACTACGTCAAGAGGGAAAGGTTCTGTGGTACACGGGCGCCGACTCTGCCTCTTTCTGCCTCCCAGATCACGTTCACTGTCCTCATCCCGAAGGCACAATAACGCAACTTAACAGTATGGGGGAGAACATCACTCAGGCTGCCCCGCCAATTTTGGCCAATTTACGTTCAAGAACCCATCTCAAGCATCGCAGCTCTCCTCTCCGCATAACCAAGACAACGTAACGAATAGCCTCTGGTTCCTCTACTGGATGTGCATATTTGAGGCGGCAAGGCTCTACAGAGCGTATGGAGGCATCGGATCGTTCTTTTTCTCGTGGCTTGTCATGATGTAGACTCACAAGAGTTGGCGAGGTCCTTTCCAGAGCGCTATTTCTAGGCGGACTGATTGTTCGAGGTCAGTAGTAGGGAGTGCGAGACGCTGGTCGCTCGAATATGTGCTAGCGTCTCTTCCGAACTTGTTTTAATTCAACTTTCATCACCATTCATAGGCGATCCCTTTGAGACTTCGGTGATTGGCCATCTTGGAAGTGACGGCAGGTCTGCATCTATTTCACCTTCGGCTACGCACAAGATCTAGTTCTGACGAATTACCTCCCCGACAAATATCTGCATTCATCGCTTCCTCTTGACTATGACTAGAGCGGTCATGACCCGCAAGCCCCTTAACAAGGTGTATGGGGAGATGGTGAGCGCAGGAAGAAAGTATATCTCAGATATTCTTCCTCCCACCAAATGTAGGGCACGAAAGCTGCCACATTATATGTCATCCAATCTGTTATTGACCTTTTGTTCCATCGATGAATATTGTCCATGAAGAGCTCACCCAACGTTGGGAGCACTTTACCTTGCGGATAGACATCCGCATTCATCATCTTGCCTTGACTGGAGCGGCCCTAACTCGTGGCGCCCTCAACAATATGTACGGGGAGACGGTAAGCGCAGGGGAAAACTATGTCCCAGAGAGTCTTCCTTCAGCACAATTCAGGGCGAACGCCGCTGGATTACACCTCTTCCAATCGGTACTTGATCCATGAATATTATGAATGAATTGTACTAAGGATACTCGTCCTCTGTTCATTGGGGAATATCGCTTGAAGATTCAGGAGCAGGCAAACAAGGGCGGGGTACGTGCCCTATTCCCAGTATCGTAAGGAAAGTGTACAGTCTGAGGCTAAAGAACACTCACCGAGATTGTAGTGAATAAGATTTGAGCTAAATTTACCCAATCTATCAGTCGCACACGGGGCTCATTGACGGAAACGACGAGCAAGACTGTGTACACTAGCTACGCTCAGGGGAATTGAATGTGCCTTCGCAATAAAGTGGTCATGATACGTACCTGGGCTAGACAGTACGCAGAGCCAGACTCAATTAGAAAGATCAAGATCCTCTGCGCTCTCGTTACTCTTGCCTGTTCCATCCCCAGATCTACCTTAATGAATCTCCGGTGTAACCTGTTCGGGCCGAATTGAGCTTAGTTCGAGGCACTGGAAGATTTGTTGAGGCGCTACAGGTCGTACCGGAGTTTAGACCTATCAGCCCGGTAGCCGTCAGGTTACACCATAGGGAGGCACACATGAACAAGTATTCGAATTCAGGGTGAAAGCCTGTCAAAATATTATTCCGCCACACAATGTCTTCCTGGTACTTTGCCACAAATAACAATCCTGCCACTGATCGAGGGGTTAGCAACGCATATCGTAGCCATTCAACGATGAGTAACTTACCAGCAGCTACTATCCAAGGTATGACTAAAAGTGCCTTGATCCAAGTACGACGCCATATTGCGAGCGTCCGGTACACTATCACGAGGTCACTAAGGAGGGTCTGCGTTATAGCGATGCTTAGTTGCTCAATGACGGACTTGGAATCATTGATCTGCTGTGCATACCAGAAGTATCTGAAGAGTTGCAAAGCTTTGACTCCACTTCGCCCCTCTCCGGCTTTGAACGGACGCGCAGGGATTTTGGTGGGATCCCAACCCAAATAGCTGCATTTGGGCCCATGAACACTTATAATTGGGCCTAATGTCTAGCCATGCAGCTATTCCTTGCGCAAGACAATACCCCATAAGCAGAATCAAAACCGTAGACGTCACGGACAAGAAAATCCAAGACGGGGTACTCCGCCCCGGTCGTAGTCTTTCTCATCTCGTCATTATAGATGGTAAGACGGCAGAGGATTTAACTGGGGCTTACCGGAAGATATATGTTGACAGGCATGCCAATGCGAAGGTAAAGCCTGCGGATCTTCGATTAGTAAGTTTTTATCTAACTTATGGGTCAACTTCTGGAGACCCACCAAAACACCCAAAGAACATGGCCAAGTACACAGGGCTAATAGTGTTGGTCCAGTCGATTGGTGTGCCGCCGAGGAAACCGTAATTCATCGTAGGCATATCTTCGATTCGCTATCAGTCAATTGCTTGGGCGGCATTTATATAGAGGTAGATCCGAACCTCGCCAAGTCATCGTGATACTAGTAGATGAAAGAATTGTTTCCCCGTTGCAGAGCAGTGACAGGATAGCATGACGGGCAAATCCCAATCTGATGATTCCCACAGAGATGGGTTCCATCAGGCGTAGATCATACTCCTGGACCAATCAGGACTGTCCAGTCACCCTTCGATTTTATCAGACCCTCAGTACTTACGCACATCTTCTCACCTCACCAAAAGACCCGCATGACCGAGAAGACCAGCCGAGGATGGACGTGGGACGAATACATTGGCTATACACCGAAATATCGGCATAAATCAAAACCAAAAGAAGATGATGGAGAAGGACTATGGATTGCATGCCGTATCAGCACCAGGTTACAAAAGGATGGTATCGAAGAAATCTTCCCAACGCTGTGTGTTTCTCCCCTTGCACCGGAGACGTCCTTAGATTCAACCGGTATGGCAAATTCCAATGGTGGTGGTTTGCAGGACATTTGTAGCAAATGCAAGGGAACGCATGCCCTGTTCAAGCAGCGTTGCAGAAGGCAAATAGACCTTCGGAACGGAAAGTCGGCGTATCCAGATAAGAAGAAAACGGAGAAGAGAGAGGATAGATAGGCAGAGAACCACGAGATGGGGTTAAAACCACAGCTGATAGAGTACCAAATGCACTCTGGTGCCTAGTGAGGTTTAGGGAAATCATCGGGGAGGATAGATGGTCCGACCAATATGATGATCGACGAGGACTCGGAGGGATGGTGAAAGCCCGAAAAGTAGGACTAAGAAACGTGTGAGATGTAGTTCGCTGATTTGATTACCACGAGAAAACATACCGATAGTCTCCATCGAAGCTACCTAGCCTTTTGTCAAACACGGAAAGCAACCATTCCTACCCGTCGCCTTCCCTACACTACTTCCGCAGCACGAAGCGTGGACTTCATGCCCTACGCCAAGAATTTGAGACCTGGGTAGCGGCCGTCGTGAACGCCAGCATCCTGCTCCTAACTAATCAGATCCATATGTTGGAATAACGCCATGAACACGTACCTGTGGAGACGTAGGCGTGAACAAGCTTTTCGTGGCTCGTCGTGCTTGACAACCCTCCTGAAAGCGTACCGGGAAAGCCCACCATGAGCGAAGAGGCGAAGGAGGAGGGTAGTCACGGCGGTAATACCAGAGGTCTATAACTAATCGTAAGGCAAGGTTAGATATGGCAGCCATCGCAAGAGACGCAGAACGTACGGCAAGAAGGTGGGTCCTCTGGTTACCGAGTCCTGCCCTTCCGTCATCGACATAGTATCAGCATGCTCTCTCGGGTGATGTATGTGACATGCTCAGAGGCAGGCGTGCAGCTTCTCGCGTCTGTCCATTAAAGGGAATTGGTTTCGTGAGGAGGTTTGGCACCTAAATGGCCACGAATGCATGCCTCGTGGTGAACCATGGAGTGGCGAGCCGAGAAAAGAGGAAACAGGCATATTCGGAGCAAGGCCATTGAGGACGAGGTGGAGGAGGAATCAAGTTGGAGAATAGCTGATGCGTGTGCTGACATCAGTTTCTGCCGTCCAAGATAAGATCAATTTTTTCGGATCTTATCTCGCTTTGGCCTAAGGCGGTAAGGTAGCACCGTAGCATAGCCACAGACATGCTCAGTCTCCTCCCATGACTGAGGGCCATCCGACGCCAATCGCCGAACGGCTGCCCTACTACTGGCTACAACTGCATGCATCACGGTGGATGAACGTATCTGAGACTCCAATATGGTAGATATACTGATAAAGGAACCGAATTCATAGCATCTCGGAACCCACCACCGCGTCGTGCTTTCTCTTTCCGTTCTAAGGAACGCGACAACCTTCAGGCCTCTTCTTGCAGCTTGAAATCTACAAGAAATGGACACACTCACCTTCCCCCTCTAAACGCTGTATCTACCATTGCTGCTTTTGTTGTCTCTTTTGCAATACCTTTCTCTAAGCTGCAAGCTCGGGAGATACTCGTCGATGTTGGCTCGCAGCTGCACCTTGAGAGTTCACTGTCGGCTCTTCCCTAACTAATCCCATGATCTTTCAGTCACGCACACGCACCTTGAATGCTTGTATCTCACCGCTGCTCCTTGCAAGCCGAAGATAACACCCATCCTTCTTATTCAACCCTTCTTCTTGTATTGCGATCCAATATCGGATCCTCAATGGTTTAAGAAGGTTCACACTCTCCATTCAACGACCTCGGCAGGATTAGTCAATTTCCCGGAGTACACGTGCTTTGCAAGTAAGTGGACGAGGTAGACTCAGAGGATTCAACCGGGGTTGAAGTTGACCGAACTCAGGGCTCGGGAACGTATTCTTCTCGAGTTTTCCTACCATCTACCTAATCTCTTCCACAGCACTGCTACGAGACTTTACTGGTACGAGAATCTTTGTCGTACCTCGCACAAGTCTCTCCGTAGCAGAGCGCCTCAACGTCATGCTTTCTGATCGAACTAAAGGTGAAAATGATGGATGAGGACGGAGAGTAATTGAGGTGGGGTTACAGATTTTCCGCGAGTTCTGTACAATAACATCTCATACTGCCAGCTTCTGAGTGCCTCCCTCCATGACCGCTTTATGTTAGGGACGTAACAGCTGGACGAAGGATGAGCAACGCAGTCGGGTAAAATGGTTCCCTAGTGGAAATTATGAGGAAATCGGAGCGTGGATCCACTGTCCTCAACGGTTTATTATTCTACGTTTGTACTCCGACATTGGTCCCACTTGCTGAAGGCATCGGGTCAGATAAGGATATGGTGGTTCTGTCGAGGTCTGTGGTCATGATGGGCAAGAGCGTGGTGCATTCTTTAGATGTTACCAATGTCGTAGGACAGGTTGATTGTAGGTAACAGAGAATGATATCCCATCTACCCAGGAAGTACCACGGTAACCTGTCATAGAACCAGCGCCGGCCGCCGCTGAAGCAGATTTACGGGGTCGTATCTGGAAGATCATTATCAATATCGTTTGTGATCGCCGTCTCAATTACCCCACAACCCCTGTAAATACTTTGCAAATGGATTCACTGTACTGCAATGATTTTTAGGAGCGATAGAGCCCAAAATCCTCCATCACTCGTGTGTTCTCTATGAATGACATCGAGTATGACAACCATATACCGATACCAAGCTTCTATGTAATACCCCAGATTGGGAATTCCACATTCGTGCCCAACTCCATCAAATGTCAACCTCAGACTGCCAGAAAGCCCGGGCGAGGAGTGGAGGATAACAATCTCTCTTCGGTCCCCGAGCAGGTCTGTTGTTTTACGTATGCTCTGTCTAGGCACGCCTACCATATAAAAGCCTAGTCGTAGTGGAAGTATCCCTTAACAAACAACGCTCCCAGTCTCCACCCATCTCATAAGCCTGTCAATCATGAAGTTACCCGCTATAACCCTCGCCGCAACCCTTCTTTCTATCGTCTCGGCTGCTCCGGCACTTGAAGAGCCTTCCACGGTTAGCAAAAGAACCATTTCTCTTCCACCGGAAGGCTGGTGCAACTTGAACTGCGAATACTATAAGCATGGCTCGCCTGGAACATATGACCCAACAGCAACCTACGAAGACGACCCGTAGGTTTTGATTCATCAGAGACAAAATTCCTCATGGCTGACGCTTTATAAAGTGGAAATTGCACTTGCCCGGATGGTTACACCTACTGGGTGTGAAATCAGTCTTTAGCACAGGCTAGATCTGTACATAATTTTCTCGTGTCATCACCTGCCGTCGCGTGTATTTCAGTTCCCATCGTATTTCCCAATCAGCTCATAAAATAGCTTTCAGCTCGAGTGGGATGATCAAATGGTTACCTTGGACACCTTCAAACACTGCTGGTTGGTGGCCGAACGTTGCCTTTCCCGCAGATGCAAAATGTTGCATTCACATATTTATCCTGCCTTGGTTATGGAGGCAACTCTTAAGGCAGGAGCGATAATCTCAAATCTTAAACGGAGCTGGAGGGTGAAGAGGATCTATATTCACTTGAAGCCTTGTGCCGGATTGACTGAGATTCCGATGGGCATGACGGAGGTACATATTACCCAGAAGATAACTCAATGTACGACGGATTACTTCTGAATTCATCTGAGAAAGCATCACTCATGGTTAAACGTTGAGGCTTATGAAGTTACAATTGCCTGCGCAGATGGTCATTATTATTGGGTGTCGTGAGATCAGTCGTTAGTATGGACTAGTTCTGTACACAACCTTTCCGCATAATAATCTATGCTCGCAAGCATTCCGATCTCCATTGCGTCGCCCACCTGCTTTCATCACCCAACTCAAGAACGCTTCGATTTGAGTGAGATGATCGGATGAACTTTAGTTGCGCTATGGAGACGGGACCGAAGGACTCAAGGGTCTTAACTCATCTAATCATGAACCGAGCCGCCGAATGTCCTACACGCTCGTCAGCAGTGGAATGGACCAACGGTAGCCGGCCATCGTGCTGCATTCCAGTCTCAGTATCCGTGGGGTTACGTCGTAGTTATGAGGGACGGGATGGTATTAGTCTGAAATCATCGAACGTTCAGAGGAATACATACACTAAGGGCTTTTCTAACTCAACGACCATTTTCACGAGCATCTTCAGGTATACCCGAAGGGTGACGTAGGCAGAGCTAATTGCCTAAGTTCGATAGCGTGCCAAACGAACTTGCAAACAATCGCATGGAAGGGAGTGGAGAGCCTTTGAATCTGAGAACCATGTGATAGGGAGCGTGCTTCGGAATGAACCCATGAATCTGGACCCGTAGGTACGTTCCCAACCCGAATTATCGACTGGTATCCGGAACTTCAAGCACTGGTAGTCGGGGGCCGGAGATGAATGTTGTCAGCCAAAAGGAAACATAAAATCGTTATTCTTGTAAGCCAGATAGATGTCTAATCACTAGGAGGGTCGAAGCGTCAGTTGCATTCTGCTAGAGAGGTATGGAACGGACACACCAGCAGAGAGGTCATCGAAAATAGCTTCTCCAAATACCTCCCCTCCCATGTCGTTAACGTTGGCTCTCAATTTTGCCCTCCTTTTCTGCAGATTCTGTAGAGAGAACGACCTCTGCCGGGCGAACTGACCAGACGTGGCGTAGATAAGCTATACGACGACCTTCGATCAGATTTGAACACGGAAATCGAAAGTTATGTTATCTCTTACCTCTGGGCCTGTCTCTTGCGAGCCTGGGTGGAGGTGGGTTACAATCGGTCGAGGACATTGACGAATTGAAGCATAATAGGCAGAGAAGATCGCTCTACGAGATCTAGTGAGAAACGCGAATATCATGGACAGTAATAAGCGGACCTAGTGCCGCTTCGTGCCGTATCATCTACAACAAAACCTGGGTAACCTACTTCCGAAATGTGATCGAGGCCCTCGTTCTTCCTAGCTTCACCCGCCTCGTAGCGTCCTGGTACTGCGGTACCCGGGAACACCCTCCCATAGCATCGATACCAGGCGAATATAACCTTGAACGAAGCCAGCAGCTGTGGGGCTATGTTGGGTTGGAGCGAAGACGGTCATGAGGAGGGCTAGAAGAATGGTGCGGTGTGGCCGTTCCCAGAGGATAGATCGTTCGTCCGATGACGATGACGATGTCTAGGGAGGAGGAGGATCGAACGCGAGAAAGGTGACCCTGTAAAACCTGTTAGCTGGAGTTCGCGAAACGCTACAAAGACTCGGAGACGTACCAAAAGCAACGCCGCTTGTCACCAAACTCAGAAAACGATCATCCTCGTTGGCCCTCTTCCCATCGATGCTTCTCCAGAAGCACCCTTCCACAGACAAAGAGTTTGAGGCTCGTATACTCGCTGTCGAAGACGCCAGTTTTCTTTTGGAAAGATGTCAGCTCCAGGTATTGGGACACCACCATGAACACGTACATGTGAATACTTCGGCCTCACCGAACTGGTGATTCTCGGCAGCCGTGTTCCTCCAAGTTCCATCCTCTTGAAAGCGTACCAAGAGCAACCACCAAAGGCGAAGAGAGGAGGAAGAAGAACAGGCAGACGCAGTGGTGCCACCTCTCGGCATCTATTCCTGCCAAGGCCACATGAGAGAGGAAAGCAGCCGAGAAAAATGTAAAACGTACGATGAAAGGGGTGTGTTCCAGTTATCCTTGATATAGTTCAAAGTGTGATGTAAGCTTTGTGGGTGGTTGGTACCGTGTCCCTGATGGAGGTGTGTCTTTCATGTATACGTTCAAGGTGGAGGGTGGCGTCGGTTTCGCACAGATTTCGAAAGAGGCTGGACATCAGCACCTATTCATGTAAGCTTGAGTGTGAAGTAAAGGGTGGCGCGCCCGGATGGGAGGAAGCAGAAATAGTCAGGCGGGAGGCCATTGAGGACGAGGTGGAGGATTCGGGAATTGTTGATGTGTGTTGACATCAACTTCCAGAAAAGAATAGATTTCGGAGATAAGATTGGATCTTATCTCGCTTGGGCCTAAATGTAAGTAGTAAGGTAGCATAGCCACATTAGAGAAGTTCAGCAGTCCACATCGAAATGTTTTGATCGCTCAGATTCACTCGGATTTCGCTTAAAATGGCCCACGATTGGAGCAAATTCACGGAGTCATCACCCAAAGCGAGAAAGTGCTTTGAACACGCTGACCGCTGCGATGCGGCCTTGAACAGCTACATACATCATTCACCAACCATGTCTATCATAGCTGGCAACACGCAAGCCAGCCAGAATGGCAGAGCACAACGGTTAAGAGGGGATGTGTGTGTCCCAAGTTCTTGGGTGCCGCTGTTCATTTGCTCCAAACTCCCTTTTTAGGACGGTGGTGCGTGGAGCAATCCGCTCAAATTCGAGAGGATTTCCTCGGTCGAAACAAATTGATGTGGGCTGCTGAACTTCTCTATTGGTGCTTCTTGCTTCTCCTTCTTGGCGACCACGACGACTCAACGTCAAATCCCAGGACGGCTGCTCTACTACCGGCCAATTACATGCAGGGCAGTGAATAAAAATCTCCATACTCAAGCATGAACGACAAAATGAAAATGAATTGAATGGATAACATTCGGTAAACTACCACAGTGTCGTCCGTCACTCTCATGCCTGACCAATACAAGTTATACAACCTCCTTCAGACCTTGATGAATTTCCATTGCCTTGACATTTATAACTAGCATGGATGCCGTCACCCTTGAGACGCCCTCCATCTACTTCTTGACACGCCGAACATGGCTCCTCTGACACATCTGGTGTGTTGGAGCTCGCTGCTCTGGTTGTCCCTCCCGTGGTCGAAACCTTTCTCGGAGGCCGCTGGTTTTTGAAGATAGGCAGTAACGACGGCTGCTGCCTCTGTGACCCCACAGACAATTTTTTATGGCCATCGTCAACCGTCTACGGGGATGAGGCACAGCTTCAAATCTTTGACGAAGTTTTGGTAGGCGTATTAGTGTTCTGCCGGCCCCTTACTAACTCATCTCTCAATCTCCCAGGCACGCACCCTTCCTTGGATATTTTATCTCGCCCTCTACAAGGCGAGAACGACACCCACAACGTTCATATTTGACTCGCGCTCTCTCGGACGTCAAGATGTCCAAGATCCGATACATGCGAAGACTGTCTGAACAATCACCGAACTCAGCAGTTGTTTGATTACGGGGATACATGTGTATCGGAAGCCAACAGAGGAATCCCAAGCCGACCCGTCCCATACATATCTGTTGTAGTATGACCGTCAAATACATGGTCTCTGGTTATAATGAAGTTAGCTGTTCGTTCCATAGTCGTGCCAAGAAAAACCCCTGGTGCATTCTCCAGATGCCAAGTTAGCCATACCGGTATGGCATAGAGTTGGTTGAATGTAGGTAACGCTGGATGAGAAGCTGTCGACTCGGGCGGTACCACGGTAACCTGTCACTGAACCGGCCGCCGCTGAAGTAGATTTACGGGGACGTATACTGAAGATCACTATCATCACCGTCACTTTTGTCCTTGGCGAACCGAAGAGGGCGACGCCCAACCTTTAACGTTTCCTCTCGAGTAGGTCTGATACTCAGTTGAACGTGTGCGAGGATGACCATCCAGTCACTTGAAAAGTCATTGTCATTATGGACGTCGATAAAGTCTTGCCAGTATCGTCTGTCCGAGCGATGGCGCTAAGTGGGTTGACTTGCTTTGGCGATAAACGATTCGTTCCGACGGGCCATTAGTGAATTTCAGCGACCTAGATGGACTCTAAAACTCAATGTCGATCCTCCTGTATATTTTGCTTGGAGCGACATTGAAGCGGAACCATGGATCACATCCTTGCCAAGGTCCCCCGCAATACCCCGGATTAGGAACTCCGAATTCGCATCCAACTCAGTAACACCTCAATCTCAGAGCGTGCCAGAAAATCCGGGTGAGAAGTGGAGAATAGCAGGTCTGTTGTTTTACGTATACTCTTTCTATACAGTCCTACCATATAAAAGCCAAGTCATAGCGAAGGAATCTATCAAAAAAACAGCGCTCCTAGCTTCCACTCAGCTCCGAAGTCAGATAATCATGAAGTTGTTCGCTATCACCCTTGCTACGACCCTTCTTTCAATCGTCTCTGCTGCCCCAGCAATCGAAGAAGCTGCCAAGGTCAGCAAAAGAACCTTTGTTCCTACACCACAAGGCCTCTGCTACATACGATGTGATTATGCCGGGCATGGCACATATACCTATTTCCCAGAAAACACCCCCGAACATGACGCGTAAGTTCCAATGTCATCTAAGACAACATCATTGATGGTTGAGGCTTTCTCAAGTTACAATTGCCTCTGTGCCGATGGTACACACAGCTGGGTTTCTTGAAATCAGTCTTCCGGCAGGCTAGATACATAGATAATTCTTTGATGTAATCATCTGTCGTTGCGAGTAATACATGCGTCCGATCCCCCAACGCCCAGAATACTGGCTAATAAGAACGTGGCAAACACGCTCAAGCCCTGGGCGATCATGGTTCTAGCGGGAGAAACAAGTAAAAGAGCGGTGTGTTAGCCCCAAAGTAATTCATTCCACAAGCACCCGCCTTCGTCAAGGAAGCCGAGCTCCCCACTCAGACGTGTAACACTCGCCCGAATCGTCGATGCGTATCCGGAACTTCGAGTACCAGGTGCGTGTCGGTAGGCCGGGGAAATAGAAACATCGTCGTTCTCGTACGCCAGACGAATGACATGAGGACTCGGATATTTATGCCTGATTTTCATTTGTACGAAGAGATGTGACAAGGCCTAACAGCATATAAAGACGTCGGGAATAAATATCTCCCTAACCATAGTATCAAGGTCAGCTCTCAATCTCGACTCCGGCCCCCATTTTCAGTAGAGAAAACAGCCTTCAACGTGGTGTAGATGAGCTCTAAAATGACCTTTGATCAGTTTTGAACGTAGAACTAGAGAGCTATACCATCTCTTACCTCTATGTCTTGCTCTTGCGAGGGTGGATTCGGTTACTACAGGATGGCCATGACAACGAAACATGCCATGCGGGCAAGGCTGCTCTACGGAATCGGGCGAGAAAGTACAAAGATGAAAGTCCACAAGAGCGTACTAGGCGTCATTTCGCACCCTACTATCCAAGGAGAACGTGCATTGAGGTGACCCGCCTCCGATATCCGGTCGAAGTTCTTGTCCTTCCCGGCTTCATCAGTCTGAACGCCTCCTACGATTGCGGCATCCACGAACGTCTTGCTGCAGCATCGAAGTCATAAGGAAACAACCATGATGGAAAAGTCCAATGGGTGCTGGGCGAGGCTGGGTCATGACGATGACGATCATGAGGGCTACCATAATTGATTCTGGGAGGGTGGTGTGCGGCCGTTCCTCGAGGATAGATCATTCAGCTAATGATCACGACGATGTCAAGGAAGAAGGTGGAGTGAATTCGAAGAAATTAACCTTAGAAAACATGTTAGCTGGCGTTGACGATACACTATAAAAGACGTACCGGAAGCAGCACAGCTTTTCACCAAGCTCAGAAAACGATCATCCTCGTCCACCATCCTCGGAACAGCGCTTCTCCAGTAGGACAGCAATTTGCCTTCCTCACAACAAGCGTTTGAGCTTCAAAAAGTTGCCGTCGGAGACACTAGTAGTCAACTGAGAAGATGTCAGCGTCCAGACATTGGAAAACCACGGTGGACGCGTACTCCTGACCACTTCAGCCTTACCAAGCTATTCATCCTCCGCGACCGTATTCCTCAAGTTACATATTCTCGGAAGCGTGCTAAGTGGGGCCACCAAAAGCGAAAGGAGGTAGAGGAAATGGCAGATGCAACGGTGACACCAAGTGGAGCCAGAAAGGTGGAAGCAGCGATAGTTGAACGGAGGCCATTGAGGAGGAGGCGGAGGATTCGAGAATTGTTGATACGTGTTGACATCGCCTTCCAGAAAAGAATGCATATCCGAGATCAGATAGCGTTTTCTCGAATCTTATCTCAATTGAGCCCTAAATGTGGTAAGGTAGCATAGCCACATTCGTGCTTCTTGCTTCTCCTTCCTTGGCGACCACGACTGACGCCTGCTCAACATCAAATCCCAGATCGGCTGTCCTACTACTGGTGACAATTGTGTGCAACACCGAGGATGAACCTGTCTGGAACTCAAGCAAGGATGATATGTTGGTGAGGATTTTGAATAGATAACATCTGGCGAGACCAGGGAACACAGAGTGATAAGCCGTCTTTTCAGGAAGTACCACGGTAACCTGTCATGGAACCGGCGGCCGCTGAAGCAGATTTACGGGGGTCGTATATGGAACATTACTATCATCACGATCACCTCCTTGGCTAGCCGAAGAGGGCGACACCCAACCTTTGACACTTCGTCTTGGAGTCCCAACGGCTGATACTCAAAGGTGTGCGAGGATGTTCATCCAGTAAAGTCGGCAGGATACAGCTTTGAGAACCAGCGGAGGAGGTCGACTCGGGACGATTGATGTCCAGGCGAGATGAGTACTGCGCGTCTCCTTGTTGAGTTTACGTAGCTTAGAGTTACGGAAGGTCTATATGGCAGATCACTTGGCAGATCGTTGTCATCATGGGCGTCGATGAAATCTCGTTCGGGGTTGTCCTACCAGGTTGCCTCGCGGTTCCGCGAAGTAAGTGTGTATATACTGGTCATAACGGACTGATTCCTATGGGCCATTACTGAAGTTCAGCAACCCAGATGGCATATATATAAGCGACTTCTCCACTACCCTTGCATTGTTTTAAGAATGAGATAGCGTATGAGGCCGATATACGACATCCATACCGAGCTTCCCCGCAATATCCCAGATTGGGAATTCCAAATTCGCGCCCAACTCAATTCATGTCAATCTCAGACTGTGAGCGAGAAAATCCGGGTAAGGAGTGGAGGATAACGATCTCTTCGGTCCTCGAGCATGTAGATTGTTTGACCTACGCTCTTTCTAGACAGTCCTACCGTATAAAAGCACAGTCACAGTGAAGGAATCTCCCAACAAAAAACGCTACCAGCCTCTGCCTAGCTCGCAAGCCAGTTAATCATGAAGTTGCTCGCGTTCACCCTCGCTGCAAGCCTGCTTTCCATGCTCTCCGCTGCTCCGGCAATCGAAGAACCTTCCACGGTCAGCAAAAGAACCATTGCTCTTCCACCCGAAGGCTGGTGCAATCTATATTGCGATTACTACAAGCATGGCTCGCCGGGCACATATGACCCGACTGCAACATATGAAGACGACCCGTAAGTTGAGTTCTGAATTCATCGGTGACAACATTACTTACCGTTGACGTTTTATAAAGTGGAAATTGCACTTGCCCCGATGGTTACGTCTTTTGGGTGTGAAACCAGTCGTTAGGACAGCCTATATCTATACAAGACTCTCCCATGTAATCTTCTACGTTCGCAAGCAGTTTGATACGCAATCTGTCGCCCACCTAGTTTGATAACCCAACTCATCCGATCATGAACAGGACACTCTCGATAGCAGTGGAATGGACCAACGGTAATTGGACATTGCAGTGCATTCCACTCTCAGTATCCGCAGGATTACATCGTAGTTCTGAAGCAAAGTAGATTAGTCTGAAGTCATCAAACCTTCAGAGGAATGCATACGCAAATGGCTCCTCCAAATCAACGACCATTTTCACGAGCATCTTCAGGGATACCCGCCGGGTGACGTAGGCAAGCCTAATGGCCTAATTTCAATAGCGTGCCAGACGAACTTGCAAACAATCCTATAGAGAGGAACGGAGGGCATCCGAATCTGAGAGCTGTGCGATACGGAGTGTGCTTCGGAAGTCATCCGTGAAGTCACCTGGACCCATAGGTACGGCCCTAGTTTAAATTATCGATTTGTATCCGGAATGGTAGTGGGAGGCCGTAGTTGAGTGTCGGCAGCCAAAAGGAATTAGAGACATCGTAAGCCATACGGATGTCTATTAGGAGGGTCGAAGCGTGAGTTTCATTCGGTTAGAGAGGTATAACATATCACACGTACCGGCGACTAAAAGCATCCGAAATACGAGGGCTAAGCATCCTAGGATGCAAAGAAGAGCGCTCTACACGATGTGAGAAAACACAAAAACCCTAGAAAGTACTCCCACGTACCCGATGTTACTTCATAGCCTATTATTCAAGGAGACTTCGTATTGAGGTGACCCTCTTCCGAAATGCGACGGAGGTCCTCGTTCTCCACAGCTTCATCCACCTAGTTGGCTCTTCGTATTGATGCCCGCGAACATCTTCTATAGTATCGAGGTCAAGGCGATATACCCGTGATGGAAGAAGTGAGTGGCTGTGGGGCTATGTTGGGTTGGGGCTATACTATGATCATGAGGTGGGCGAGTAGAATGGTGCCGTGCAGCCATTCCCAGAGCGTGGATTGTTCGTTTGGCCGATGATGATGAAAATGTCTAGGGAGGAGGAGGCATGAACACGAATAAAGTAACCCTGGAGAACTTGTTGGCTGGAGTTCGCGAATCACCAAAAAGCAACGTACTAAAATCAGCCCAGCTTTTCACCAAACTCAGAAAACGATCATCCTCGTTCACCATCTTCCGAACAACGCTTCTCCAGCAGGAAGGAAGATGCCCTGCTCCATAAGAGCTTGAGGTTCCGCTAATTGCTGTAGAAGGTGCCAGTATCCTGCTGCGAAGACGTTAGCTCCAGCCATTGCCATACCACAACCTCAGTCTGAACAAACTCTTCGTGCTAGGCACCCGCATTCCTCAAATTCCATATTCGTGAAAGTGTACCAAGAAAGGCCACCAAGAGCGAAGAGACGAGGTGGAGAGGAGGCCAGGTACGGCGGTGATACCCAGAATTGGGACTGGTTCCGACTAAAGTGAGGTTAGAGAGGGATGAAGTCGGTAGGGACTGAAAACGTCCAACGGACAGACGGATCGTTCAATTATCCAGCCGAATCCCCATTTTAACCGAAATGGTTGGCACATATATGGCACTATGCAGCGTGATGTACGCGGCACGCCTGACTGTGATCCCTATCCTGAGTCATCTCTAGGTGGGGTATTGCATGGATACATGCGTTCGAGGTGAAGGGTGGTGTTGGCTTTGCGAGGAGGCTTAGTCATGTATGCAGTCAGGGTGAATCAGGAAGTGGAGAACCCAGAAAAGAGCAAGCAGACATAGTTGGACGGGAGGCCATTGACTCTGACGACGGAGGGGACGCGTGTTGACATCGCCTTCCAGAAAAGACCACATTTCCGAGATAAGATAAAGCCTTCTCGGATCTTATCTCGCTTAGGCCTATGTAGAGTAGAAGCCAAATGCGGAAAGTCGGCATAACTACCTAGGTTTGCTGGTGCCTCTATTTGTTTCGTCACCCAGGTTGTCGTTCAAGGATCTTTTTTGGTTTTAATGCGCCTCTACTGGGTCGTTATCCGGCTCTTGCGGACTTGTGGGAGCCCGAGCAGGTTTAATCGAGAATGTCCGTAGCAGTCCGGCGCCCGTTAGTCGTACCCTTCAGTTGAGGCCATCGCGCAGGAGGTGACACGAACTGTCCTGGTGCTTGGGCACTTATCCCCGCAGACGTCCGAGTCATTCTCGATACTGACAAGTAACACAACTCAACACGGTCACGGTTTGGCCATATTTAAATCATTCCTACTCCTACAGGCCGTAGATCATAGCTACTTAGATGGGATCTCCTCTATCGGCGACTTCTACATGCTCCCCCGCGTTCATTATTTACTCACTGAACCTGGCACTCTATATTATATCCTTACGGGATCTGCTGGTAATGCTTCACATCGGGAATTCACAACTAACTCGTCGATAATCACGCTCAGAAAGCGTCCCAGACATTGTCATGTCCCAGTGTGTCTACTGCTTTCTCCCAGAGTAACTACGGTCTCGATGCTGGCTGAAGCATGAGACATGACTTTTAACTGCCTTATCCGGGTGTATGCCTGGCTCTGTCGTAGTAGATTGACTCATCTCGGGAGCCGTACTTCCGCGGACGGAGTGCATTTTGAAAATCGAAGGGAACGAGTTCTAACCTTCTTGACATCTCACCACCACCGTATCAGTTTCACGGTCAGTCGGGGATTGTTTTCTCAGATCCACCATCAACACTGAGTTCTGAGTCATTCACACTCTCTCGTACGGCTTCTATCACCATACTACGTTTCCGATGGAGTCTCCTCCTCGCCTCGTTCGAATTCTACGCGGTTTTTTTGGCCGGGTTCGGAACATCGGCGCCCCTAGGCTCTTCATTCACATCTCCAGATAACTCGGACAGAAGGGACAGCCTTTTGGTGCCCGAGTAAACCTATTATCTGATGTATGTTTTTTTCGATATAAAATCCCTAATGACAGTGAACGAGTTATTAACAAACTCCTCCAGTCTCCACTCAGCCTAAGCCAGTTCTTTCAAGTCTGCCATTAATCATGAAGTTGCTCGTTATCACCTTTGCTGCAACCATTATTTCCATGGTCTCTGCTGCTCCCGGACTCAACCCAGTCGAAGAAATTGCCCCGGTTCATAAAAGAACACAGTATTCGTCTGCCGCGTACTGCTCGTATATATGCGAGAGCGGTGGGCATGGCGCAGGTACATACCACCCGGATCACACAGAAGGAGGAGGGTAAGTTCTCAACTCATCTGAAACAACATCATTCATGGTTGACGCTTCATAAAGTTATAATTGCACTTGCGCCGACGGTACTTTGACCTACACTTGAGATCAGTCATTAGCACGGACAAGATCTGTACATCAATTATATTAAGCAAAGACGGGTTTTTCCCAGAGGATAAACAAAAACGAAAGCTGATTGGTTGGTGATCGTATGAAGCATTTCAAGTGGCTCTCGGCTCACCGTCCAGTTATGGCAACTCTTCAGAACGTCGCACACGCGGTACCAACCGTTTTCAGCTCTATTAGTGACGTTCATTACCTTCCTCTATGCTTAAGACATCCTCCTCCAAACATCGGCATGCATCTCATCTGGCTAAAACCGAAGAACGTGCAAGATAATGCATACACTAAGGACTCCGCCAGCTCAAGAATCTTCTTCCTGAATATACATCCCCTGACGTGCGCCGAGTAAATTGGGGAGGGCCGTAATTTGAGAATGACTATCGCGATAGTGAGTGACTATGCTTCGGTATGATGACGACGTGGTGGGTGAGGAGTATGAGGTGCGGAGGATTGCTGACGATGCTAAGAGGCCGTGTTAGAACCATGTCGTCCAACATCACCCGAAGAAAGACGTACGGTTGTGAGCAGACTCCCAACGTTCAATGTTTCAACTTCACACTATCTCCCATGAACCCTTCGTATCATCCATCATCTCCACAAGCGCCACTTGAAGTGATCAGGTACAAGGGAGTTCAAGCCCGACGAAAGTCATAACACTATGATGGGGCGGGATAATTGTTTCAATTTGATTCCAGTATAACGAGCGATGACACAAACCTACCAGAAACATAGAGTACGTAGATTCGTCGAAATCATCTGCGTTTTAGACGGGCTGAAGAAAGGCTATGTTAAAGTTAGGTCGTGAACGGTGAAGAGGAACATGGCTACATCGACTGCTTACAGTCTTGCCTTTGCCAACATAAATACATCCACCTTCAGTCGCGCACTAAGCCCAGCACACAAGGCTTCCCCATATACGCGGAATCCCGGTAGCCTCCTCGATAGTTGCGGTGTGAAGAATGCTCTAGCCTGCAACTTGGAATGTATCTCAAGCCCGTCGCAGTTTCGTCAGCTCTCTCCCGGCCACGAGAGAGAGGGATATACCGACCATCCCTTAGGCGTGGCGAGACACAGATACACCACAGGGATTGGAGTGAAAAGGTGTCTCGATTCGAGAAAGCCCAACGGCCACGGTAGCGGGGTCCTTAGATGGATCGATGCATCCTCTTGAATCTATTGTGAGACGAAGCCAATGATGGCTGACGAGTTGACCGTATCGCAAATGGGACGGAATACAAAACCACTGCGATCAGGGGAGAGTTAGATCCAGTAAGATCGTTAGGAAACCGACGTTCCAAGAGAATTTTGGTACCAAAGATGGTTTCTAGCCCATCAACTGCGTCACTCAGTCACCTTTCTCACTATAATTTCTCCTCCTTGCAGGAAAGGATGGGACGCGACCCTACGAAACGCTTGAGCTCTACGTCGTCAAATATAACGAAGAACACCTACCATAACACATCCAGGCATAGCAAGCTCCTCAAGGGCTGCGGGACGCCCGTTAACACTATATCCGGGTGGAATGTCAAGTTCTAGTAAGGCGTTGAGCGACAGAGTACTGGAAGGAGAGATTTTCAAACGTGCCACTAAAAGTAGTTGGCCACTATATCATTCAACCCAATAACCCATGCATCCACGAATGATGATAAGTAAATGGCGCATTTCTGTCGTATCCAGTGGTGAGGTCGATGAATCCCAGCAGCTGAGCGTTCGAGGTGAAGGGAGAAACTACCCGAGAGTCTTTCTGTGGTGCTGATATCCGAGAGCCCAGGGAGCTACATAGGCCGTGGAGGATGTCGATGAGGATGATGGTGCGAGACGTCAAACTCAAGTTGACGCGTGTGCTGACACCGAACGTTGGTTCCCCAATGGGAAAAGGAGATAAGATGTTCATCGGATCTTATCGCACTTGGCCCAATTGGAGTATCACAGCCACATGTAGATGTTGCTGCAGTGCTGTCCTGTCTCAATGCCCTCCACAACCTCGACCGACTAGGTGGCCCGACAATCTGAGTCTAATCGTTGGCTATGACTTCTTCCATCATTTCGTGCGACTGAAAAGCATTCTGAGTCTCTTGGAGGCGAACCACATCTTATCATCATCGTGGCTCTCACTTCGGTACGTTAAGTATGACCCCAAGACACCCTTGACCTCGCTAGTCCCTAGCTAAACTGTCCTTTCAGGCCATCCAAGCGGTATAGATAACACCTGCGACATTCTCCGCATCTTTTACCCACCCCAAGCTCGGACTCTTACTTGGTCATTGCAACTTGGAGGCAAGAGCAACGAAGGCTAATGTTGGCTCGTTTTGTCCCGTCTTAAAGTTTTCATCCCTGGTGCATGCTATCCCTCTACACCTCGGACATCTCAGACGCTCCTGAACCCCTCAACTTTTACAGATACGGGTGCACCCCACAGCTCTCTCCGGTCCTCAACGATCCGAACATGGGTTCCCGACTCTTCAACTGATGTCTTGTAGCTGCTGTCATCGTTGCTTTAAAGATTTCGTGCTTAGGATCTTCTAGGAAGCTGTTGCGTCAGAAGGGCTTGACCAACGGAGAACGAGGATGGCGCGATGGCGAGTTAGTCTAGCTTCAACCACGTTCAGGTACGTGTTTCTCTCGAAGTCCTCCAGGAACGCGTCTGGAATAGCTTAGACTTGTCCTTCGCGCCCCGAAGCAGACCCCCCACCTTTAGCTCTTGAGACTTTCTAGGCTGGCTTTGGAACGAACTCTTTTGGGATACGACCGATTCACCACTCTTTAGTGTACAAGTTAGCGAGGGAGGTTGTCAATCCACCGGAATGCGACGAGAATGTATGCTTTCTGTTCTCCCTTCTTGTGAACTCGACTAACCTTGATCATAACAGAACACCAAACCCATCTCGTCAGCCGATCTCGAATTTCGAGTGCGCGTTGGTATGAATGGAGGAAGTAAACAGTTCTGAATTCATTATCTCATCCAACGCCGGACTAGGACGCGGCCGTATTGCATATATTCTGTTTCGCGACGGATACTTCACTAGTAATATAATATTACGAATGAATTGTATTGAAGATACTGTTCCTCTGCTCGTCCGGGTATATTACCTGAAGATTCAGGAGAAGACAGACGAGCGCCGGATAGGTGCCCTAACTCCATTGTCATAAGTAAGCAGTCCGCCGTAAGTCCAGAGAACACTCACCGAGATTGCGGTGAACAAGGTTTGTATCAGATCTAGCCAAGTAGACCGAGCGTTGGAACTACGCTGGTTGACCGCTACAAAGATGAGGACTGCATACAACAGCTTCGCCCAAACCAGTCCGTAAGTCAAACGCGTTCGTTACTTGTGATGGTCATAGAACAAACCTGAGCTAGACAGTATGCAGAGCCCGACTCGATTAAGAGCACCAAGATATTCGGAGGTCGCGTTACCCTTGCTCGTGGCATTCCAAGGTCTGCGGTAAGGAATTTTTGATGTCGCCTGGTTCAGATTGAGTTTAGAAGACAAAATATTTCCAAGACGAAGCTCTGATCATACCAGAGCGTTTCACCAACCAGCCCGAGGCTAACCTCGCCCACAGCATGTCTACAACACTTTACCCTTATGGCTATTTGATTCCGATGTAGCTCGCACAACTCGTTCCGTGATTCTACGTCAACGAACCACCGAGTGCTATGTTTCCGGACTAAAATAGATGTTAGATGGTGGACGCAGCCTGTGGGAACGACCTTGCCATCTTTACGGACTTTGGGTCAGTTCCTTACAATGCCTGCTTCTTAGTGCTTGTCTCCAAGACTAACAAATGCACGAAGGATGAGCAACGCAGTCGGGTAAAATGGTGTTCCTCCATTTGAATTGGGATAGCATACCTCCCGCCTCAAGGATGTATAATTCTGCGTTCATATTCCAATCAATAACGTTCTAATCACCAGCCTATGTGATTAGGTGTGTTGATCTGAACGTTTGGTTCTTGGTGGCCTGATAGCCAATAGTCTTGTCAGCCGGTTGAGTGCGTGAAGAAGGGATGTCAACCTTGCCGAGAGGTTCTCTAGTCAGGATAGAAAAGCCCGTGGTGTATTCTCTAGATGCAAGGTTCACAATGCCATGGTATTGGCCAGCTGTACGTAACACCGAATCATATCCCATCCACTCCGAAGTACTACCACAGTGACCCAGCATGGAGGGAGATGCCGCCGACGTGGATTCACCGGGTCCTTATAGCATTACAATCACCTTTGACTTCTCCTCAGACCCAATACTCAAAGGCGTGCGAGGAGGCCCATCCAACAAAGTCGGCAGGATACGAGCTTTGAGAACTAGCATAGGAGGCCGACTCCAGACGATTGATGTCCAGGCAAGAATTCGGGGCTGAGCCTATCCCTCAGTTGAGTTCATGGGAGATCACTCGGTATACCATTGTCATCATGGGCGTCAATGGTGTATCTATCGTCATGCCCGATTATCTCGCCATCCCGCTAAGTTAGTATCCTTTGGCCATAACCGACTGATTCCTATGGGGCATTGCAAAAGTTCAACGGCCCAGATGGAATCTATGAGTGACTTATCCATCCTCCAGTGTATTTTCCTTTGTACGACATTGAGGGTGAAACCATTACATCCACCGCGAGCTCCCCTGCAATACCCCTGATCGGGAATTCCAAAGTCGCGCCCAACTTAATTATACCTCAATCTCAGTGTGTGTGTCGGGTAGGGAGTGGAGTAAAACAATCCGTCTCCGGCCCCGAGCCAATTGCTGTACATATGTTCTTTCTAAAGAGTCCTATCATATAAAAGCTTAGTCCGAATGAAAGAACCTCTCGTAAACAATCCTCCAGTCTTCTCCCAGCTCAGAAACCAGTTAATCATGAAGTTGCTCGCTATCACCCTCGCTGCAGCCCTCCTTTCCATCGCCTCCGCTGCCCCTGCAATCGAAGAGCCAACCATACTTAGCAAAAGAGTTATTGCTACTACACCGGAAGGCTTCTGCTATTTAACCTGCGATTACTATAAGCACGGCACGCCGGTGACATATGACCCAAACGCCGCGTCAGTTTAAATTCTAATTCATCGGAGACAACATCACTCATCGTTGACCCGTTGGCCCTTGAAACAGCTGGGCTTGCACCTGCGCCGATGGTACCAAGTTCTCCTGAAACAGTCATTAGCACACCCGAGATCTGTACATAATCCTTTGATGTAATAATTTGTTCACGCGGGGAATTCAGCTCCCGTTACGTCGTTCCCCTTCTTCGATCGCCCAACCTATGAGATACCTTACAGAATCTGAATGTGAGAATGATATCATAATAGTAAGAGTGCTTCGAAATTCATCCATGAACCAGTGATGAAGATAATAAGAGTGAGGAGAAGGGGGAGCGAGGATAATCAAGGAGTGGCGGATCGTCATGCTGACAAAGTCGTGAGTATCTGGATAAACAGATGAAAGGCATAACATTCATAGTCCGACTGGCTACAAAGCATCATGTGTATTAACACAGGTGATGAGCCAACGAGTCGGCGAGAACGTACCTGACATTGTTCGCCCCCACAACGAAAAGACCCAAATACCAACCTTCCTCATCCGGAACTCGCCACGGCCATGCTTCGTCCTCGTCATCTCCTCCCCAGCAGAGGAGATATCAGCGCGTTGATTCGCTTGGTGGGTGTGATGTTCCAGATTTCGATTCGTTGAGGGCAAGTCGAGTGTGACCATTATGTCGACCTTTCCTGAAGACCTAGACAGAATCGAAGGCAACTATAAAGAAACCGTCATTAGATAGGAAATACAGACGTTCGGAACAAATGAGTTCACTATGGCAAGTGGGACGGTCATAACCCTCGGTCTGATGCATGACCGTTGCTACCAAGGTCACGTTTGAGCGGGTTTTCTCGCAGTAAATACGGAGCGGATGGTGGTGAGCCTCTCTGTCGAGGGAGCCAAACACCGGAAAGCACAGCATCAACGGATAATTCTCCTGCCAACGATAGATGATATGCTGCGTTCTTCGTCAACTGGACGACATCCAGAAGGACTATGATTGATTAAAGGTCAGTCTGATTCCTTCTGATTCCTTCAAGAGGGTGACTTGACCGTACGAAAGAATTATGCAGGAGGCAAGGATGGCTATGACGGTAAGCCCGCCTCAGGAAATTGAGATGCTAGCTTACGAAGCTGTGATTAGTTGGCGTCAGATGTGAGAGAAATGCAAACGTACATGATTAAAAAACGCGCCGTACGTCCGAAGCTCCCTGCACTCTACTTCCAGCTGCTCAAAACGTAAGGTTTTCCCCAGAAGAGTACCCGTCATGTCCGACGAACAGTGGCAACCTTGAGTTTCCCGGTTGAGTGATCGTCCGACGTGGGAGAAGTCAATGATTGGGAGAACGAAAGACCGCCCAGGCATGCGTCGGAATGCAGTATTAGGTCACAGTAGCGAGAAGCGTTTATGCGTGGTTAGAGAGCAAAGCCAGTGGGACGCAGTGAGAGAGTACGAAACCAAGGGAGGCGGCCTGAGGTCAAACGCCATTGAAACGGAATTGTTGCCAGTGCCACACGAGTTGATGTTGGCTTCCCGAATGGAACCGTTACGGAGATAAGATAAGTAGATTTTCTTCCGATCTTATCTCCTAAGCCCCAAATGCGGAACCGAGGCATAGCCACAACTTCCTGCTTGGTTCCTGCCATCCAGCGAGAGGTCCAGGCTCGTCCTCTTCCTCCAAATCGCCTCCACTGGGCTGTCCGCATGCGTGCTCCCTCTATCTTTCTCTCACGATTTCGTGACCCTTTTGTACCTCTTTCCTCTCATATCTCAACTCTACGCCGAGGAGGAGAATGGCACTTCGTTCCCTGAACAAAGGTAACGAATCCTTGGGTAAGGCGACGGACCTTGGATGTCAGAGGATGGAGGAACGCTGGTATTACAGGCTTTAGTGAGTTCTCTACTGCGACGCCTCATGTCGCCAGCTTCTTAGTCATTTCTTCGAGGCACCTCCCGTGTTCGGGGCATATACGGCTTGATTATAAGCCCGGTACGGAGAGGGACGAGATATTGAAGTGCGCCTACATCGGCTTGTTAGGTACCTTTTCACTTTCATCGTCCTCGTTTTCGCAGCTGATTGTATTCCAACCTTTGAATAGTTACAGCGCTCCTGGCCCTTCAATCAGGTTTCGGAGAATCCTCCCCTCGATGGACACTCTTCAAATCGTATGCTGTTTTACCTCGTACGTTCAACTTCTTCTTCTCATTCCTACCACCAACCACATCGGAAACATACACCCCCAGAATCCATCTCATACTTATTCTTTAATGGAGCAGAGCGTTACGGGGCCCCAGCCGCTCCGTTCAATCCGTGTCAGGAGAAATCAAATTCATAATGCTCTTTAGCGAATCACCGGGAGAGATAGCGTCAAGACCGACGACCAGGAAGATCGGAACAAAGTCTCAGCTACTCGTGAGATACCACGGTAATTCATCATGGTGAAACGACTGCCGAGGCAGATTTACGTGGGTCGTATATGGAAGATTGTTATCATCGTGAGCGTCACTGACATCCGATCCATTCGATGCTGGTATGTTACAGACACCCAACATAGTTGAGCAAGAATTTTTACGGCTGGTATCCTTTTTCAGCCACTGGGAGGGAATCCATAAGCGACTTCCTTAAGTTTTCGATGAGTGACATTGAGGTAAACTTCGGAATCCTACCTCTCTATAACTTATTCATCCCGGACTTCCCGGTCATACCTCATATTGGGAATTCAACTTCGCCTTCACTGTCTACGGGGTAATCCGGTCAGGTGTCAGGTCCAAGGAGGGGAGGATAAAAATATCTCTTTGGCCCCCGAGTAGGTCTGTCCTACAAAGTCCTACGGTATAAAAGTCTAGCAATAGTCAAGGAAATCGTCAACAAACGGCCCTCCCAACCAGTACCCAGCTCATAAACGAGTTAATCATGAGGTTGTTCGCTATCGCCCTCGCTACAAGTCTTCTTTCCATTGTCTCCGCCGCACCGGGGCTCAATCCCATGGTTAGCAAAAGAACGATTGTGCTTCCGCCGGAAGGCTGGTGCAGTTATTATTGCGGTTGCTTTGGGCAACCCCCAGGGCCTGATACATTCACATATGACCCGACGATAGACGGAAACACACACAGGTGGGTTCTGAATTCATCTGAGAGAACATCGCTCATGGTTGATGCTTGATAAAGTTGGAATTGCTTTTGCGCCAATGGTGAAAAGTACTGGGCCCCATGAAGTCGTTGGCAAAGACTAGATCTTTACATAGCCATTCCATGTGATCCTCTGCCGTCGCGAAAATTTCAACCTCCATTGCGTTGTTCCCTTGCTTTGATCAGCCAAGTGATATGACTGCCCCGGTTTCAGTGCCATAATAATCGGCCGGCGCGTTGGGCATCCTCGCATTTCTAGTTGGAAAATGAATGATAGACGCTCTGCGAGCTAGGAGAGACCGAATCGAATCGATTGGAGCCTAGGATTGGGTATTGTGTCTATCCCACTTGACCTCAGGCTCTCGGCCCTACCTAATCTCTTTCAAAGCATGAACCTGACACTTTACTTGTCACGGAAAAGAATATCAGAACATTGGGGACCGGATTTCTCTCCTCTTCTGTGTTCTTTTACTCTGTGCAGTAATGATCTCACCGAACCAGTAAAAATATGGGGTGATCTGCGTGATCTGCCAACGCTGTACCATCCGGCAGAAGAATGAAAACCGACCCTTAATCCACACTACGCTGGTGGCTTCTGAATCCGTCATGTCAGAAACCCCGGGTGGCGGGGCGTCATATACGTGTTGGACATCAATCATAATGAGGGTTGGCACATTTGTCGAGTTCTATGTATTCTTTTGATCTAGAGTCAGCGATGTCACAGGCTTGGTTCGGTGTACGTAAGTCTACTTGGGTAACCCCACGTGGACGAAGCGGCCGCGTGAGCGAGGTGGCGGGAGGTAGTATACGTCAAGAACAGATCCCTTGGCAGATCATCGTTATGAAGTATCGTCAGGCCTTGTTGTGCCATTTCCCCACAATCCCGGTAAGTTCACATATTTTGGCCATGAGTGACTGATTCTTGCGCGCCATTAGAGCTCAGCAACTCAGATAAATGGAATCTATATGTAGCTTCTCCATTCTATTCGGCGACGTGACATTGAGGTGATTCCGTGTATCTCAGCCGTACAGGACTTGGCGGTGCTACTTCGTATCGTGGAATCCGAAATCGCGTATAGCTCAATGACAATCCAATTGTGTGCCTGACAATCCGGACAGGTGTCAGGTAGTGTGGAGCATAACAGTCCCTCCTCAGCCCCCGAGTACGTCCGTTATCTTATGCATGCTCTTTCTACACAGTCCTACGATATAAAAAGCGTCGCCACAGTGAAGAAACCACCAGCAAACAAACATACCCAGCCTTCAACCAAGCCACAAGCCAATCGACCATGAAGTTCCTCGGAGCCACCCTCGCTGCAGCCCTTATTTCCATCGCCTCCGCTGCGCCTGGGGTTAATCCCATCGAAGACTCAACCACGGTCAGCAAGAGAGTCATTGTTCCCACCAACGGCGGGCTGTGCATATGGTACACTTGCCCTGAGAAAGGGCACGGTGCGGGTACATGGAATGCTACCACATTCACGTATGTTTCCAATTGTTTCAGTTTGTATCACCCATAGCTGACGCCTCATAAAGGTGCACATGCGAGGATGGTACCGTGTTCCAATATTCTGGCCCTTAAATCTTTCGGTAGCAAAGACTAGCCCTCATCAATGTCGTACGAAACGTAGCGCTCCAGCTTGTAGACGAATAATGCTAGTTTGGATTGAATCCAAACCGATTCCACTCGGATCTGTCTCCGTTCAGTGACCCCGGAATATGCTATTTTGAGTTTCCCTCAGGCTCCGAGGGATTCGCATTACAACGTTCTTACATGCCATGTTCAACTGCTGATCCAAGGTCTAGCGTGCCTGGGAGCATATATTACGGACTCGGTGATAATTACTAACCACGCAGGAGGTGGCGTGAGGGCAACACGCCTACAAATGCTGGACTAGACGAGAGCATTGGTGCACATTGTATTCCTGTGATGAAAGTTGGAAAATAGTGAGCTGCTGAAAGTCGTATTAGCCAGATTTATGACGCTATAGGCGGGCGAAACTGCTACCTGATGGCGTGTCCTTGGCCGTGCGTTATCTGCCTCATCTACGCCCTCCCGCAGTCTCCTGACGAAAACCCGTTAGCTGCACATCTTCACACACGACCATGAAGACAGCGCACCATTTCAAGAAGCCTATGCGGGGTCTTTCAAATGTCCAAGGTCAAAGCTTCCCAGCCTGGCGGTCTGCGACCATCGACGAGTGTCAGGACCTGGAGGGATTTGAGAACGTCTTGAGCTGAACATATCGGTCATAACGGGACTAAGCAGGGCCTGAGGAAACGAATCAGGTTGAGTTTATCTGGCAAAACCTGGACGAAGACTACGCACCGCTCCTGACCAAGGTATAATGCAACCTTGAGTCATTCTTCTCATCATGCTCCGAAGCACAGGTCTCTAGTAGTCGCGCCAGCCACGATTTGAGGAAGTTAACCTAAAAAGACGAGGTTAGTGGATGTAAGATTTTCGTGAAACGAAGACATACGCTCAGAAAACCCTCCATCCGACGGAATAATCCCATCAACGCTCCCACCGGTGGACGGAATTCCAAGCCACTCCGGTATTCGACGCAGCAAGCCTAAGGAAAGCTCATCAAGCCAGAATCGACAAATGCTCGGAAGGAAACGTACGTAAAAAATCCCTCCTCTAACTCAAAACCATCTTCCCAAATAATCATCCCCTGACGCGCGGGGCCGGATGAACGAATACGGAGGGAAGTGGATGGGGTGAGCAGGTGAGATCCCATACGATAATGTGCATGCTTCGAAATGAGGTGACGACGATGGTGAAAACGAGGTGAAGGGAAGGAAAGCGAGGATGAATAATGATCTCTGGACAGAGGGGGACTTATCCTGGGGAACCGGGTACGTTAGCTCCTGGTCGTCGAATGCCACAAGGGCCGAAGCTCACGTACTCTTTCTCTTACTACCCACAACGCTCCAGTGTTCACATATTCGCTTCCCTCTTCACAAAGGCCTTCCATACCCTCTGCCGCTCCCAAGACTGGGAGGTTCTAGGCAGCGTCTATCTTTCGTGGGATGGACAAATTTGGGGACGACCTCAAAGAGAAGAGAACAACGTCAGATTAGAGCTGGAAGGGAGGTAAACGAAACGAGCGTACTGGAGCAACGCGGGCCTATGAGTTTCCAAGGTAGCCTCCTCAGAGTATTCTTCGGACTCAGAGAGCCAGAGTGATTCGCCTTTCGAAAATAATTTGGTTGTTGTCCTTCTCGGGCCGAAGGAATTTCAGGAGGCCTCCGAAGGCAAAAACTTCGGTTTAATCCCGTCAAGAGGATGGCATAAATGCGCATGAGATGTGCGACGCGAGGATGATTATGATGCTAACACTCCATAGGTCTAGGAAATGGAGATGCTAAACCCTACGAGTTGAGGTGAGCGGAGCTCAGATTTTGGAGAAACGGAGACGTACGCTGGCGAGACGTGCCATCCAACCGAAGAACCACACACCGCACTTCATCCGGCCGCCCTAAACACCATGGTTCCTCCAAAAGAACGGGTGCGTCATGTTTGACAAACAATTCGAATTGCAGCCTTGAGTCTCCTCCTTCTGAAGCATGGTTGACGGATCCGTGCGTCCAAGGTGGGAGATGTCGATGGGAGTGCAAATGGCGAGTAAGTTGTTGTATCCAGAAGTGCTTTCACAGGATTAGACAGGAACGCAAAAAGCTAACAAGACGAGGCGGAAGCAAGAGACGAGGTCAAAGCGGATTGACGTGTGTGTTGACGTCGAATCCCCATACAGGAAAGATTGCGGAGATAAGATAGCTGTTCATCGGATCTTAAGATCTTATCTCCTCCTGCCCAAATGCGGAAAGGCGACATAGCCACAGACTGGTTGTGCTTCTTTCTTGGCTTCCGTTGTCGTTCGACTATGACTTTGAGGATTCCACTACCGGGTCGTCTCACGGACTTTAGGGAGCCATTCCGTCAACGAAGCGCTGCTAGTACTGGAAGGGATATACTACGTCTACCTTGTCAATCTTCGCAATGTCACGCACACTTCGGCCAAATTGCTTGGCTGCTCGTTTGCCCGCTCAACTTGTATAGGAACGTACTCAGACCTTGACGCTTGCACCCTCCAGTACTATTCCTCGCAGGTCAAAGATGGCACAAACTCGGTTTACTTACGGAGATGCTTCAAGCCTTCATGTTGGGAGCTTCTCTGAGCTGTATCTACGAGGACATTTCCAGGTTGGTTATGGCGTCCTACCCGAGTTTACCCTGAGAGAAGAGATACGGGAGTACACACTAGCTTCAAATCCGTTGCGTACGTTCTCCCTTCCGTCGATTTAAATCCAATTTACAAAGAACGCGCGGTACCTTTCGTCTTCGAGGCAGTAAAGTTCTATATCCTCTTGGCGAACGTCGTTCGTTTTCCATTCATGCCACGAACGCAATCAGACGACTACACCGCTTCATGTGGGTTGGAGATTCAACAGAACGTCACAGCACTCTCCGCTTGCTCCGTTTCATCACCTTCAGAGAGAAAGTCCAAACCCATAAAGCCCATTCGCAAATCCACTGGTTAGATTTGTCTCAACGCTGACGACAGCGAAGATCAGGACACTGTATAATCCCCGTAACAGGCCGGTGCCCTTTGGAGATGCATCGTCTTGGCGAGGTAATAGTGGAGCGTCCTCCCCGCCAAGGAGGCCACGATAGTCACAATGTCATGCATGGATGAAGCGGCGGCAGAAGTGGATTTACGGAAGGTGTTGGTATTAGTGAATATGCCTCGGCCTTTGTCTGAGGCTGTGTACAGATTCAACCTCTATCACGGTGACAGCCCTACTGGTGGCTACATCTATGTTCGGCGCGGAGGTTTGATATGTCTGGGATCTACATGCCGGTGGAGTGATCAAAGGAATAGCATCCGTAAAGCTAGGACTGGCTTCCTTATCTCCCCCATGTTGAACGAGTATGTTACCCAATGATTTCTCAGGACTTCGAACTTCTCAACTAATGCAGATCTCTGTGCCTCTAATGCCTTTCCTCTAATCCTCGATACTGAACACGTGTCACGCAACGCTTTCGGAGTAGTAAGGCTGCTCTCGCTATCCCAATTCAGTAGTCACGATGGAAAAGCCCAGTGGTGTCGTATGTCATGAAAATTGATTATCATTTGGCTTTGCTCATAATTCTCATGTTCAAACGTTTGTATTCTCCAGATGTAAGGGTAACACTGTTGCTGGACTGCTTAGCTATCGGTAGCGCGGAATGATATCTCATCTACTCGGGAAGTACCACGGTCGTCCGTCATGGAAGAAGAGGCCACGGAAGCAGATCTACGGGCGTCGTAGATGGAAGATCATTATCATAATGAGCGTAGTGCGACTATCGTCCGTGCCACATACCCTAGCTGGAATCGGATTCACCCTCGATGCTGGTAAGTAATTCAATATATTTGACATGATTCTTACGGGCCATAGAGGTGAGCAACTTCAATGGGATCTTGAAGCGGCTCCTCCGTGATATGGGTGGCATTAGGGAGTGCCGGCGATACCTCATATCAGAGGAATTCCGAAATCGCGTACAATCTCACACTCGACCTCACTGTCAGGCGCCCGGGCAGGGAGTGGAGGATAGCAATCTCTCTCGCCGACCTCCGAGTACGTCTGTTGTCTCATGTGTACTCTCCTGCACCATGCTGCAGTATAAAAGCCCAAGTAGTAGCAGTGAACGAACTATCAACAACAACAATTCCAGTCTCCAACCAGCCTTAGTCAGTTCTTTCGACACCGCCAGTAATCATGAAGTTGCTCGTTATCACCCTCTCTGCAGCCCTTCTGTCCATCGCCTCTGCTGCTCCAGGACTCAATCCGAGCGAGGAATCCTCCATTGTTGATAAACGAACCTGGCTTCCGCCTTATGCCATCTGCAACTGGGCCTGCGATCAAGCGGGGCATCCCTATGGTACATATGATGAAGCGAACGATATGTACGTGTCTAATTCATCTAAGCGCGCACCACTCAGAGCTGATGCTTTACTTTGAAAGTTGCACTTGCGGTGATGGCGTTGTAGTGGACAGCTGATTCCAATCAGCTGTTAGCACAGACTAGATCTCTAGACAATTTTCCTGTGTAATTGTCAACGATTGTGGTAGCCTCCAAACAGAACCTTATAACAAACCTTTGTGCTACAGTATCATTTCACTCGCGAGTAATTCGATTCGCATTGCATCGCACACGCCTTCTTTGATCATTCAAGTCATAGGAGAGCTTCAATTAGAACGATGGGATCAATGAATCAGAGAAGACTTCATACATGGCCCTCAAAAATGTACATCTAATCGTTGATTTCATCTTCTGTTGTCGTGGAAGAACTCTCCTTCTTGAGAGAATTTTCCCATTTGTACCCATCAGGATTATGAGGGTTGTTGTCGAGCAAACACGCTTATGTGTAGTGCTGAGGAAAGGGGCGTTAGACTCAGGTTAAAATCGAAGAACGTACAAAGAATACGTACGTCAGGGACTCCTCCAGTTCAAGGACTTTCTTCATAAATATATATTTATCTCGTGACGTGCGCCGAGCGAATTGGGGAGGACTGGAATTTGAGTACAACCATTACGATAGTGATTATGCATTGGTATTGACCCAAATGTGGTGACGACAAGGATGAGGACGAGAAGTGAAGGAGGAGGAAGATAGGTGATGAATACAGATATATGTCAGTTCCAAGTCCTCGAACATCGCCCAAAGAACACGTACCATCGCCAGAAATCTCCCCTACGTCCACGTTCTGCCTTCACACTAACTTGCGCGGAGAACCCTTCAGTGTCGTGCCTATCATCTCCAGGGCGTAACTCAAAAGGTGAGATCGGGCCGCAGAGGATGCGAGGGAAGTTGGAACAGTACAATCTAGAAGAATATCATGACAACTATGACGGGGAAATCGTGTTAGTTCGAGTCGTTGAACGAGACCAGTGGTACAAATATACTTACCGAAACGAGGCGCTACATTCCTATGTGCTTCCCCTTTCAATTGGGGGGCGAGAACTCGAAGGAGTGCTGAGAAGCGGCGTGAGATACAGGTCGTGAAGGATGTAGATCTATACGTACCTCACACCTAACGGAGATCCCGGCTTCTCCTGCTCTCTTCCAGCCACGAGAGAGGGATATAATGGCCATCCCGAGGCCGGGTGGATTCACCAAAGATAAAGGGGCGAAAAGACGCCTCGATTTAGTCCAACAGCGATGGTACCAGGGTGCGGCAAATCCTGTGGTATGTCTGTTAAGAGGAAGCCAGTGATGGCTGACGAGTCGACTGTATCGCAAATGAGACGGAATCCAAAACCACTGCGACTAGGAGAGCATCAGAGCCAGTCAGATCGCTAGGAAACCGACGTACTTGGAGAAGCTGGCACCAAAGACTATCAGCTTCGTCATGCAGTCACCCTTCCCACTATCATTTCTCCTCCTTGCAGGAAAGGATGGGACGCGACCCTATGAAACGCTTGAGCTCGAGGTCACCAGTTCCAACGAAGAACACCTACCACAACGCACCCGGGCCTAGCGAGCTCCTCAAAGCCTGGGGGACGCTCCTCGTTCCGTTAACGCTACATCCGGGTAACGATTTTCTGCCGAAAACTCAAGAAGATTGGGCGGACCCGACGAGAAGGGGAAGGAATGTCAAGTTCTGGTAAGGCGTTGAGCGATAGAGTACTGGAAGGAGAGCTTTCAAACATACCACTAAGGGTAGTTGACCAATATATCTCTCAACACAGCATCCCAACCTGGCCTATTCCCTAGCAGGACGTACGTGTTGCGTACGCGGCATGTATTCAAGAAGGTCAACGAGTAATGCCACGTTTCAGCCATATGCATTGGCGAGATCGAGGAGCTGAGGCTTCGAGGTGAAGTCAGCTGTTACTCAGAGGCCCATGTAGAGCTGAGATCTGAGATCGGAGAGCCCGGTGGGTTACGTAGGCGTACGTGGAGGATGTCGACGAGGATGATGGCGAGAGAGGTCAAACTCAAATTGACGCGTGTGCTGACGCCGAACGACGGTTCCCCAATAGGAAAAGAAGATACGATTTTCATCAGATTTTATCTCCATTTGCCCAATTGGAGAAAACTGAATCTCACAGCCACATAGTTGTTGGTTCTCCCAACGCCCTCCACAAGTTGCCGCCCACGACATCGCGACCGGCTAGCTGGCTCAACAATCTCGGCCTCATCGCTGGCTACGATTTCTTCCACCATCTCGTGCAACTGAAAACAATTGCTTTCTGAGTCGTTTGTAGGCGAACCACATGCGACCACACCATCGAGGGCACACACTTTGGTAGGTTCCATCCCCCATGCCCACGACATAGCTGAACCGAAATTTTCAGAGCGCAAAGTAGTAGGAATACTATCGGGATCTATCAAGGTCCCAGCGTCCTTTATCACATCGGAAACTCAGGCGCTTACTCGATCATTGCAATTTTCGGCACAAATACGGAAGGGTAGAATATCCCCGCTACCTCTGCCTCGTTCTATCTCTTCTTATACCTCGTCCTTACGACGCCGTTCAGATCTCGGAGATCTCTCACGGCCTTGGACTTCTCGATGAGCATGGATATCTGTATCTGAACATGGGTCCCACAACGATTCTGGTGTACTATCGCTGCCCTCGGCGTTCTTTTCAAAACCCCTGCTCGAAACCTTTCTTTGAGGCTGCCAGTTTCGGGGAATACCCGTAACCACTGGATTCATGGCTTTGAGTTTGACACTAGACTGCCTCCGAAGTGCTTGGCGAACTTACAGGAGGATGTTGCAATGGCGGTTAGCCCATCTTCGGGTATGTAGTACTCTCATATGCTCAAGGTACGTATCTTGAATACTTCGGCTTTGTCCATCGCAGACAGAAGACGACGCCCAATCTTCGACTAGAATTTTGAATCTTCCTCGGCTCTTCATGCAGTGAATGCTGTGCAATACGGTCGATTGTCCATCCCATCTCGTAGCGTACATGCGCCTTGGAGCTATCGAAGGAGGTTGGGCCGACTCGATGTGACCGAAGGTGAAAGAACGCACGTGCTCCCACCCTTTTTGCGTCCTTGCGAACTCGACTCACCTTGACCATAAAAGAACAACCCGGTATCGTTAAGCAGTCTCGAATCTCAGGTGCGCGTGGGTGCGAAACAAAGTCACGAACATCTCTCAGATTCTTCATCTCCTCCAATGAAGGACGCGGACTCCGTCGTACTGTATTTTCTCCGTTCTGCCATAGAACCTCTGTTACATCAATGGATGATTTATGATAATTCATTGCGATATAGTATTACGAATGAACCGTATTGAGAATACTGTTACTCTGCTCGTTTGGGTATATTACCTGAAGATTCAGGAGGATAAAAACGAGGGTCGGATAGGTGCCCTACGTCCGGTATCATAAGGGAACCGCCCGTCGCGAGTGAGGAGAGTACTCACTGAGATCGCGGTGAACAAGGTTTGTACCAAATCTAGCCAGGTAGTGTGTGTGTTGGAACCGCTCTGATTGACTACGACAAAGATGAACATTGCATACACCAGCTTTCACAGACAAGTCAGTCAAACTCCCCGTCGCACATAATGGTCATTGTACGAACCTGAGCCAGACAATATGCAGAGCCCGACTCAATCAAGAGTACCAAGATCTTCTGAGGTCTCGTTACCCTTGCCCGTCGCATTCCAAGGTCTGCCGTAAGGAACTTTCGATGTCGCCTGGTTCAGATTGAGTTTAAACCACACAAGATTTCCAAGACGAAGCTCTACTCATACCAGAGTGTTTCACCAACCAGCCCAGTGGTCATCAAGTTGCACAAGAGCGATGTGCAGACAAACACATATCCAAAGTTGGGCTTCCCGGTGAATCCCCAAAGGTTATTGTAGAATCCAATTGATTTGAGGTTCTGAACAACGAAGAGCAATCCAGCCCCTGATAATCGACTCAGTACGGTGAATATTAGCCTGGTAAATATGTAAAATACCGCCAGTTATTGTCAAGCATATGGTTAGAACAACCGTAATCCAAGTACGGCGCCATAACGAGCTCGTCCGGTACGCTACGACAACGTCGCTCAGAAGAGTCTACATTGAGAACAAACACAGATCATCAGTCTTTCCTGATGAAGTGGGTATATGTTATAGTACCAGTAGTATTTGCAGAGTCGCAAGGCATTCTGCCCACCCTTTCCCAAGTCCGAGATCATGATCAAGGCAGCTCTCGTACCATTGGAAGGCCCCAAGGTGTCCCTGATAGTGGTTCCTATCGCAGTCGTAACTGAAAGCTATGCTCCTCCATGCATATGCCGCCTGGGCAAGGCAATAGCCAGCAAGCAGAATCAAGCCTGAAGATGTGGCAACGAAGAAAAACCATGATCCAATAGTGCGCTTGGGCCGTTTTCTTTCCGTCGTCACGGTTATCAGGTCGAGGTGCAGGGCTTAGGTCGAGGTGCAGGGCTTGGTGACATTGACTGACCGAAAAATGTACGCCGAGGCGCATAGTAATACGCAAGTAGACCCTGCGGACGTTAGGTCAGTGTGTCTTCAATGTGAGTATTCGGGCTGCTTCTCACCGAAGCACCCAAAGAGCATGGCCCAGTAAACCGCGGCAACAGGATCAGTCCAGTCAATGGGAATGCCACCTCCTGCACCGGCATAGGGAACAGTCATATCTAGGGTTCTTCGTTGAGAGTACCCGACCTGGCCAGCCCTCCCACGCAGAGCCAAGCTAGATCGTAATAGATGGGCAAGCTCGAATGAGGCTGGACAGGAATCTGGGGCATGAGTATGAATTCGGGTCAACCGCGGGTGGACTCGTGTCCTGCCTTATCTCAGGGTAGCACGACCATCTGATGGTTTCATCAAGTAAAGAGCATGGTTCGAAGCCGGGTCCATCTCTCGTTGATGTGATCTTTGACGGAATCTACAGAGAGGGGTCTGAAACTGGTCAACGTCAACTCCCCGAAAAGCCGAAAAGGCGCGATGAGAGATTTCCTTCGGATCTTATCGATCTTATCTCAATTCAATTTCAAATCCAGAAGCAGAAGCCACTGGCGGACGGTTCTTCTCCTCTGTCTTGAGTAGCCGAACCCAAACTCCCCTCGCAATGCAGCTCTAGGCCCTCCGCGTCGTTCTTCTAGACCATTTGGATTTTATGATTTACTTCAGCTCACAGACACAGCTCGTCGGCCCCGTCTCAAAGCCCTGGTGAAGCAGCTTACACGCGATTCTCTGCCTCAACAAGGCGTCAGACGGCAAGCAGTGGGGAACTGGTCTATTTCAGAGATTCGGTCTCTCGTCCAATGAGGGCACGGATTCTGCTGCACGATGTTAAAGTAGCCTGACGGGCAAATCTCACCCCATCATCTGATGGCTTCTACGCAGGATGGTTCCCTCGAGTGAAGAGCATGCGTCCAAATTAATTACTATACCGATTTTTTCAGACCCCGCAGTACTGAGTCCAAGCGTCTCATTTCATCGACATCAGGAAGCCATGATACCCGAGGACAGTAGGAGGGAGAAAGAGGAGAACATATATTGGCACCGCATTCCTCTATACTGGTCATGTCGACGCAAACCAGTACAAGATGATGTTCGGAGAACAGTAAGGATCAGCACCAAAGAACCTTCCCTTACTTCTGCCGGTATCGACTTCCTCTTTTCAACCCGTTGATTGCCACGTACCACCACCGTCGCATCAAAGTCGAGGCAACACCAATCGATCATTTCCTCGTGGAATGGAACCTATCATCAAGAACGTAGGTTCCTCAGGGCGCCTCGCTTGAATACACAGAATTGAGAACAAGAGAGCGGGGTATAATCCCTATATCACTGTAATTAACATCGCGAACTTCGATTGAGGTCAAGTCGAAGCGACGCACCGACATCGTAGTGTAAACAATCTGAACCACCCCCATCAACTTCGATAGGATGACGGAGGTAATCTGTGAAGTTGCCCGTCAGAGATCAGATATACGGAGCACGAGGAATCGTACTCACTTGACAAAGGCAGTAGACCAATCCAGTCTCAATCAGCAGCGCAAGAATCTTCTGCGGACGGGTCATTCTCCTGCTGTTCAGTCCAAGTTCTACTCTTAGCTCCCTTCGATGCGACCTATCTACAGGTTAGCCCTCGCAGAGAATCAAGCGACACGAAATGACTGTACCACAGCATCGCTGCAACCCCACACGTGGCGACTACATTACAGAGCGTCGAAGAGGATACGTACGCGAGAGAAACGTATGAACCGAGCCTGGTTATGGAATTTTCAAGGGGTGTGGTGTGTATCTGGTGTTCGATCCCCAACGCGAGGACGTTCCAAAAGCCCGTTACTAACGAGAGAAATAAGATAATCAGCGAGATGGTCCTCAAAACATAGAACCCGAGGCATGACGTACCGAGGCAGAGTGTCCATGTGAGGATTAGGATGAATTTGAATACCTTATGTTGATGGATTAGGCATATCCGGTAGACTATCGCCGTATCGCTGAGGAGGGGCTACGAATGATGATCAGTCTAAGAATATGGAATCGGCCCGATCTCGAGGGAAGGCCCACAAGTAGGGATTGAAAAATCGACCTCGCAGCACCCGTCTTGAAGGTATCCTTCGTCCTCTTGAGACACCCTTCCAAGAACGATTCAGATCCTCGACCACGGCCATCTCCGAGATGGCACACGGAGAAGAGGAGGTTTTTGAACGCAACCTCAAGCTGCGTAAAGGCGAAGAAGATGAGGGCGAAGAGACTTAGTGTTGATAGTGAGAAGAGGAGGTAAGTTGGGAGATTGCGGGTGCGGTGGTTCCTGGCACTGAGAAGGTCGAATCGTTAGGAAGGAAACGATAGTTACGAGCAAAAGCGAAGACACTTAGCAAATTGACTTACGAGAAGAGAAGGGAGGTTACCACCAGAAGGAAGATAGCGAAACCTAAGGTGAAATGAAATCGATTGGTCAAAACCGCGCGAGATACAGAAAAGGTTTGAGTTAATATACCGATTATAACCGCAAGTAGCACGAATGGCAACACTCCGTCAAAGTCATTCAGGAACTTGATTTCGACGATCCCGAGTGGCCATTGGAGAGTAAATGCGTACATGGGCCTGGGGTCGGGAGGAAACTAGCAAGCGTGCGAGGGACATCAGGCATTCGTTTCGCAGAAGTAATCTGTCGTTATAATGCAGCTCCAGGGGTTCTAATCGGTTCGAACTGGACCCAATCCATCACCGTTCCATGAGAGCCACAGCCACTTCGGATATCGGATCCGTGGCGTGTGGGTCCAACAATTGCGCATGCAACCTGCACTTGTGCCCGGAGAGGAATAGCGCGAGGCTATAGCAGATAAGAACAAGGTCGAAAGTCAAACAACGGCTGGACTTACGATGATGGAACTGGAACATCATCACTGGGCATCTGATGTGGAGGCAAAGGATTGGCGGCCATTCAGCGAACAGAGTGGCATCGTAGAGTAGGCCACTTTATCAGAGGTTTAGCACGAGGACGACGGCCGAGAACTCTCTGCGTAAGGCTGGAATAAACAGAGTGAGAATCGGAAACGTGACGCATCGTAGAAGTACGTACGCATGAGCATTGTCTGGCCTGTATCGTACCTTCGTGTAGCAATTCAATGAGTCTGGAAAGGACGTCTTGAAAGGCTCTGGCGTGGCCGGAGGTACAGGGAGTGGGATATTTGCGCCTGCTTCGACGTGTGCGCTGGTAGAGGTTTGGGGTGCCCAAACATTCACGCTTAGGAGATGAATCGATGACAGCGAGAACGGCAGACAAAGAGACTCGGAGAGAAAAACAGAGCGAACCTGGACCGGTGGCTATGTCAGCTTCCCGCATTTGGGCTATGCGGAGATTAGATCCGAAAGAAATCGATCTTATCTGCTCATCTCGCCTTTTTGAGAAATTTTATGTCAGCAGCTTAGACTTGGCACCTTTCTTCCAGGTCTCGTTTTTCCTTCGTTCCTGTCACTCAGCTGAGTGTCATTAAACCGAACTTAGCCTGGCTTTCATTACTACGCCTCTACTGCACCCTCCCGTCTCTTAAACACACGACATAAACCTCTCTCGCCTCGTTTCCCCAAGCTGTTCCTCTAGTTTTTGGGTGCTCGGTCACCCTGCTTGGCCTGGCGTTCGACCTGGCCGCACATGGAAACAAGTCTAGCTAGCAATTCACTGGCTGTATTGACAGTTATGCCAATCCTTGGAAATGGTATGAACTGGGGCCGGGCTGCCGACGGTATGTATATCTACTGTCGTTGAAGGCCCTCGCTCACCTAGCGTTCTCTGTTAGCACTTTGATGTTTGGCGGTTGTTAGCGGCGTGCTACCACCTATTGCGCCTTGTATGATCGTTGACTATCAGTCGATCCCAGCCCTACACGGGCTACATTCTCTTCGAAGATTGGCGGTGTTGCATTGAAGAACTGATTCTCGAGGGCGGCCATCCTCCTCTGTACGTCACAGAGGTTTCCTTGACGCGCTCAGTACCACCCCGCTAAGCTCTCCTTTGTAGCAATTGTGCTTGAAAACTTGCCGTTTGATAACAGATGAGCGTTCTGCCGTAGGCGAAGACATACTCTGGATAGGCTGAGGCGTGCCGTGGTATGTGCACTTCGTTGCGTTCAATGACCAGCGGCTCACTAGCATCAGCCCATCCTTTTCTGCGACGAGGCGAAAACGACAGGGACAACTGTGGCCGTATAACGGTCCCGATGGAGTATTCGTATCAGCCTCCCCTAGTACGTCGATCCTTACACTGGTTGAACCGAGCTGACACTCTCCTCCTTGCAGAGGAATTCTGCCCGGTCTACGAACCTTTTTGTGTCTTGCCGGGGCGATCCGTCAATACATTCACGAATCTTTCCCCTATCGCTGTTGGGCTCTAAACCGTGATGGCTTTGTTTCCGGACCTGTAGTGCAACTTGGTGTCGTTTCTCTAAAACCACATACCCTCCTGTGGCCACAAGACAAGAAGGGAATGTGTGGTTACTTGTGTACGTTATTCGTCTAAATCTTCTACGATATGGCTCTAACTGCTGCTCCTCAGTCGCTCGCACTTTCCCATCCACCACGTAGATGGGGCGGTACTCGGCGTGCGCTCTTCCTCCTGTACGTTTCTGCCACTGTTCTCATGGGTCCCTTCCAACTGACACAATTCTCCGATCTCGTCATAGTTAACATCCCATTCATCCAGTTCAGTGTGATTTCAAGGTCCAAATTCTCTCGTAACATAGCAAATCGACCCCGTCGACCTTGAAGATTTAGAGTCATCAGGATGATCTAGAGGAGGTCATGTTTGTAGAGATGATAGACCATACCGAAGGGTTCTTGTAGTGGTACGTGTTACTTCAGGCGGTGTTCGAGGACATGGAGTTGACACTTTTTTTCAGCACCATCCTCTGTCCTCTTTATTCCTCGGTCTTTTCCTACGTCTGTTGACCTTCAGGCGAATCACGATCCCTTCGACTCTGTATTTGTTGGGATTTGGCCCAGCCCAGAGGCACGTTCTCACACAGGCAGGCTGTCTGTTTTAGAATCATCGCCCGTCACTCGTCACCTAGTGGATCTATTTTGGAAGGCGGTTCAAGAGGTGGAGGCGTAGTACTTTGTGTCCTTACTTCTCCGTATGGTCTTTTATTTTATAATAAAGCCCTTTTCTCAGGAGTGCGCCGTAACGCCGTAGGCTGGCATTGGAACGCAAAGACCATGGGCCCATGAAATGGGGTCAAAAGACTCGCGAGCGAACTGATAATTACATGGCATGCGGGAGCTATGTAGACATCTAATCTGCGCTAACGACTTATTGCGTACAGACGTTAAGGATGTAGCGACCATCGGCACAGGTGCATCTTTCAAATGCGAGAAGAATTGGAGAATGTAAAGCGTCAATCATGGGTGATTTATGTTGAAATGGATTAAAACATACTTGTGAGTCGTATAGTCACATGTACCTGGGCTGGCATTCAAGTAGCGGCAGTCCGATTCACACAGGGCTTGAGGCGGAATATAAACTCTTTTAGCAACCCTGGCGGATTCTTCGATGGGGTCGAGTCCGGGCGCAGCAGAGACGATCGAAAGGAGGGTTGTAGCGAGGGTGATAGCGAACAACTTCATGTTTACTGGCAGACTCGAAAGAAACGGCTTAGGTTGAGTGAAGACTGGGATTGTTTGTTGGTAGTTCGTCTATAATTTACGGGCCTTTTATACTTCAGGATGGTCTAGAAAGAGTATCCAGAAGATAACAAATGGAGGTCGGGTGCTATTCTCCACTTCCTGTCCAGGGTATCTGACCGACACCGAGTCCGTGGTATGCCTGGAATCCCGATATCAGGTAGTGTCGGCAAGTTTTCATGGATATGATGCAGAAGGCCGTGATGCGGCGGATCACACAAGGTGATTTATGCTAGAGACCAAGTACATGATATTTAATGGGTGATATATCCTGTAGCTCGTGGTACATATCAGAAAGGAAAAATTGAACGTTGTTTCTTCTGTAGAAGAGACCAAGTAGAGGGTCATAAGTTGGGAACTCGAGAATGTACGTGATTCCGGATTCTCGCCTCAACCTCAACTGAGTTGGTGGCTTCCTCTCCGAGATCCTAAAATCGTCCATGCGGGGAAAATGAGAATGGTATCCCCCCAGACTTCATTGGAGGAACAGCCTTTGAACCCCTGTGAATATAAGATGCCAGGTCTTGAACAAACTTCCGAGTGGCGAGAGGAAGAGTCGAGAGATGAAGGGGTATTCTCTTCGGCTTATGAGAGCACCAGAAGAATACGTACCCACGGCCGATTTTGATGATCTTCAATTTCAACTGACGCCAGATCGGGTCGACCTTGTCTGCTCGTTAACAAGGCGGATGTACCACGCGGAATACTTGATCAAACGTTTCCCGCAGAGTTTATCGCATGGACAGCCGAGGAAAACTCAGAAGGCGACTGGTGGAGCGAGGTGTCATGCCGATACCGGACGGGATCCTTTCGCCGACTGATTCGAGATTCGACTCCGTGTCAAGGGACTTGAGCGGATATCAATCACGTACGGAAATGTGGGCGAGGGGCGGGCAGGGTACCCATACGAGTATTCAAGGCGCGTGCCCGGAATATCGGAAGATGAGTTCAAGAGCCAGCTGAAACGGAAGAAAACCCATACCCAAACCCAGTAGAGGGTTGAGCCAACGCGTGTTTGAATCGCTTCCGGCGGGCCCAGTGTAGCAATAAGCTAGTACTGACCATCACTCAAATCTAGTCGCCTCCGAGGAAGGTTTCCAGCAGGGAGGTTTTGATAGCGGTGCGAAGGGAGCAGGATGATGTTGAGAGTGCTAAGAGGTCCGAAAGGTCCGATGTTGGTTAGGTACGAGGGAGAAAGCGAAGAGGAAGAGCTATCAGACCGAATCTGGTCCTGTCACCGATTGATTCGAGATTCAACCTCCGTGACAAGTAACTTAGGCAGCCCAGGGATTACGAAAATTATTGACTGCTGACGTAAGTTCACTACAGGCACACTCGATGTGGCCCCCACCTGAAAGCAGGAGCCGCCTTGGAAGAGAAAAATAAGAAGCTGGAAGCACGACGTATCGTCGTATGCCCATCTAATGCTTAGCGTTTCTTGCGCGTCCTGTAGAAGTGATTAGGAGAGTATGAGGACTTCAGAAAGGTACGCACTCCATTCCCACTTCCTGACTCAACATAAACCTAAATTCGAATTGGCAGACTCCTCTGCTTACTCCCCAAGCGCATCCACCCAGAGAATCCTTGTGTGTTGGTTCCGACTTGCAAAGGGCAGAGATACACCATTCAAGACGTGTGTACGTGCCTGGAAGATCGAAATATGAGTTAGGAAATAGTCAGCGGTAATTTATGGGAGAATACGTACCCAAATTTAGTCGAAGCTGGCACCAGGCCAAATCGTCATCACCTCATGTGCCCCCCGCGCTCATAGGGCCCTCCGTAAACAAGCCGTAGAGTTGATTTGGAAGGTGCGACTACAAGTTAAAGATTGAGTAACCCCGAAGCTGGCAGCGTCCTGGAAGGTTTTCAAGAACGGAATTTCGAATGGGAAGGCGAGGGAAGGATTAGGGTGCGAGCGGTGAACCAATTGATAAGCATGAGGATCCCCGGCGATCTCGGAGGTCAGAAAGTGTCCGTTCTAGTGGCCTTGGGGTAGGAAATATCATACCACTTGCAGAGAAGGTCCTTTCAGCGGTTCTAACCAGTGAGTGGCTTGGGCAGCCTACGAGATGGGTTAACCATCGGCGTGCAGGAGGCTTTCAGGTCGTTGAGTAAGAGCTCCTTCGAGTCCGTCATACCATTTTTAGAGCGCAAGTGAGCACGATAACGTAGTGGAGTCGGATTTGGAGAAGAACGATGAACGAATCCTCGAAAGACAGCCCGAGTACCTGAGTGAAGAATTGCAAGAGCAACCGAGGTGGCTATGCCTCCTTTCCGCAACTGGACCCAAAGAAGATAAGATTCGATGGGACACCATCTAATCTCGCTCATCAACGCAATGTTTTCGGAACTTGACCGTCTCGACGGCAGCACAGTTCTCTTGCACTTCGCCACATTTGTCCCCGACCCTCTCATCTGACTGCATATTGTCTCTTTTTCCTGTTGAAGAGGTAAGCGGCGGCTAGATAAGATAGCGAGAGTCGAGCTAACCCAACCTCACTAACAACCAAACCACTACTAACGACTCCGAATTCGTGGGCCTCGTGTAGAATAGCACTCTTAGACACCGAAATACCCTTAGGTAGCGATGTAAATGTATGTGTGTGTGTAAAATTGAATATATTTCAATTGGAATCCCTCAGTAATGAAATGATCACAAAACTAATATAAGTCTCGAGATCGAAGGCTTCGCACAGTCTCAAATCTAAGTAACACCCCCGCAGTTGTGATACCGAATCTGGGCTATCGAATACTTGAATTCCTCGCAATGTACTATCTACAACTTTTATACTACAAAGAACTACGCACAGACCATGTAAAATTTAGGATCTTGGCATTCGGCAACTTCGGCGGCCTTCCTTATATGTTAGGAAAGGTGCGGGAATAGTTTATGAGAGGTCCAGAATGACGTGCTCTCGAAAACTTGGAAAAACATTCAAAGTTCCGGCGTTGAAAGTAGACGCGATGGACTTTGCCGGTCGGTCCGTGAAGTTGAATGATCTCCGAAGCGTAGCCGGACGAATGGCGTGATGACCATCAGTCGGACTTCGGAATTCATCAGAATGCGTCAATCTCGACAATGGTCTTTGACTTTGTCGGAATTGTTCTGCATTTTAATGATATTCTTTCTCTTTCAAACCACTCATAGTAGGTAGATAGACATCGTATGTATTCATTAAAATCATAAAATTTCAATAAATATCGGCTATATACAGCGGCAGCCGTGTCACTGTTATGGTTATGGGCTCGAAGTATCAACGAACTCAATTCTGTCCGCACACAACACAAGTTCTAGGTTGCCTCCTTGGGTTGAGTCATGTGCACGCAAAATACGGAAAGCGATGGTGAAATGACAGCTTACCAGCTTACTGATACTTTCAGAGTTGAAATGAATTGAGGCTGCACATTTCGGGCTTGATTACTCTCGACAGGAGCACGCCGGGTGGATAGAACGGGGACGGCACGACCCCCCTGGGTGTTTGTTATTGGAGACCGAGTACATGCCATACGATGAGTGACATATTCCGTATCCTGAAGTCTGAACGAACAAACAATAATCAAACTGGATTTGGTCTAAAGAAGAGATGAAGCATATGCTATACCTCGAGGAACGATAGAAGGATAGTAACCCGACTCTAGATTCTCGTCTCAACCTCAACTGAGTTGTTATCTTCCTCTGCCAGCTCCTAGACACGCACGTGCGCCAGGGACCAAGAAGGATCTTTCCACAGACTTCGTTGAAGCGATATCCGAGCGAGGAGAGGAAGAGTCGAAGGCTGGAAAGGTGTACCCACTTCGGCTTGTGGAGAACAGACATGGGATCCGCCTGGAATACCGGAAGATGTGTTACATGAGAGCCAACAGAAACGAAAGAGAAACTCGCACCCAAACTCGTGGAGATTGGGCAAGCCAGTTGTGGGGTGGGTCTTGCTCCCGGTCGATTGAGCTCCTTCAGGGTTCTACGAGGCCTGGATGGTCCCCTGTTTATTAGACATCCAAAAACGAGCGAAAAGGAAGCGCTATCATACCTCTACCAGAGAAGATCCTTTCATTGACTAGTCCACCCCCGAGAACGACTTGAGTAACCAAGCGATCGAGTACGAGGGTTGGTCGCAAGTGTGTCCGAGGTCACGAAGATGGTGGAGTCAGACGGCGTAGACGTTACGCACGCTCAAGTCCATCAGAGGTAGGTGATGACGCCGTGGATGCGCATTAAGAGGAGGAAACGAAAGGTTGGTTCAAACAATACGTTGAGTGACGAAAGGAGGCGAGAACACCCAAGATTCTTTCCGCATGAGGGATATACACTCGAACCCAGTCGAATGTCATTGGAAAACCCAGTACGCAGCAGCTTCTCAGAACACTATTCAGGCGTTGATTACGGCTTCTCATCAACCCGGATACGTCTTGCAAACGAAAGTCATCCTAGGGAAGGGTATTAAGAAACTGACTGCATGAATTATCGTCGCGAAGAGCATACCTAACGTCTGTAAGGCCGTTCCAAGTTGTTCCTGCCGGCGCTGCATCCATATGTTGCCAACATTCGTTAAAGAAACTTGACATCCTTCATAAAGGAATATGGGTGGTGGGAGGTACGATGGGTCCGGGTCCCAACAACTAAAGTGTAATGGCCGTGCTGTGGAAGAGATTATCGATTAGTCCCATCCTAAGGCTATCAGAACTAGAAAGATACGTACCTGATTCCCGGCGTCAATCGAACCCCAATCCTCCACCCTATCCTGCTAGCTCCCGAGGCGCGAGCTACTCGAAGTCGGGCTAACTCCTCATCACGTCATGTCGTCCTAGGATTGAAAGAAGATAAGATTCGATGCAAAACCATCTTATCTCGCTCATCAAGCCCATTCGGGTATGTTGGCGTTTTTGGGCCGAACAGAATTTGGAGGAACAATAGGTTAGTGCTTGGAAGTGCGATGAGGAGGATAACGACAGGTCATAGTACGGCTATGTGATGACTGGTAAGAGTTTTTGTACTTGAATTTCCAGGTGGTATGTCCTCTTCATGCCCTTCAACGATCGGGGACTAACGACTTTTACAGCGTCACCACGTATGCGAGAACCATCATCCACCCGGCCAATCGTTAGTCGAAAGGTGTATCGTTTTCTTTCTCGCACATTGCGCCATTGCTCTCACCCGACGAAAAAACGAAAATCAAACTGACTGGGGTCTCCTGAACCCTTCGTAGTCAATGTAAACCCATTTGTTTTGCTTACGGGTCCAATAATCATCTCACTCGAATTGAAGGGGTCTTGATTTGGCCCGATGACAGTATGGGTGAGCATAAAATGAGGATTGAAACGCTCTCCGCGGTAACGAGAGTACATTTACAAACGGTTAATTATGTACAGATCCAATCTTTGCTACCCTCCCGAGTTCACCAGGTTGCCTTGTAACCATCGTCGCAGGTACAACTATCTCAAATGTCAGTCATGAGTGAAGTACGCTCAGAGAAATCGTACATCCGTGTTGCAGCGTCCCAATGACCCTGACCATGGGCACCCAGGAAGCACGTGTAATACGAGCAACTGTTCTGGTCGGAAGGAATAATGGTTCTTTTGCTGACCGTGGCAGAGTCTTCGATGGAGGTGAGTCCTGGCACAGCAGAGACGATGGAGAGAAGAGTTGCGGCGAGGGTGATAGCGAGCAATTTCATGATTATTGGAGGATTTGAAAACTGTCTTAGGCTGAGTGAAGGCTGGGATTGTTTGTTGGCCGTTCGTCTACACCTACGAGGCTTTTTATACCGTAGGATCGTTGAGAAAGAATACATGGATGACAATGGGCGGGTACTCGGAGGTCGGCAGGGCATATGGTCGACAATATGCCGAGTACGTGGTATACATTGAATTGTGATATCAAGTAGCGCCGACAAACTCGTATGGATTTAACGCCGAGAGTTGAGAGCCAGCGATTTGATTTTTATGATTGGCCGAGTACGGCTGGGCATTTCGTCTCAGCTCACAGCGCTATTCTTGATTCATATATGGCCCGCGTAAATCCGCTTGGGCGCCCGGCGGCTACAGCGGCACTCATGGAGGCTTACCGTGGTACTAATACTTCCCGAGTAGAAATGAATTGCCACTGTGCACTAAACACAAACGTGCCGAGTGGGTAGAACGGAGGAAACACGATCCCGCGAGGGTGTTTATTATTAGAGACCAATTACAGGCTGTATGATGTATGATATATCCGGTAGCTCGTGGTAGGTCTCGGCTTCAAGCAAGTGGACATCGTTCCTCGACAAGCTCCCAAGGAACGCACATACGCTACAAGGACCCTTCAATTGACCGCCTCCCGCAGAATTCATCGCACGCAGGCGGAATGTTGGCCCAGTTGGCGTAGATGGAGTACAGGCTCAACCAATTCCACGGGCCCAGTACGGCGGGGAGGCTTCTAACAATCCTCGCAAGGCGCAGGGTTCATGTCTGAGATTGTATTTCGATCAGTTGGGAAAACAGAACGAAATAAGAGACACATACGTGTGAATTGTGCTTTCCCATAGCTGGTACCCCTCCAACTGCAGGATCGACCTGGGAATATCCTAACCACTAAAGCCGTCCTTGAGAAAGCGAAAACAAGAAGACGCTGGCTATACGAATTATCATCGTAAGAAACTTACCTGGAGTCCGTAATACGACCCCTTCCGGATGCATCGCTCCCCTGAGAATAACCGAGTTCGTAACGTTGATCCATAAAACCTAGCGTCCTCCACACTTATGATATGAGTGGTGGTAGGTATGGCCGGGTCAGAATCCTGACGAGTCGAGCTTCCAGGACGTGCGGCAGAAAAGACCCGATGTTCGCAACGTTCATTCAAGGAATCAGACATCCTTCATAATGAAACATGAGTGATGAGAGGGACGATGGGCTCGGCTTCCGACAAGATAAAGTGCCATGAACGTGCTGTGGAAGAGATTATTGGTGAGGAGCGTGTTGAGGCTACGAGAACGCTGAAAGGATACCTACCTAATTCCTGAGGTCGGTCAACATCGTCATCGGCGTCAGCCGCCTCCCAATCGTCTGCCTTAGTTTGGTAGCTCTCGAAACCCAGGTGCCACAAGAGGCTCCTAATCGGTCGTCTCCTGCAGATTTTCTGGCACGGATCGCCAAGGCAGAGTCAAAGCTTGAAAGCCGTAGCCTTGAAGGTCGGATGAGAGAGCATCGTCAACTTCCAAAGAACGGCTAGGAAACGTTCAAGGGTGTACCTAGAGGAGTCGGGAGATGAGCGTCCTGGTTCTCCGTTGGTCCTTCGTAGGTGAGATGTGCGCCCTGCCCGAAGTAAGGTAGACCTCAGTCAAACTCGACAACCCCACGTGTCGTGACATTTCGTGACACATATCATGTGCTGGCTTAGTCATTAGGCCCCTATCTCAGTTAAACGCTCTCTAAAGGTTGATACACAGTCTTGAATGTGATAGGGGTGAACCGGGGGTATAATTATTATATTCATTGCCGTGTAGAACAGCTCCATTGCGTATTCAATATTGCTATAGGCAGTTATGCACTGGATTAGCATGACATCAGGGTGCTTCATCCCGTTTGCCATCTACACAGACCTAGGTTCAGTGCAAAAACTACCTAAAAGTGAAGTTCTATTGGCCACTCACGGTCGCGAGAGACTTTGGGACATTCCCAACTGAGATGTGCTCCTTTACGCACCCAATTGCACCCTTCCAGGTTATAGCCGGAAATGCTGACTCATCACTGATAAGAGGCCCAACCTCACTGATAAAACCACTAGTCTTTCAATTCTTAATATTTTTCCAATCGAAATCCAGGAGGGTCTGCTCAAATGTATTACATGGGACCTCCTGGACTTGATTTGTTTGAATTTGTAAACGTAGGGCAATGGAACTGAGGCACTTGGAAAGTAACTCGATCAGGTCACGTGGCCTTGTCGAGTTTGACTGAGGTCTACCTTCGGGGTACAGTATTCATGGTGGGAGAAAGGACATAGTATAAGATAAGGATTAGGAAGGACGGTGTGGTGGATCTTCTGTGGAACAGATTAGGCGTGTAAAGATACGAGAAATTGAGGGCTACGTACCCAATTCCCGTCTCGACTTGCTTCGAATTCTTATCGTTGACCTTCTCTGCAAGCTTCGAAAGCTCCCAAGGCGTCTGCGTATTCAAGGTGGAATGCATAGATAGTCGGCTGATGAGTTGGTAGAATGGCAAAGGAAGGCGAGAAATACGCACCAGCAACCATCCTTCTCTTCACCAACTAGTCCAAGGCCATGAGTGACGCTCCGAAGATCGTTGGCCTAGTTGAGCTAGACGGCATAGAGGCACTCTCTCGAGTCCACAAGAGCCATGTAATGACCCAGTTTCGGCGCGTTGGAAGGAGAAAACCGAAAGAGCCTCGAACTGCAATCTGGCAACTGGCAACATGGCTATGCTTCTTTGCCGCATTTGGGCTCCGAAGAGATAAGATCGATAATATCTGAAGGAAATCTATCTTATCTCGCTGATCTAAGTACATATCCATCAGGAGTTGACGTCAGCACACCCGTTAACAGTTCTTTTCCTTTCCTTCTCCGAGTGGTCAGCACACGCCCGAGCAGACCTTCTCCAGCGCCTCTTCTCATCTTAGGCCTTTGCTCCTCTTCTTCGACATGAGTACAGTACCTATGACTCTCTTTGAAGTTCTAGACTGGCGAAACGTCGTGTACATATCAACCTTCGCTCCAACGGACGTGAGGTTTTTGCCGATAGTGAATAGCCTCTCTTCTAGTTTCTTCTGATTACGGCTGAACTTCAGACGAATACATGAGAGAATTATGTCGACATCTATGTCAACGACCTAGGCCACACAGATGCCTTCTATCGTGTTACCATGGTCGCAAGTGCAGCTGTGTGGTCGGAGGAGAGTACAGCGTCAATCATGAGTGATGTACGCTCAGATAAACTGGCACATACATCGCCGTCGTAAAGTCGCATTTGCCTTGGCCTTGATTCACGATGTTGCAATCCCAATCGCATAGGTCTTCAGCCGCAACTTCGCTTCTTTTCTTAACCGTGGCGAGTGCTTCGGTGGGGTTGAGTCCCGGAGCAGCGGTGACAATCGAGAGAAGTGTGGTGGCGAGGGTGATAAAGAGCAATTTCATGATTATTTGTTTATGCCGGGCTCGAAAGATCTGGCTTTGGCTGGGTGAAGACTGATGTTGTTAACACTTCCTCTACGGCGTCCAGGCTTTTTATACTCTCAGCCTGTGGCCTAGGAGAAAGTACACACAATACAACAGGCTTACTCGGGGGTGGGCGCGAGAGATTGCTATCCTCTACTCCCGAGTCCCCTGCCCGTATAAACGGACGGCGAGGTTAAGGTTGAGCTATACGCGAATGCGGAGTCCTCCAGATATGATGTATGACCTCAATGTCACCCATAGGAAATCACACAGGAGAGCACGGAGAAGTCACGTCTAAGTGGCTGAGCTCTACGACCCGTAAGAATCAGGTACATTTAATTATGGCCGCTTACCGGCATCGTGGAGTAATTGACGCTGGAGAGGCTGGAGGTGCATTCGGAGAAGCAGCATGCAGGCACAATCTTCATATAATGGAGGAAAGATGATACACTACACGGTCGCATGATCTGCAGGGAGGGGTGTCCTCGACTAACCCACACGACGATCTGTCATGGACGATCATGATGTTGATAGTAATCTTCCATATATACAACCCCCACAAATTTACTTCGGTGCCCGACCGCTGCTTCCATGACAGTTTACCGTGGTACTTCGTTATTACTCCGTATTCCCTCCAGCTAATTATAGTCTGCACATTCACATCGCTAACGTTGCTTCTGGAGAATACAGCACCGGGCTCTTCCGTCTCGACCCCAGAAGCTTGACAGAACCAGTGCAGCCTCATCTTCGATATCTCCCCTTCGATGAGCCAATTTGGGGGCGTCCAGGCAGGAAACCTTTTCAATTTCAGCGTCACCACCTATCCCACTAAAACCATCATCCACCCAGCCAATCTCCAGCCTTTCTTTTCCGCCTTGGCTCTCGTTCATTGTCGCCATCGCTCTCCCTCACTCGGCAAAAATAAAACTGACTCGCTTCTCCTGAACCATTCGTAGTCAATACGACCCATTTGTTTCTCTTACGTGTCCAATAACTATCTCACTCGAATTGAAACAGTCTGGAATTGGCCTCGATGACAAAATGCGTGATCAACGCAATGAGGATTGAAATGCACGTCTCGGCAGTTGATACCACATTTGCAGCTTACTAGTACACATCTGAAAGACTATAACATGTGCGTGACCGACTGAGTTTCAGAAGGATACGGTGTACCCATCATCGCAGGTGCAACTTTTTTCCAAGCGTCAGCCATGAGTGTCGTATGGTTAGATAAGTTGAAAACATACACCCGTTTTGGAGCGTCCCATTTACCCTGACCGTGGCCGGCCAGGTAGCATTTCCAATATGTACAATAGGCCTCGTCCGTAGGAACGATGGTTCTTTTGCTAGGAGTGGCCGAGTCTTCGATGGGGTTGAGTCCTGGCGCAGCAGAGACGATGGAAAGCAGGCTTGCGACGAGTGTGATAGCGAACAACTTCATGGTTACTGGTGGATTCGAAGATTTGGTTTAGGCTGAGTGAAAGCTGGGTTGTCCGTTGGCAATTTGTCCACGTTTACCAGGCTCTTTATACCGCAAGATAGTGCGGGAGGAGTGTGTAGAAGACAACGGACGGGCACTCGGAGGTCGGATCGCTATTTTACACTCCGCCTGCAGAGCATCTGGCCGACAGTGGGCCGAGGCCGCAGTATGCGTGAAACCGTGATATGAAGCAGCGCTGGCAGAATTGTATGGATCTAATGCAGAGAGCCATGATGCAGAGATTCGTCTCGATGTTACCACCAGAAGAGGAGCATACGCGATCTTGTCTGAGGTTGTTACATATTTGATCCAAGTGACAGAACTCTACGGCCAGTAAAAGTCATTGAATTATACCCAAAAATCAGTTCAGTGACGCAGTGGCATCGAAGGAGTGGGATGACACGCGGGGATAATTGGTCGGCCACAGCTCCATATTTCATCTGAGTTCACGATGATAATGATGCTGATCCATATACGACCCACGTAAATCTACTTGGGCGGCTTGCGGTAGGAGCTGTATTCGTGGCGGGTTAACGTGGTGCTAATGCTGCCAATAGTAGAGATAACCTCGCCGCTGTGCATTATGGGCGCGATTTCACCTAACATGAACATGCCAAGTGGCGGAGCAACCACGATCACTCAAGGGTGTTTAAAATGATGGATGAAAGGTGATGTATTCCATAGAGCATATTACGACCGAGAAAATAATCAAACTACGTTTCACGAGGAACCCAAGAAGGCAAGAAGAATACGTACCCTATTCCGGATTCATGTCTTAACCTCAACTGAGCTTTTGAAACATGGAACCAGAGACACATATGCATACGCAATGCGCTCAATGTTCCAGCTTCAATATGAACTCCAACCAGACTCAGAGTCAACATAGGTACCTCCTAAACACGAAATTGGTCCTGGATTAAGCCCACAGCAGCCGAAAACAGGAGGTATCGACTTCAGGATCCCACCTGAAGTCTGTAAAATCATAACACCACCTCGAAACGAATGCCGTCTTAGAGAAAGGTTCAGCAGCCGAAAACGGGAAGGCTTAGGCCAAGGAGCTCACCTGAGGTGTGTGATACCAACCTGGTTAACGTCCTCCTTACCCGTGTGGGTCGTACATCCTGAATGCCAGAGGCATTCTGGAGAAACATTCAGCGATTGAAAATAGGAAGTACGATGGCGAGGAACTCACCTAAAATTCGTAACCCCAACCTGATCGATGTCCTTCCCGCCCAATTCGGTTCCACGCTAAGGTTCGCTCAGTGGTAGGTGGTACGAGAGGGTTAACTAAAGTTCAGTAGGCGTGCTGCGGGGGAGATGAAGCCTTGAGGTAAAGGTAGTGAGAGGTTGGGAAGGATACGTACCGGATTCCATGTCATCGACCTCTGCTGAGACCTGAGGCGCATGTACCCTAGGGAGGCTCTCTCAAGTCCAAGATCCAGCAGTGGGCGAAAACCGAAAGATTCCCTGAGCACAATCTCATTACTGAGTGACGAAGGGAGGCAAGAGCAACCAACGTGGCTATGCCGATTTGCCATGTTTGGGCTCAAGGGAGATAAGATCAAATCTTATCTCGCTCATCTATCCTATTTGGGAGTAACTATTAGCAAACACGTCAACTCTTCGTTTCAACCTCGTCTCGTTCGTTACTTCTCTTCTCCAGTAGCTGTCGGTGGACGCGCTCATACTTGTGAGGTACGTCCTTCTCCAGTCAGTAGCTTTGTATCCCTCTCTCTAAATATGCGTGAAGATTCTCCTGTCCCACCCCGGATGCACGGCTTCATCGACGTGCCAACCTTAGAGGGGAAACTCAACGCTGCGATTTCTCTGGTCATGAGGCATACACCCTCCTTCAAACTGCGTAGCGCTTAGGGCTGGTGAATATTGTGCGCAATTTTGGGGTTAGATGGCGCATCTCCCATCCGTACGTTGCCATTGCTCCTGGATCTAATCACCACTAACCTCCTCACCTTCGCAGTTCCGCATCTGCCTTAACTATGGGTATTGGGCTCTCAGAGTCATGACGGATTTGGTTCTGGATCTGTAGTGCATCTAGACGACGCTGCTTTCAAGCTACTTACCCTCCTATCGCTAGAAGACATGGTGGAAATGAGCGGTTATTACCTGTACGTATCCATCTAAATCTTCCACGATCTGCTCTAACTGCATCACTTCCGTCCCATAGGCTTTATCAACCATCACGTAGATGGGGACGTACTCGAGGCGCTCTATCTAATACAACCCAAATCCCGCCTCCTCAGGAAGTACCACGGTAACCTGTCATCAAATCAGCGCTGGCGGCCGCTGAGGCATTACGGGGGTGGCAAACGTCAAATAGAAGATCACTATCATCACCCTTCTAGCTCACACCTTTACATACTGTACGACTGTAGCTGGCATCTTCGTTGTCTACCTCTTGCGATTCTGTATAATACACCGCCGAATTGACTCCGCTCGAGCTTCAAGCTCAACCTTTGCTGCTGCTTGTCCCGAGTCCTCTGGTCTCTACATCACCAACTACGCCATGAGTGGTAATCGAAAATGGCCATAATTCAATTTCAAAATCATAATCATGACACCCCAGAAGCGGCCGCGAAAGCAGAGTTACGACGTAAGACAGGCCCTGCATGTCAATGTATGGGCGATCACCGGCACCCGTTACCGCTGTGAGCATTGACGAAAGTATCGTCGTACCAATTACTACCTCGCAATTGCCTAACATACTTTCCCCAGAACTGACTGAGACTTACGGGGTATTGGGTCTCAGCGACCGAGATGAAGAATTGAAGCTTCCCCATTCTTGCGTGACATGGAGGTGAATCCCTGTTTGCGTCCGTTCCGGACTTCCTGGACCTCGTCGATGTACCTCGACCACATTGTGTACCTGAAAATCTGAGGCGGACGTAAGGAGTGGAGGATAACGATCTCTCTTCGGTCTCCGAAGAGGCAGAAGCTATATATTCCAAGCGCAAGGAACTCAAGCAATTAACGCCAACCATGAAGTTGCTCGCCATCTCTCTCACTGCGGCCCTTATTTCCCTCGTCTCCGCTGCTCCAGGACCCATTGCAGGCCCAGATCTTGCCGCAGTTAACAAAAGAGTTTTCCTTACGCCTGCAATCACTTGCACCCAGAATTGCTACGTCTGGGGGCATGGCACAGGCACATATGACCCAACAAAGACCTTAGAAGCAGATGGGTGAGTTCTGGATTTAACTGAGACGCCATTGCTCGTGGTTGACGTTCTCCGTAAAGTTATAATTGCTTTTGCGAGTTCGATGGTGCCAGGTTCTGGGTCGGTTGAAGTCACTGTTGGCGCAGATTAGATCTGTACATAATCCTCTCCAGTGATCACTGGCGTTCGCGAGTGTTTTAACACTACAATTGCATCGAAATCTTTGCCACCTCGAAGATCCGGCAGATCTTATCACACTGATCCATCCCTTTCGGGGAATCGACGTCAACACCCAAGTCAACAATTCTTCGCCACATCGTCTCTATCTCAGATTCTATGTCCCTTTCCTCCTCTTAAGGCAACACCGGCCACCGGGATTGAAACGTAGAGACCATGATACAGCCTCACTGGTCTGAATTGCCCGGATAAAGACCATGGGGCCATGCAATGGGAGCAAGAGGCTGGCGAGCAAAATGACAATTGAATAGCATAAGGGAGCCATGTAGACATCTAATCTGCGGTTACAACTTAAAAAGTGCAGACATTCGGTATGGTCCTTCCATTGGCACAAGTGCATCTTTCAAGTGCGAGAAGAATTGGAGAAAGTAAAGTGTCAATCATGAGTCGTGCGCTAAACTGAATGAAAACATACTGGTGTGTCGTGAAATCACATGTACCTGGTCTGGCGCCTGGGTAGTCGCAGTCATGGGCGCACCAGCCCTGGGGCGTAACTATGGTTCTTTTGGCGGCCATGGCGGATTCTTCAATGGGGTTGAGTCCGGGAGCAGCAGAGACGATGGAAAGAAGGGTCATAGCAAGTGTAATGCTGAGCAACTTCATGTTTAATCGCAGATTGGAAGGAATTGGCTTGGGCTGAGTGAAGGCTGAGATTGATTGTTAGAACATTGTCTATAGCTAGCTGGCTTTTATACCTTAGGATGGGGTAGGAATAGGTGGAGGTTGCCGAGGGAGGTTGCTATTTTCCACTCACTCTCCGGGGTATCGGGCAGACCCCGAGTCCGTGGTATAGGTGAATCTCAATATCCGGAATCGCCGGCAATTTCGCAGGGATATTATTATGCAGAGGGCCATGATGCAAATATTCGTGTCAATATCACCGCACGGAGGATGCGAGCACGGAGGAGCCGTTTAAATATATTTTCCAAGTAGTTGAGCTCTATGGCCTGAAGAATAATTAAATCATGCTCAAACACAGGTGAGTCACTTACCGGCATCGACGGAAATTGGATGCCACACGGGTGCAATTGGTCGGGCACGACACGGTATTCCATCTCAACTCACGATGACAACGATCCATATACAACCCACGTAAATCTACTTGCACGGGCAGCAGCAGCAGCTTTGCTCATGCCGGATTACCGTGGTACCAATATCGCCAAGAACAGAGACTATTTGCCACTGCACATTACGCATGAACTTGCCAAGCAAATCGAACGCAGCAAACACAATCCCGCAAGGGTATTTTTATATCAAAGGCCAAGGACATGATATTTAATGGGTTACATATGCCATAGCTCGTGACATGACCGAGAAACATAATCAAACTAGGTTTAATTGGTAGAAAAAGGAACGTAGAGCGCATAACTCGAGGAACTCAACAAGGATACACACCCCATTCCGGATTCTCGCCTCAACCTCAACTGAGAATGTACTACGCGGATTCCTGGATGGAATGTGTCAGGAAGGATGTGTCGAATCCTTGAACGACCGTCTGCCGCAGGATGCGCTGAGTGGACAGCCGGGGAAGGCTGAAGAATCGAAAGGGCTCAGGAGCCGAAATGGGGAGTGTTAGCCAAAGGAGCTCACCTAAGGCCTGTGACGCCGACCTGAGTCGGTCGTTTGGGGTTTTGCTTTGTTCTGCGGTGGGCGAGACGAGTGGGCCGTGGATGGGCTGTGTAGGAGATGAGATGGGTGGAGATGTGAGCCCGTAAGAAGGATGCGTACTCGATTCTGATTCTCACCTCTTCTCAGCTTCAACCGAATCGTCGAGCTCAATGAAAGGAATCATTAATCGACCGTATCCAGCAGAGTGCGGCATGTTGGGATGTCACGCAACACGTGCAGAGGGGTAGGTTACATTCCTTTGATTAAAGCCAAGTTAGACTCGAGGAAATGCAGCCAGAAGGCGGGAAAACATACCCAAAAACACAAAACGGGGTGCAGCCGGGGACTCTGACATATCTCGTCTTTCGTCCCTCTCCAGCTTTGGACGAACCCGACTCCCGGGCAAGCTCACAAAAGACCTGAATACATCCCGAACGCAAAAGGTGTCCTGGGGAACGATTCGTACTTCACGGTTGAAACTAGGAAGTGAGATATCGAGGAACTCACCGAAAGTCTGTAACACCAACCCTGGTCCTAAGTTCCCGCCCGCGTCAATCGTGTCACGTTGAGGTTCGTTAAGCGGTAGGTGGTACGGGAGGGTCAACTAAAGTTCTGTAGGCGCACTTGTAAGAGATGAGGTAGAGGTAGCGAGAGGTCAGGAAGGGCACGTACTGGTGCACATCTTGCCAACCTCTGCTGAGTCTCGAGGCGAGTCTATCCCATAAAATCGACCGTCTCCCCACAGACTTCATTGGATAGACAGCCTTCCATCGTCACAGTTTCAATTTGCAAAGGAAAGAGCCAAAATGAAGAAGATGCGTGCCTGGAAGATCGGGAGATGTGTTGGGGTTGAGCGAACAGGAATATGTCATTGCGAGAGAAACACGTAGGCCCAACCTGGTCGATGCGGATCGGGTGGAGAAGGTCGGAGGGGTAGACGGAGTAAGTAGAGGGAACGTGTAGGTGGACGAGCTCGTGAAGTCGAACAACAAGGTGGCTATGCTGCTTTTCCGCATTTGGGTGGAGGGAGATAAGATCCGAATAAAATCGATCTTATCTCGCTGATCTATCCTCTTCGGGAGTCGGCGCCACCCACACACGTCAACAATTCTCCTCGACCTTGTCTTTTTCCTTCTTTCTCCTGTTCTATCTCAATGGTGTTATGTCTTTCTCTGCTCATGCGTGAAGACTGTCCAGTTCCACCTCTGAAACACAAATTCATCGACCTTCGCGTCCCAGGGAAAACGTTCAACAGGCAGGAACTCCACGTCGCAATCTCTCCTCAGCCATGAGGCATTCATGCTCACTGTGATTGTATGTACTCCTTGGAGCAGCTGGAGAAAGTAACAGTCAAAGTACCTTGTTGAATGGCGTGTCCTCCCTACGTACCCCTCCATTTCTTTGACAGCTAAACCTTACTAACCTCATCTTTGCAGGTTAGGATCCCAGCATTTTGGCCTCATACGGGCTTAGTGGCATACCCATCCAGACCTCCCACTACATTCTGCTGTATGTCCAACTCCAATTCCTCCTTTCATCGATGGATTTGACCTGAAATCTTCGCTGTAATAGCCATGCCGAAGTTCATATCACATCATCGTCGATACGCGACTTACTCTCTTTCTCTGAGGGCGATTCTGAGAAGGTGATCCCAGAGAGGTCGTCGTACATCCTAAGAGCAGTTGACTCTTCTCGTGCAAAGTTGCTTTAGTACGCCGCTCATTTCATTTGCGGCCGTCCGAGTTCTCAATTTTCTACCGCTCTTCTTTCCATAGCCTTCGTCAAACTCGTCCAGCCCGTGAAGGCTTATCTCTCTCCCAGTCGCGGTACGCAGGAACGACTAGGATACGTCTGGGGGCATGACACAGGTACATATAACTCAACAAATACCTTAGAAGAAGATGGGTGAGTTGTGGATCTATCTGAGACGACATTTCCCTTGGTTGACGGTCTCTGTAAAGTTATAATTGCCTTTGCGAGTTCGATGGTGCCAGGTTCTGGATTGGTTGAAATCAGTCGAAGTCGGCGCGGATTAGATCAGTACACAACTCCCTCCTGTGCCCACTGCCGTTCGAGAGTGTTTTAAGCCCTATTGCGTCGAAATATTTGCGATCTTGTGATTCCTGTGCGTCACGAAGCCTAATTTTTAATTTTATTTCCATGCACTAATTAGTGAGGAAACTCGATGGGTTTGGGCGAACGAGGATCGTTGACGCGTGTCGTCAGAGATGGCCACCTATCAGCCGAACTCAACAATTCCTTTCAATCCGTTCTTGCTGACCTTAAGTTGGAGGCGTAGTAGTTTTGTATCTTAGTTTAATACCCCATTTACTCGGGAGTACCACCTAACACCATCGATTGAGAGTGAAACGCAGAGACCAAAAGGGTCGCGAGCTAAGTGATAATTACATGGCATAAGGGAGCTATGTAGACATCTAATCCGTGTCAACAACTCATTGTCTACAGACACCATCGATGTAGCTACCATCGCCACAATTGCATCTGTCAAGTGCAGAAGAATTGAGGGAAGTCAAGCGTCAACCATGTGTAACGTATGCTCAGATGGATTAAAACGTGCCTGTGTGTCGTAAAGTCACACTCAGATGTCACTGGCTCGGTCTTCTGGTAGTTGCAGTCCCAGTCGCACAGGGCCTGAGGCGGAACAACAGTTCTTTTAGCGACCATGGCGGATTCTTCGATGGGGTTGAGTCCTGGAGCAGCAGAGACAATGGAAAGAAGGGTTGCAGCAAGTGTAACGCCGAGCAATATCATGTTTACTGGCAGACTCGAAAGAACTGGCTTAGGTTGAATGAAGACTGAGATTGTTTGATGGAAGATCGTCTTAGATACCTGGCTTCTTATACCTTAGAATGGTGTAGGAATATATGGAGGCTAGGAAGAGAGATTGTTATCCTCCGCTCCCTCTTCGGGGTGTCGGGGAGACACCGAGTCCGTGGTATATGTGAATCCCGATGTCAGGTTGTGCAGGCGATTTCGCATGGATATGATGCGGAGAGCCAGGTTGAAAAGATTCATGTCAACCTCCCTAACCACGGGGCATACGGGAGCACAGAGGAGATGCTTATAGATTGGCTGAGCTCTAATGGCCTGTAAGAATCATTGAATTATGCCCATATACGATCGAGGGGAATAGGATGTCACACGGGGATAATCGGCCGGATGACTCGGTATTTCACCTCAACTCACGATGATAATGATCCACATACACCCCACGTAAATCTGCTTGCGCGGGCGGCGGCAGCTTCAATCATGATGGATTACCGTGGTACCAATACCGCCAAGAGTAGAGAGGATTTGCCCCTGCACATTACGCATAAACTTGTCAAGTGAATTTGAACGCAGCAAACACAATCCTGCAAGGCTGTTTTTTATATTAAAGACCAAGTACATGATACCTAATGCGTAACATATACCGTAGCTCGTGCTATGGCCGAGAAAAATAATCAAACTAGGATTATTCGGTAGAAAAGGTTAAGTAGATGAGATAATTCGAGGAACTCAACAAGGATACACACCCGATTCCGGATTCTCGTCTCAACCTCAACTGAGTTACTGGCTTCCTCTCCTCTTCGAATTATGATAGTACAAGAAGTACACGTACCCAATCCCGATTTTGATCAACTTCAATTTCAATCGAAGCCGGACCGGGTCAACCCCCTCTGGTAGCTCACAACGCGCATCTACGGCCTGGATTCCTCGATGGAATGTGTCAGGCAGAATTGTGCCGCATAGACAGCTGAGGAAAACCCAAAAAGGGAGGGGGTGGAGAGAGGTATCATACCGATACCGGTGAAGATCCCTTCATCGACTGATTCGCGGTTCGACCCCCTGCCAAATAACTCGAGCGCCCTAGCGAGTAAGTTGGTGACAAGCGCGCAGGTGTCGGGGCTGTTCCAAAGATTGTTGACTTCGTTGAAATAGATGGAGTACAGGCTGGTTCAGGCCCGCACGCCTGAAGCAGTGAGTTCGAATGGTACTGCTAGACGCCGTGCCCTTTCAAAACGAATCACGATAGGTTCAGGGAGTAAGGACGAGAGCAGGAAAAGATATGCATACGCGACAACCCGATGCTGGCGTGCTCTTCTGTGGCTCCTCCTCCTCCTCCTCCGCTGTCCTGTCCAAAGCCCTCAGTGGTTGAAAATAGGAAGTATCGACTTGAGGAACTCACATTAAGTCTGTGAAAACGTAACACAAGCAAACATACCTCGAGGTACAACGGGTTACCGTGATAATTCTGACAAAAAGGCATCGCAGACATGCTATAGGACAGGTTAGATATGCAGAGATACGAGAATTCTAGAAGTATACGTACCTGATCCCTGTATCCCGTTGAATTCGTTGGCTGGGAAGTCAAGGAAGGGTCCAGAACCGAATGGCCAAGAACAGAACCGAAGTAGAAGAATTCAATACTCAGGACGCGTGGTTGGAGGAATGCGACAGAAATGCGTACACAAACCAAGTCGAGTGCGGCAGCAACCCAACGTCATACCAGTCGGGCTTTCCTAAGATTGAATTACGATCAGTTGGCAGAACGAGGACGAGGGAAGCAAACAAAAAGAAAAACATACGCAGACTTCATAAATTCGATCCCGAGAAGGCTCAGTGCCCTGAATAGACGTAGATACACCTCGAAAAGAACACCGTCCTGGAGAAGGTACTGAGCAGCCGAAATTGGGAAGTATTAGGCCAAGGAGCTCACTTTGATGTTCAGCTTCGTTCAGCGGGGGGTGGTACGAGAGGGTCGTGGAGGTGCTGTGGAACGGATTAGGTAGGTAGATATGCCAGAACGTGAGGAGGATAAGGATGCATACTCAGTACTCGATTGCTGATTCTCATCTCAGCTCAAGCTTCGCTCAAAATCAAATCATCGAGCTCAAAAGAAATGAATCCTTGATCGACCGTATCCCGTAGAGTGCAGTATGAAGGAGTGTCTAAGATCGAAGCTGAGTCAGGCCAGCTGCAGAAACGAGCATGGCAGAAGGGAAAACATACCCAAAAAACTCGATTGGAGTGAACCTGACTCCGGAGTAGGCTCACAATCCATCTGAACGTATATTATGAGCGTAAAGGCGGTCCTGGAGAAGCCCTCGTACTCAGGGATTGAATATAGGAAGTGTGACTATCGCAAGGAATTCACCTAAACTCAGTAATACCAGTTCTGGTCGACGTCCTTCCCGCCCAAGTCGGTCAGGCCACGTTCAAGTTCGTCCAGCGGTAGGTAGTGCGAGAAGGTCAACGAAAGTCCCGTATGTATTCCGTACTGGGAAAGATATGAGGTAGAGATAGTGAGAGGTCGAGAAGGATACGTACCTGAACCTTACTGAGTCTCGAGGCGCGTATACCCTAGGAAACCGACCATTTCCTGTAGACTTCATTGAATGAAACGGTTTCCGTCTTCAATATTTCTCGACTTGTAAACGGCATGGAAAAGGTAGAAAAGATACGTGCCTGGAAGATCAAAAGATGGGTTGGGCACGAGCGGACAGGAAAGGTTGAGAGAAACACGTACCCCAAACGGTCCAAACCTAGTCGAAGCCCTAGTCGAAATTGGCCGAATTTCTCGTCAACAGATCAGCCTCTTTTTTAGTTGTCGTGGAGAGGTGAAGAAGACAGCAGGCGTAAACCGAGTGGCTAGTGGGAGTGTCTGGGTGGACGAGCTAGTGAAGTTGAACGGAGACGAGAGAGGCCAAAAGCGAACCCAGTGGCTATGCCTTCGTTCCGCATTTGGACGGAGTGGAGATAAGATCCAGAGGAGATCCATCTTATCTCGCTAATCTATCCTATTCGGGAGGCAACGTTATCACACGCCTCAACAATTCTCTTTGACCTTGTCCCTTCTCCTCTTACTGGCGTTATGTCTTTCTCTGCTCGTGCGTGAAAATTCTTTCGTCCCACCTCGGAAACAGGGAGTTGTATACCTTGGCGCCCCAGGCAACATACTCAACAGGGAGAAACTCAACGTCGCAATCTCTCCTCATTCATGACACGTACATGCTCTTGGAGATTTCATATAGGTTACGGCAGCTGGTGAAAGTAATGGTGGGACTCTCTGGCTAAATGTCTTATCTTCTCAGCGTATGTCTCCATTTCCCCCAACTTTGACCTACCAGCCTCACCTTCGTTACCGTAGGTTAGAACCACAGCTTTTTGACCTCATACGGGATTGGTGTCCTAGTCATCCAGGCCTCCCGCCAGAACTTCCTGTGTGCTCAAACCTTCCCTTCCTCGATGGGTTCGAACCGACATTTTTGTGACAGTAGCACTTCCGGGTCGGGTCAGCCCACGATCAAGTGCAAAATGCCAAATCACCGTCTAAAGGCGCCTCACGCCGTTCTCCGAAGGCGATTATGAGATGGTAATTCCAGAAGGAAGTTCGTGCGCCCGGGGGCAGTTGAATTTCTCGTGCGGGGTTGCTCTCGTACCCCGCTCATTTCATTTACGCCCTTCTGGGTTCTCATATTTCTAACGCTGTTCTCTTCACAGTCTTCATCCAATTCGTCCAGCCCGCGAAGGCCGAGCTTTTTTCCCGTCGTGGCACGCAGGAAATACTGAGAGTCGTCCCATCTCACTTCTATTGGGAGCGCGATGAAGATTAAGGAAGATTCGGAATATGACGGCACGTTGAGGTTCTCGTTGGTACGTAGTCTTCATAATCTTCACCGGTTTGAGACTTAACAACTACTTCAGTGGTATGCGTTACCACTCCATCCTAGAAACGACATCAACACCCGCGATCTCGTCTACTATTTCTCTGGTACGTTCACGCTGTCTTCACGGTTCTCGCCGGACGATTCGAACTGACACCCCATTCTTCCTTCTTAGTCATTACGAAACTGGTGGGGATCACGATGGTCCCTGTGCTTTTGGCCACCAACCTGAACATAACGAAGACGCGTACACTTATGGAGGACTTGGGGTTAGTGTGAAGTGTTAGATGTGAAGCGAGAAGTGAGCGCACGACGCTGTGGAGTCAACGAATCTTCCGGCATGGGTAGGTGATCTTCGACCTTTGTGATGCTCGACAGCATCGAACGACCGAGCTAACAAGTTTCTCAGCACGACCATCTATCCGTCGACTATGGATAGCCCTTGGCCCGTCCTTCTCTTTCTTGTTTTCATCGTCGCCATCCGCATCACCATTTGAGGATCGATATCGTCGCATACCCACTATCGCAAAGGTGTTCACCGCAGACAGAAGACGTCCCCTCGCTCCTCGTCGCATTTGTTTGTCCGCCACGATGGGACACGGGGACGGTCTCTCTCGGGGAGACCAGGCCAAAGTAAAACACTCTGCTCACTGGCACATCCTGGCATAGAGACAGTAGAAGATGGTTTCCTGAGTTGAAGGAACCGTCTCCGTGCCTATGGCTCTCCCCGTTCGCCGTTTGTCGTACCTTTGACCTCTTTCCCTCCAACTTGCGTCTCTAACCTTGCCACAGTCGGAGTGGGTTCCGGCTTTTGGTATCGCCTCATGTCTACCTTTTTCTCTCCCTTGTCTGTTCACGGTAGTCAGGATACGGGATTCCTGGTCGGCGTAGTTGGAGGCGCCGCCAGAAGTACACACCTTCTCTCCAGAACGGGGCGTTTGAATAACACAGTGGCTAAGATGACGAGTTTTCTGTATTTACTGTGATGTAAAGTTGAAAGGGCCGAGGTCTCTAAGAGTATGTATTCTTCGTGATATCCCAAGGTCTGGAGCTAACCCCTTCCTCAGCATGACTTTCGCTCTAAAGAAGATGGGGAGAGAAGTTATTGCATAAGGAAGGCGCAGTATTTGCGTACAGTCGTGAGTGCGTTCACTCCGCCTTCCCCCTCACGCTGACCGCGACTTGACGCTGTCCGCTTCGTAGACGTATACAAGACGGCGTAATCCTCTCCACGCCCCAAGAACACCCGAAGCATCATCGAGGTTGTGACTTGTAGAGTCACTATTACCTCTCAGGAGAACGGCGCTTGGGAACTCGATGAGAAGAATGACGGACTGTAGGAGTATGGCTGGGTGGGACACTTGTGGCACGCTGTCTTTGTGGCCTTCACCGATCAGGGACTAACATCCTTCTCAGCGTCACTAGTTGTCTTAAGAACATCATCTAACCAGCCAATCGTAAGTCCCTCTTTTCTGCCTCGTACTTCACGTTTTAGATATCCTACTGATCCTTCGCTTTCCACAGTCGTCTTCTATTCTACCCAATCCACAATCGATGTCAAACATCGTATCCCTCTTCACGCCCACAAACATCAAGTCAATCTCACAGCCATGTCTGGAAGAGATGAGTCCCTGTTCGCTCAAGAAGAACGGCGCTTGGGGACTCGGTGTGAAAAATGATAAAAGGTTGGGGTATGGCTAGGTTTTGAGCGGTTTTGTACATGAGTTTTAGTCGACGATCAGGGATTCTATTATTCGGGGAACGCCAGCACACTGATATCCCTTGGACGACGCCATCGAGTATTCCAGAACGTCGGGGCGTAGGAGGGTTCGGTAGCTCTGTTAGATTGGTGAGAATGATGCGGATGTTTCTCAAAGATTAGATCTACATTCTTGAGGACCAATGTGAAGTACAATATGATGCAAGCCAATAAATTATCTCACTTAAATTTGAAGCCAGCTTACGCGTTTGGTGATCAAAGGAGGCAGATGACGCAATAGGGGTTGAGATACTCGCGATGACAGAAGGTTGCATAGAAGAATTATGTACATATCTGGTCTGTGCTAACAACTGATTTCACACCCAGAGCTTTGCGCCATCGGCGCAAAAGCAGTTCCAACTTTATAACGCGTCAATCATGAGTGATCTTGTCTCCGATGAATTCAGAACTTACCTGTTATGCGCTGGGTCAATTGTTGGGTCATATGTACCTGCCCCGTGCCCATCTCGATCGCAAAGATACGTGCAGTATGCGTTAGGCTCGAGAACAATGGTTCTTTTGCTGACTGTGGCAGAGTTTCCATTCGGATTGAGTCCCGGAGCAGCGGAGACGATGGAAATAAGGCTTGCAGCAAGGGTGATAGCGAGCAACTTCATGATTGACTTGCTTTTAGTTGGGTAGAGTCTGCGAGTGTTTCGTGTTAAGGGTTTCTGTCACTGCAACTAGGCTTTTATACCGTTGGAGTGTGCATACGTAAGACAACAGGCGTACTCGGGGACCGAATAGAGATTGTTATCCTCCACTTCTTGGCGCCTGTCCGGGTTGTCTGGTACACAATGAGACTGGGGCTGAGTTACACGCGAATTCGGAATTCACAATCTGAGATGCCCCCCGCAAGCTCGATATGTATGTAATAGACGGATTCGCCTCAATATCACACCCGGAAAAACACGGCTGCACGGAATAGCTCCCATCTTCGTGACTGAGCTAATTTGATCTGAGAAGCATTGAAGGATGGTAAATTTTGTTGAATCCACTACAGGGAATGCGGGGTAATTGGACCGATGATGTTTAGCCAAGAAACATGATGACGATGAGCTGCCACATCCGACCCCCGTAAATTTGCATAGGTGTCAGCTATGCCCATACTTCACGATTAGATGGATACCACTCGGCCTGACCTCAATCTTGCATCTGGAGAATAAACCACAGGGTATTTCTGACATGGTTACAGAACATATCTTTATTTCCCCATCAACGCTTTCGGCGAGTTAGATCAATTGAGTGATTAGTGTGCCAGCTGAAAACCCGTTCATTAATGTCTTCGACCACACGCGTCATCCGACAGACTTTAGGGCCAGTTGTCGTCCTCGACTACCCCTCACACTACACATAGACTCATAGAGACCATCCATATTGTACGTGGTACAGGTCCATAGTTGAGCGCACTCAAGTCCAAGCCAATCAATTTCCCATAGAGTTTTGCACTATTACTACTGGAATTGCGGAGTAACCCACACTGAAGAGACTACCGGTGCACTTGGAGTAGCAGCAAGGCCTAACAAGGAATCGAGTCGGAGGTATATTATAAGGTGTAGTCTACAAACAATCAGGCTACAGTGATGCAGTCTGCGGTCAGAATATCTAGAAGGGAGGCATCCTCGACTACTCCACACAGTGATCCCTCATCAACAATTACAATGATAGTGATCTTCCCCTCTGGCCCTCTGTGACCGCTTCTTCAATGACGGGTTACCATGGACCGTGGTACTTCCAGGGTAGAGTAGATGGGTTATCACTTCGCGTTACCTACTTACAGGCTACACCTAACCACTGGTACATACTACAGTGACGTTGCTAAGGTTGCATCTGGAGAACACACCATCGGGGGTTTTACGTCGCGGCTACAGTCTACAGAACCTTGACAGCACCGGTATATCGTGTATCCCTATATTCCTTATCTCCCTATTTCCTCAACCGAGAACCAAGAGACTGGGAGGCTGTTCAGTACACCTACTCTTTTCAGCCACGCTAAGAGGCCGGCGGGATGAGGCGTCACTGTATGGCTCTCGGGATCAAGAGGAGCTGGATACATCCTTAACGTAGAGGGACCCCTGGAGAAAGCACTCAGGGGATCAGCTGAAAGAGGGAGGAGCGGTCGGAAGGAACGCCCATAAAGTCTGTAAGAACGTACAATGAGCTCAATCCTTCCACCCGAGGTTGTAGGTCCGTTGTTCCACCGATAGGTAAGAACCGTTCGGACACACGGTGTCCTCTTCGATGTGTGGGTACGCCATGGTCAGAATTCGGACGTGTGGCGTGTTCTGGACGTGGTGCGGGTGGGATCGGATGGAGGCTGTGGGGGGCTCGAGAATGATGCGTGCAGGATTTCTCATTCCTCGTCAACTCCCATCGAAATCGAGTGCGAGTTCCCAAAGCACATGTGCCAGAAGGAAGTAGTAGACGGCCGTTTCCCGGACAATTCGTTGCACGGATGCCCGAGGCCGATGACCGCGGTTAGCCTTATATTTACGCAAAATGTAACATTTCCGTACAATTACAATGTCATTTCCCTATCCAATACAAGTGGTACTACTATGAAATATCAGCTTCTTCTTGTACGAGGACGCGTTCTATGATACCCATGAACTCCAGAATGTGGAGCATTCTACGAGATTGTGGCAGTGCGATATTGATGATTTGATGATCCGCGAGATAACTCGGGCGCTCATTGGTCCGGCAGCCCCAGTGCCGATGCCGAGCCGGCAAAAACATAACATTTCGCCACAAAGTTCAATCGAGAAGTTCTCCTGAAATTTGAGATAGATTTCAGAGAAACCACATGGTGACTTTGGCTTTCGGGATACTCTTCCAAGTTTCCGAAGGTCTCCCGACCGATCCGACCGGACATCATTACCATAAACGGGCTCATATCCTCATGTTCGCGTGAATCACATTACTCTCAAAGATCGAGAACTTGTCATTCTCATCGCGTTTGCATTCTCTAGTCTAAAATTTACATATTTCTTACCAATATGTAGCCTTGGCATTAGTGCACAGACCACGTAGTTTTAGATATAAAAAGCTCCTGTATTTCGTAGGTAGAATCTGAGGTTATTAGTAGCTAGTTGCTCGGAGTGACACTGTGTTCAGTTCGTTCTTAGGCTCTCGTTGTGCGGTGATCTCGGCGGTTGAGGCTGCGTGAACTCCCGTCTTGTTAATTTTTTGGAATATGGTCGCCATGCGCGGGACCATTGTTACTTGATTGATACAAATATATTGATTTTACTACGTATTACATTTTCGGAGCCCTATTTACGGTCTTCGCGAGGTGTGACAACGTGATATCGATTGTATCTAAGCCCCACGAACTCGAGGTTGTGGGTTGTGGTTGGGTTTGGTTAGTTTAGTGCGATCCCGGTCGCATTTGAGCGCACCCTTTCCCTTTCATTTCCTGCGCACCTCTTCACCGAGGAAGGATAAGAAGTTGAAGGTCGGGTGTTGTCTTTGAGTTGGGAATGACAAAGCTATAATATTCAATATCCATGGTGATAATCGCCTGAGCACCACGATATTTCGTGTAACTTCCCCCGATATGGCGCTGAAGGGCCCGAATAACGGGATTTGAACGGAACAGGTTATAGACTTCTTAGACATTTCTCCACCATCATCAGTTTCACGAACAGACAATGACTGTTCGCTCGGATTTACCATCAACATCGAGAGGATTACAATTTACTGGCACCACTGGGGCCTGGGTCCTACATCCCCTACGAGACTACGATTGCATTTGGCGAGTCGCACAGAGCTTTTATTGTATTCCAACCGTACGTTACTGCCACCCCGATTCTGTACGCTGGCTTCCAGCTAGGGAAGGGTGCGTAGCGTGGGAGTCGCCCCACTGGCAGAGGCCCGTGTAATAGGCCAAGGCACACACGATGGAGGTAAGACCAACGAGTGACATTCAGGTCTGGACTGCTGAGAGGGGGAGGAAAAAATTAGATATCCATTCAGATCAAACGGAAATCGACTCGGACGGACCGGGAAGGTTACACTCGATGATTAACGATGGTCCCCATCGCTATCGATCAACGATGAGAAAGCGGCTAAGGAAGGCAGGTGTAAAGCTTGAGCGCTGAGTAAGGAGTCATCGAACGGGTTGAAGAATATGTGTACCGACCGGTATGAGTCTTAAGCTTCTTGCGAACGATAGAGGATTCTTGTCCATGATCTGGGATCCCCAGGGACCGAGCTCCTGCTCCTGCCCATGAAAGTATCGTCATAGAGGGGATCCAGGGGGTGGAGGTGGGATGGAATGCTTTCGAGCTTCGGAGTGCTGCTCGGGTGAGGTTAGAGACGTATTTCTAGCAACTTGGAGGAGAACTGGTAAACGTACGATAAAATACTCGTATAGTGTTGTAAATCTCCGACGTAGCCTGTTCCCTTTGTCCTTTGAGTACGAAACCTCTTCACTCAACCGCGTCCCGTTCGATTCGTAAAGTTGGCAATGGGGACTTGTAAGGAAGAGATGGCACAATCTGCGGGCCCATAGGAATAGTAAGAGTCGAATAATGGTCGGACTGTGTTGGGATTCAAGCTATTTACCGGTACAGGGAATGGCTTGGTTGTCTGCGGGATGATTGCCTAAGTACCACAACGAGCGCCGGCTTGGTACAGGAATTATCGATTACACTCAGGTCGGGCTCCCATACGTCCACTAGAGGCATGTAATGACACAGTTGAGGCGCGTTAAGAGGAGGAAATCGACAGTGAGAGGCCCACCAACGACCGCCTGTGACAAGGGAGAGAGACTTAAAAGCGAGGCAAGATCAACCAAGGTGGCTATGCTTCCTTTCCGCATTTGGGCTCCGGGGAGATAAGATCCGAAAGAAATCGATCTTATCTCGCTAATCTGTCCTTTTTGGGAGTCGACGTCGGCACACGCGTCAACAGTTCCTCTTCAACTCCGTTAGGTTCTTCCCTCCTCTTCTTGTATTGACTTTACAGGTTCTTTTTCCCATTTTCCAACACCTCGAACGCGTGGATCCTTCGACCTTCCGAGGGAGGAACTTCGACGTTGCCTTTTCTCCCTGTCGTGACGCGTACATCCCTTGGAGATTGCGTGGAGTTTGATTCTGGTGAATTGGTGTATGGTGTGGGATTCCTCGGTCGGATGGCGTGTCCTCCTAGTGTACGTCAACTTTTCTACGAAATTCGGCCTGCACTAACCTCATCTTCGGTAGGTTGGTATTCCAGTTCCCTGGCCTCACGCTGTGTTAGTGCCGGCGCCATTCTCGCCTCCTGCTGATTCTTCCGTATGCCTATTCCACCTCCCCATGAAATCAAACTGACTTTTTGCCCATCATAGTCGTCCCTATCTTCGTCAAGCCCATGATGAACTACGACATACTAAGTTAAGCTCCGATTCGCCCAGGAACATGGGGAGGGGATAACCTGGGAGCCAACGTTGTGCTTCAGTTGGACATCCTCGTTCGCACCTGCCTCGGTACGCTCATTTTTACCCACGGACCATCAAAGATTCTCTCTAACCTCACTTTCCTGAACTTCGCAGTCGCAGCTAGTATGAGTGGCTCAGAGTACGAGTATTCCGCCCGCTGGAGAAAGATTCTTGTGAAGAGCATGAGGAAGTGACAATAACCTGGAGCATGGCCAGGCTGTGTGCTTGAGTTCGTAAGCGGTACGTTTTCTTTCATACACCTCACCAATCCAAGACTAACAGCCTTTTCAGCGTGACTGCCTATTCAGGGAACGAGACTCGCACCCGGGGAATCCATCCCATCCTACATCTTCTACTATTCATCCGGTACGTGCGCACCATTGTCGCGGTTCCCACTAGGCAACTCGAACTATCGATTCTCTCTAGCCCATCGTGGTGGTGTTATGATCCATGTATACGACTTAGGGTGTTCCCGATTCTTTCTCGCTACCAACACTCAACTACGACCCCCAACTACCAGCGTTTGAGGTCCTGAACATGGATGGGCCCACACTGGACCTACGACGAAGGTACCCACCTCAGGTCCCTTGACGACGACGAGTATGTGCACTTGTCAGGATGGTAAATGATGCTGAGTGGTTCTCGAGGGTTGGTGGATATATGGACCCTGGGACTCCCCCAGCAACGGTTCGTGTCCCTTACGACATTCGACTGCACGAAGCTTACTCATTCCTCAGCATCACCTACACCCCTTCCACCCTTCATTCCCTCCTCCTCCTCTTTTTCATGATCGTCACCAGGTCTTCGAGCACTCCGAATCGTACTCCCTCTCGCGTGGATCGACATCAACTTTCGAAGCTCTATTCACTTCCTCTGTATTCGTATGCCCGCCACGACGATCCCACGTAGGCTCTAGGCAGTCGAGGAATCCAGGCCTACGTTATTGGCTCTCCCCTGTCAGGGCTCTCGGGGTTGGTTTGAGGAAGATTGTCCTAGAGTTGGGGGAGCCTATTGCGTATGTATTTTTCGAAGCGTTTGGCGGTCGAGGAACACAGGCTTACGTTATTGGTTCTGTCCTGTCAGGCGTCTCGGGGTTGGTTTTGACAAAGATGGTCCTCCAGTCGGGGGAGTCTATTACGTAGGGTTCTTTTGGGTCTTCGGCGATCTCGGCCTAACGTGTTCTTCTTCAGCATCATCGCGCAAGCCTATGTTAGCCATTTGAGAGAGTCATCCTCGTAGCGAATCGTTGCTCCTTCGTCTTCTATCTTGTACGTTCGCGCCACCGTTCTCACCTGATGGAATCACACTGACTCATTTCTCTTAGACCTTTCGTAGTCAATATACACCATTCGTTTCACTTACCAGTCCATATAGATTCCATATGATCATCTCACTCGAAATGAAGCCAGCGTACTGAGTTGGACCTGATGACAGAAGGCGTGGGCAATGCGATGCGGAGTGAAAGGTTCAGGAGCGAAATGGTAGTACATTTGCAGTGCTTGACAGATCTAATAGAATGCTGCGCTACCCTCCTCAGTTCAAAAGGATACCGTGTATCCATCATCGCAGGTACAACTATTTTCAAGCGTCATCGTCAGCCATCTGTCATGTATGCTCAGAAACAGATAGAAAACCTACACTCTTGTTGGAGCATTCCATACACCATGTTTACCATGGTCGTAGCATTGGAAAAAAGAACACAAGGTCTCATCCGGGATAATCAATGTTCTTTTGCTAGGTGTGGCGGCATCTTCGATAGGGTTGGGTCCCGGAGTAGGAACGGCGGAGACGATGGAAAGAAGGGTTGCAGCAAGGGTGATAGCGAGTAACTTCATGGTTATTGGCGGATTTGAAATAACTGGTTGAGGAGGGGTGACGACTAGGATTGTTCGTTGGTAGTTCGTGGTGTGCGATGAGGCTTTTTATACCGTAGGATGGTCTAGGAAGAGCACACGGAAAGCAATTGACGGGCACTCGGAGGTAGGCAGGGTATCTGGCCGACAGTATGCCGAGTCATTGGCCGAGTCCACGGTATACTTTGAATTGTAATATCATGGAGCGATGACAAGTTCGTATGCATACGATGCCCAGAGCCGAAAGCCAGAGATCTGATTTTGATGATTCGCCGAGCACGGCTGGGCATTTCATCTCAGCTCACAATTGATAAGGTTGTTCATCCATATATGACCTACGTAAATCTGGTACAGTAGTGTGCCGAGTCCGTGGTATACGTGAAACCGTGCCATCCAGTAGTGCCGGGCCTACCGTATAATGGCGAGAGGGGAGAGGTAGAAATTCTACGTCAAGTTCCTCCATAGAACGGGACACAGTATGGAGGTGTGCTTCAAGTGGCTGACCTCTATTGCCCGTCAAGATCATTCAATCATGCCCCAAACCAGTTGAGTGGCTCGTTGGCATCGAAGAAATGAAGTGCCAAGTGGAGCCAATTGGCTGAGTACGACCCCGTTTTTTTCCATCCATCCAAACGATACTAATGATGCTCCTCCATATACGACCCACGTAAATCTGCTTGCGCGGGCGGCGGTAGCAGCTTCACTCGTCACGAATTACCGTGGTACTAATACTGCCAAGAGTAGAGACGATTCGGCCCCCATGCATTTCAAGGTCAATTTCGCCCGACATGAACATGCCAAGAGGATCGACCGGAGCAGCCACGGGCCGTCTTGAATCGCAAGGCCGATGGCTTCTAGTTCAAGCAAGAACAACTTAATCTCGTCACTTCTGTGTCAAAGATCGACGCCCCGAGCGCTCGCCCCAATTAAATGCTGTCGGCGACATCGGTCATGGTTAAATATCACATGGAGGAAAGCTTAACAATCGTTCTGCACCCGCTCGATTCTTCCTTTGCCCTTAAAACGCGACTATCGCAAAAGACAACATGGTTAGCATACCAGACGTTCGTGCTACCTCGCCCGACTTGAAAAAGAACATGGACCAGAAGAAAGATCATAAAACCCTCCCAGACGAGGCGACAATCGCCAAAGCAGCCGAGGCTACAATACTCAACCACAAAGGCGAGAAGGTCGTCTTTGGGTCTTTATTTGAGAACCAGACGACTGTCGTTGTCTTCATTCGACATTTCTTCTGCGGCAATTGCCAGGCGTACGTTTCTGACCTAGCAGAGATACCCTCCAGTGCGTTGGAGAACGCCGGCGTCAAATTGGTCGTTATTGGATGTGGCGGTTGGGAGCCTATTGACTCGTATAAAGGTGCGTATTCATACCTTTCGAACTGATTTCAATACCCTCAATATCGATTTAGAAACGACCTCATTCTCCCACGAGATATACGCCGACCCGTCTCGGTCATTGTACCACATTCTTTCAATGACATCATCCTTCACCGCAACGCCTTCGTCGCAGGAGCCTCCCAAGTATCTCAAAGGCGAATCCGTACTGAAGCGTATTACTTCGAGTACCCTGAACTTCTTAATGCACCCCATGGTCAGCCTTACTGGAAAGGGGGGGGATGTGCGACAAAATGGTGGAGAGTTCATCTTTGGTCCTGGAAAGACGTGTGGGTTTGCAAGCAGGATGAGGAATACGGAAGATCGTGAGTTCTTGATTCATTTGGTTTCACCACAGGTAGATTGAACAGATCTTACCAGATGTCGAAGTAGAAGACTTGATGAAAGCTGCTGGTGTCAAGTTGAGTAACGGTGCATAGGTAGTTCCTCCAAGTGTGGTTAGACCAGTCGAAAAATCCTCTGTGATTATCAGAAATAGTATACCTAGCTGCGATGTGTATAGGGAAGTAAGTTTCAGTGTGAACGTCCATGTCTCCCTGTAGGACCCCTGTCAACCGCCAGCGACGATGATTCAAGTTCTGCTAGTATGGATAAACTGTTAGCTGAAACTTACCCAAACCTGTTCTCGTGCATACCGTAGGCTCACTATATCTAATAACAAAGGATCCCTTTATTTGAGATACAAGTACATTAGCATTGGCAGAACCTGGTGGAGGAACCGATTCCCGAGGATCTCCACATGAAGCAAAGAAGAGAAGATGCAAGAAACTGCAGAACAATAGTAGGTGCGGTTACAACACTACCACCTTGACCCGAAGGGGACGCCCTCTACTCCTCAAGGGCATACCCGCCGAATTTCTCTCTTAACTCGAATACACCAGTCTCCAGAACTTGGTCGTTCTTCGGACCAAAGAAACGTTCGGTTTCAAAATCCCACCTATATCGGAATATCAGTCATGGCTACGTGTTGATGTGTAAATACTGAACTTACAAATCCTGGCCTCTGACTAAAATACCGCAGGCCGCTATGACCCTAGCGGCATCGTTCGACATGACAGGATCAGGATGAGCAGCGAGTTGGTGCTTGGCATCTCTCAGCTGCAGGGCTAAGGCCTCGCAGTAGCCACCTACAAAGTCCATAGCTGCTTGAATATCGATCTTCCGGGATTTCATAACCGCGAAGATGATGTTGGATCCTCCGTGATTCATTCCTTGCTCCATGTCTAAGGAATGAATATCGTAATTGTTGGAGTCAACATCATTAAGCCAAGCCGAGTCAAGGCGAGAACGACTCACATTGGTTGCACAAATGAGGTCCAAAGCGGCGTAATAGCCCACCGTCCACACGGGGTCCCTGAATACGTGGTCCGGAAGCTCTATGTCCAGAGCATGTTCCACGAAGTCGCAAAGAACACGAGTGGCGGATGCCTCACGACGGAACGTGATATAATCCGTGAATCCTAGGATTTCGTGCTTCTCGCGGGCAGCGGCCTCGCGCCCAACGTGTGTTGCGTAGGCTTCAAAATGACCAATGAGGCGGTTAATAAACTCAGGGCCTCGCTTGCCATCGAGGTGGAGGCGCCGGAAACTGGGAATGCGAGTTTGAGTATTTAAAATTGAAGTTACGGCGGTCCGATCGTACTTACTCCTGTATAATGTCGCACATATACGATCCATCGTTGAAATCAGGCTCTTTGAAGGCGCGAACGGCGGTGAGAGGAGGTTGACCTTTGCAAGAAACCGGCTATCAGTCTTTATTGGGTATGACAGAGCTGAGAAAACCCTAGAGAAAACCTTCTAGAAATGAAGCTGACTTTGACGTGGCCATGAAGAACGGGAGTCGGTCAGGTTGGGTCGGGTTCACAATTGCCATATGTTGCTGCTTGAATTTTGGGGTTCAGGTTAATGTGGACGTGTTTGGTCAGAGATCATTGGCAAGATGATATCAAAAGATTTTCATCGGGTCAAGCCTAACATGTTGTGTGGATTTCGCAGCTGAGTCGTTCATAACACTAGCTGTGACACGAAGGCAGCTGTCAAAGGATTTTCGAGACTCTTGTCGATGGAAAACTCGCTTTGCGTGCCAGCCAGAGTGTCATCCAGAGTTTACCCCGTCTTTCCGCAGTCTCAGAGTGCGACTGGTTCTCCCAAGGATCAGCTACACCTGCCAGACAGCTATTGGTTCGCAGAGAGATGTCGAGCTTGGGGCATCGTGTTCGCCACTAGGAACGATCTCCGGGGATAGTCGGGGAAGGAAACCTGGGAGGCTGACGTTTTGAAGTTCGAAAGCGATAATGAATGATAAGAGCGCCCCAGGACGCGCCAAGAACCGTGATGAGCGCGGAAAGAAGAATAAGTCACGAAAACCACAATTCCCTAGAGCATCAGTCGTATCCTATGGACGTTCGTGGATGAGAGTAGAACAGCTTCTGCCCAAATTGATCGAGCTCGCTCTGGGGTGGGATTAGGTCGAGGAGTGCGTGTGCATGCCCACCTTGAACAATCAACAACCCGAGTGGCGGCGAACGAGAGACATGAGGAACAAAGGTGGCTATGCTCGGTTCCGCATTTGGGCTCCGCGTAGATAAGATTCAAGCAGGACAATCCCATCTCCCTCATCTATCCTTTTCGGGGAACTAGCGAACAATTTCGCTCCGCTGGCTCCCTTCCACCTCAACCACCTCCTCCAACATGCCCGCCCATCGAACTATCTCTGCTTCGTCTTCTCTTGCCTCTCCACTCACGTTCTTGCACTGAAGACACGTATGTCTACTCGGGTGCCCACATCCTCATAAGGCTAGCGCTACCCTACCTTGGGCGGACAAATCCAACCACCCGGACGCCTCAGGAGATGACCATGCTTGTCAACCACGACGCGCTGATGCATACATTAACCTGTAGAATATGCATTCTGGTGCGAGAAAGGGATGAGCTGGGGTAGTTGGGTATGTCGCCTTGTCGTACGTTTTGCACTCTTCCGCTGGCTTCTTCCATCTCGAACCTCGCCTCAGTCAGAATTTACGGTATCATTGCCGAATCTACCTTCATCTCTAGCTCGTCTCTTCGTTCCTGGTGTGCGAGCTCAAGCGGTTGCTCGTAGTCCGTCGACTTTCAAACACATGGAACCTGAAGCACACCGTCGCCGAAAACGACGAGCCTTCTGGATTTACCGCGGTATGCAGCTGAAAGATCGAGGTGGCCCTGTGTACGTATTCTTTACGGTGCTTCAAAGCTTGGAACTAACGCCATTATCAGTGTTCGCTACAATGGAGTTATGGAGGAAAGGCCTGTATCACGAAGGTCCAGTATTCGATATGCTCGTCTGTGCGTATGCCACCTTTCTCCTCACCCTAATCACGGGTTGACGTCCTTCGCTTCACAGCCGCCCTCAGCCCGGTCCGGTATACGAAGGTTACTAATACACTGGCATTACCCATCGCCTATCTATGTGAACATCCGAACCTCGAAGTCGTGATATGGGGAGTTTGCCATCCTGCGCGAGAAGCATTGTTGGGAAACCGATAGAGGAGAATGACTGGTTTCCTGGGTTTGGTGGATGGAGACTTAATCGGTACGCGTCTTCGTGATCTGTAGCGAACTGTAGCTAACAGAGTTTCTCAGCATTATTTGACGGCCTTCACCCTCCTCCTTGTCGTCATCACCATTATCATCGCCCAGACAATTTACCCTCGAGGACCAGCCATACATCACCACTTTGCGGCTATTGGCTTGCGCTCGGCCTCCTCTAGATCATAGTCGCTGCACAATCACATCGCTCCATAGCCATCGGCCATCTTCTCCTTCACGGGTACACTCTATTGACCTAGACACGACCCAGTTCCGCCGCCGGGTTTTCTCGGTCTAGGCTCTCCAGCGGATGATAGGGTATGGTATCGTTCAAAGTACATCCTTTGCTGCTTTCAACCGTCTTCACGTTTTCTCACTGGTCACGTAGAGGAGTCTTCTCTTCGTAGTAGGCCCCATTTCATCACCACCCTCGACCGTCTAACATGTAGCCTCACACGGGTCCCAGGTAGCGCTGGACGCAGGTAAGGCTCCCTAGTATTGATAGGGTAGAATCCTGTATACGTTTTGTTCAATACTTAGACAATTCTAGTCATTCTACTTCGATCTGAGGTCACCTGGTTGGGAGGCACAGGGTTTACGTTGATTCCATGGAGAGTGCAATAACAATTGGCGAGAGGCGGGAAAAGAAAGACGATCTGGAACATAGACTCTGTTGATTAAACACAGGCCAGAGGACTCGCGTACATGAGATAATTATATAGCGATCTCGTCTGATTCAGTCGTCAAACTCGATGTAACCATCGGCGCAAGTGCAACTGACGAGTCGGAGGAAGATAACTCGTCAACCAGAGGGATGTATATTAAAATGTTAGAAACTTACACGAATGTTTCAAAGTCTAATGTACCTACGCCATGCCCCTGGTTTTCGCATAAAACGTAGCATGCCCAGGAAATTGAACCACCCGTCCTTTTGTTGACCGAGACAGATTCTTCAATTAGGCTCAGTCCGGGGGCAGCAGAGACAATTGAAATAAGAGTGGCGGCTAGGGTGAGAGCGAGTAACTTCATGGTTATCGATGAACTGGTGATGGCTGGGTTTTGGGCTAGGTAGAAGCGGAAGGTTGTTTCTTTGTTGATGATGTTGTCCATTCCTAATAGGCATTTTATACTGTAGAAAGATCAGACATAAGGCAACAGACCTGAAGATCGGCGAGAGATCGTCATCCCCGACGGTTTGACACCTGTCCGGTTTTTCGGCGAGGTGAGATCGAGGTTGAGTACTCAAACTCGGAATTCCCAATATGAAGAAATATTAGCGAGATTTTCACGCCAATGTCGCCCACAGAAAAGCACTCGTGAGTACGGAAAATTTGCTGATAGGCCCAATGCAAGGGACCGAGCTCTATGGCCCGTAAGAATCATTGATTTATAGCAAAACTATGTTTAGTTACTCATCAACATGGAAGAATCGGCTGCTTGCGGGGTAATTCGCACGGATTTCATCCACGCTCACGATGACCATGATAATGATCTTCCATATACAACCCCCGTAAATCTTCTTCTGCGGCAGCTCCATCCGCGACAGGTTACCGTGGTACTTTCCGAGTAAATAGGACGCCATCAATATGCAGTATCATGGCTACCAGTGTAGAGGCCAGGAAGCTACTGTGGGTTTACGGTTGAGATACCAGGTGCTAGCGTACTACTCTTCTCGTGTATGATCGCAGAACTCATTGCAGAGAGCTGAAGGCTGACCTTGGGTCGAGGTGTGCATATGACTAAAGAATCCCGCTCTGTTGCGGGGATTACACCCTGTTCTCATCTTCTTCCAGTCTTCGCCCTGGCTATCCCTGGGATTTACCACTGAGGATTATGGATTCGATTTCTCCTACCATGGACCAAAAAGAGCGGCCGAGTCCCTGGAGGTACGGCTCCAAAACCTTCGATTACCAAACTCCAGACTCTTCCCTTCAGCAACAGCACGCGTTCTCGCCCACCAGGTAGAATAGGGAGCTTCTGGAGCGTCGACACGATCTCCTAGGACGCTATTTTCTTTTCTCTGAATTCTATTAGACGATTTGAACTAAGAGGACTCGGCTATCGTGGGTGTTCCCGGCCTAGAATGTTCCGAACTCCCCGAGCTGGAAGATGCATCTAGATGATGGGGGTGAAGTCACGATGTTGGAGACGATAGAGATAATACCGAACAACATCCCCCAATTGCTAGGGAGCCTTCCACACGGTACACATTCGCGTTCAGTGTGGGATGTTCGGCGACATGGAGCTTACACCCTTCTCAGCAACATACATCATCACCTCTTCACTTTCGTTGTCGATGCGTGCACAGACGACGGCCAATCATTACGGAGGTGAGGAAGAGGATCAGAAGCAGAAGCAGAAGCCGGTTTCAAAACCTGAGCGCTGAGCACCAAGTATGAAGTAGTCTCTGACGCCCACGCATGTGGCGTACACTCCCAAAACGGACAGATCAACCAGATAAGATTGATCTCCTTGGGATCTTATCTCTCTCAACCCAAATGCGGAAAGGTGACATAGCCACCTTGCTGGCTCTTCGGTCCACCTGCCACGAATCATTTGCGACCTTGTCTGTTTCTTCCCTCCTCTTCTCGCCTCTGTTTCCGAGTGGACGCCCTAACATTGGCAAACTACGTTCACCGTACTTGAGTAGGAACTGTATTTAGCCCACGAAGAACGCCAACGGACGAGATTACGGTTTGAAAGGCACACCCAGGATCGCTTCGACTTCTCTCCGTTTTCGTTCGTCTGCCGCCTTGTAGGCGATTGCCTCTGCCCACGTTACGCATATCTGGGTGCCTAACATGCTGCGCAATACCATTCATTTATGTACTAGTCATACGATTATGAAAATCGGTAGATTATACTTGCCTTCCTGCCGCCGGAATCCGGCTCCGAAAGGTTCTAGAACTGTAGCACGTACTCCTCTCCGCCGATTGGACATTAGCCTGATCGATCCAGCCTGTAGCATAACGCCAATGATGTCAGTGGGATCATTCATTCTGTTCAATCTCTTGGCACGAAACCCTTTTATTATCGACCTGACCTTCATCTCTCTGCGGGCCGTTTTCTCAGACGGCCTTCATCATCAAGCTAACCCATGCTCATTCTCCAAGGACTACCGGGATTGAGGTATCACCGATCTGGTATTAGCCTCCAAACCTGAGCTGAGTGCTGTGGCCGTACAATTGTTCTTCTAGAGAAGAATCGGAGGAAAGTTGGACCCACACGCCACTGGATCCGATATCGGTAGCCTGGAGCGCTTGAAAAAGACTCTTCGGTTCGTCGTTTACTTCTCGCTCGCTTGACCTGCATTATAATGCGGTACCTCCAGCAGTGAAATGTACATTTGGCGCCCAGTATCCCACCACTCCGTGCCTTGCGACTCATGCCCTACGAATTTCTGATATGGCCACTCGGAGCGGTCTGGGTTTCGTTCACATCTGACGTGGAAGGTGTGATACCATCTGTCCTCCTCGCAGTAATACTCGGTAAGTCTACATTCACTTTTGAATTATTTCGGCTGAATAATGTTGGCTCTTCAGGTTTTGCGTTTGCGCTTCTCCCAATCAACACTCTATGGTTCATGTCAGTGTTCCTTCGATCTAACCAAAATCCAGCTTGATTTTCAATCCTTACGCTCAACCAGGAAGCGCCCCACCCACAATCTCGCGTTTCTGATATTCTTTCTACTCTCAACAGCGAGCCTCATATCCATCATTTTCTTTTGTGTCGCCCAACTCCAGCTTGCGTCCGCGAACCTGTTTACCAATATCTGTTTAGTTGGGAAATATAGTCACTCGATCGATACTCGATGTGAGGCTCTTTTCAGGAGGGTAGAAACACCAGGAATGGGTATGGGCCGTTTCATAGCTCAGTCAGCCTTGGTGAGATAAGAATACTCGGCATAACACTATCAAAATGGGCTCACAAATATTTCGTTTGCAGCCCATCCTTAGTGATACTGCGATCGTATTTCGGATGTGCTTAATCTGGAGACGCGGGCCTTTCAGAATCGCTCTAATCCTTGTATGGATCTCATCCCTAGGTGGGTAAAGTTCCTGTTATTGATCGAATCATGCTCACAGTAAATGGACCTTAATCATTAGCGACCGGAATTTGGAATGCGTACACGTTGTGTCTTGTCCTCCGCATCGATAATAGCCCTCTTGAATTCACCATAATCACTCTTGGAGGGTACACTTCCTTCGCATATGTCGCCACCTCGACATTGTGTAATATCGTTGCAACCTGTGGAGTGGCGGCGATGCTCTGGTAAGGAGACCCTGAGATGAAATTTCAAGGCCTGTAAACTGACTCCGTCTCGTAACATAGGTCGCATCGAAGGCAGTTAAGAGTAGAGCTCGGGATCAGAAGCACTAAGATGACGCTTCCGCAGAGAATACTGGCATTGATGATCGAAACTGGTTCGATCTATTTCCTCTGTCAGGTATGTCGTTATTCAATAACAAGTGATTTAACATATTTAACTCGCTGATAGGTTATCTACCTCATTCTGGTAGCATTTGCACCGATCACGCCTAGAATAATGAAGTGTATGAACGTGCTTCAGACGGTCTACACTGGAATATCGGTGAGTGGCTAACATTCGAGCTGGAGGTCCACACGAGATTGCTTATAGGGACAATTTCCAGGGATTATACCCCGCGATTCTGTTTTCCGCATTGTGCATTCAAGCAACTCGCCCAGATGAGCCTACGCTCCTGATGATTGGATCCATCTCCGGACTAGACGGTTCCACTCACAAGTAGACACCCTCCTTGCGATTGGAGATATCGGGACATAGTGTGGTGGTAGGAAGTACTACGGATGGACTATATTGGCATCGATGTATATCGACATCGTGTACTGCCATACGACGGTCAACCATGTACCATTCTGAGCTGATTATTATCGAGGGCCGCGACCTAGTGCAAATATGGTGTCTAGAGATACGCTAGAGGTAGTAATGCTTTGGGCGGAGGCATTTTATGGACGCCATGGTTTCAGAGAACCACAAGGATCTCGTCGTTTGGCTTACCATGTTCCAAACTCACTCGGGAGCCACCTACACCTTGGAATGTAAGGATCGTGTTACTACTCTACCGCTCCCGGGAATTCAAGGTTGTAATTGCTCCGTCAACGGCCATGCCATGAATAACAGTTGAAACGGCTATGGAGTTGACCTCGTGTTCTGGTGGTAGAAGGTTTGCGGCCGCTCGTGCAATGATGATGGTTGATGAGTTGAGAGATGGTGAAGCTAGCACGGACGTAGGTGAAGAGAACTCGAAGAAAGAAAAGAACTTGAAGTAGGGCCAGGATTCGACAGCGGGATTTCAAAACGTAATGAGGAGTATGAAGTATTCTTAAATACAAGCCAGTTGGCCGTCTCACTCGAATTGAAAAATTAGGGATTATCATTTAAGCCTAACACACTCGCGACCGAAAGCGATAGGATTACATGGGACGATTATGTAGAAACCCAGTCTGTTCTAACGGGTGCCTCCCAAGTTGAACGCTATGTAACCATCCTCGCAAGTGCAACTTTCGAATGCGAGGAGAAAGGTAAAGCGTCAGCCAAGAGTGATATTTACTCAAATAGATATGAAACTTACATCCATGTTTCAGGATCGAATGTATAACCGCCATGGCCTCCCTCTCTGCAATCATAGAGGCATATCGAGTAAGGTGACGTAAAGGTTCGTTTGTTAACCGCAGCGGAGTTGCCGATTGGATTGAGTCCTGGAGCAGCAGAGATGACGGAAATAAGGGTTGCCGCGAAGGAGATGCCGAGCAACCTCATGGTTATTGGCGAACTTGAAAGAACTGGTTATGGGTGGGTAGAGACTGAAGATGGTCTTTTGTAATAATAATTTGTTCGTTTCTACCAGGCTTTTTATACCGTATGGTGGCGGAAATAAGGCATAGATCGGAAAACAAGCCTGGGTAGAGATCGGCGAGAGATTTTCATCCCCGACTCCCTGACACCTGTCCGGATTTTCTGGCGGACAGGCAGATCGTGGTTGGGGTATACGCAGATTCTGAATTCTCGATCAGGGATATCACCAATATGGGTGTATGGCTTGGATACGGAGACCTGAGAGAGGCTCGCCTCAATACCAGGCCTTGAAAGTCACAGCCGCATAGATGAGTCACTTATAGATTCCATGGAAGTGGCTGAGCTCTATGGCCCGTAAGAACCATTGAGGTATGGTCGAACCCTGCTAAACTACTGTTACTTCAAGTTACCAGGAGAAAGGGGTAATATATTATCTAGCCTCACGATGATAATAATTTTCCAGATACGACCCCCGTAGATCTGCTCCTGCAGCAGCTTCATCCATGACAGGTTACCGTGGTACCTCCCGAGCAAATAGGACATAAACAACGTGCAGTATCACGGCAACCAGTATAATTGCCCCGAAGCTACTGTGGGTTTACAGTTGAGATACCACGTGTACTCACGTTTGATCGTAGGACTCATTGCAGAGAGCTGAACGCTGACCATGGGTCAAGGCGTGGACCTGACTAAAGAACGCCGGTCTGTTGCGGGGATTACACCTTGTTCCTATCTTCTCCTTCGTTAGCCTTGACACTGGCTCTCCCGACGATTCGCCACCGAGCACGATAGATTGGATTTTTCCTTACATGGACCGAAAAGAGCGGCCGCGACCGCACAAAGTTGACTTACAGTAAAAAAAACTCGGTAATTGATGGATAATGGTTGTATATCTCCTTGTTCGTGGGGCGAGCAAGACTGCTGTGAAAGAGATAGGTAAAAAGCTCAGTATCTGAGTTTCTTCAACTTGAAGAGGAAGAGGAAAGAATGGATCGAGGTCGAGGTCGAAAAGAGGAGTTGTCGCGTGGACCGACGTTGACTTCCAGAAAGGATACTTAGATCAGAGAGATAAGATAGATTCCCTTTGTATCTTATCTCCTCGGCACCCAAATGCGGAAAAGAACCATGGCCACAACAGCAACCGTCCTCCGAGTTGGCGTCGTTTTCGAACTCTTCCCTCTCTATCTCGCTGTAAAAGGAAAACGTGCTGACACGTCGTATATTTCTCCTTCTCTGTTCTATCTCTTCAATCTTGTGCCATTCTTGATGGGCGCAGTCGACGTTATACCCTGACAGTGACTATATTTGTTTTCAAGCGCATCATCACCTCCCCACGTTCATCGCCCTCATCACCGGTGTATGGACAGACGATGGCCAATAATCACGAACGTGGATGAATAGAATCAGAAGCAGGCTGCAGGAGCAGGTTTCAGATTCGACAGCCGGGTTTCAAAACCTAAGGACCACGTATCACGTAGTCTCTGATGCCAGCCAATTTATCATCTCGCTTGAAATGCAGAATTGGGGATCGAAACCCTCGCGATTGGACGGATAAGATTACATGAGGCGATTATGTAGAGATCGGGGCTGTGTTATCACGACCAATCAATAATGTAACCATCGTCGCAAGTGCAACTTTCAAAGCGGAGGAAGGGAGAACGTCAACCAGAGGTGATTCCTTGAATGGATTAGAAACTTACATTAATGTTGAATGTACCTGCGCCATGCCCATCGTCCTTACATTCAATGTCGCACAACTCGTAAAGGTTAACAATGGTTCTTTTATTAACCGTGAGCGATTCATCAATAGGATTGAGTCCCGGAGCGGCGGAGACCGTGGAAAGAAGGGTGGCGACGAGGGTGATTGCGAGGAACTTCATGATTTCTGGTGAAGTCGGAGGAACTGGTTTATTGGCGGGGTGTATACTGGAGTTTTTGGTTTGTTGATAGTTCGTTCACTGCTTCTAGGCATTTTATATTGTAGTAATGCGTGACAAAAGCATGCAGAAGACAGCAGCCCGACCCAGAGGCCGTAGAGAGATTGTTATCCTTCCTGACAGCTCGTGATGCGCGAATTTGGAATTTCCGATCTGAGGTATACGAGTAAGTCCGTTGTATTCAGTACAGAGTCGAGATCTAGTGACTCGCCTCGCTCTCTTCGATAGAAAAACCGTATACGGGGAAGTTGCTTATAGAATCCATCTAAGCTGCTCAACTCTATGATCAAATATGTTAAGTTACTTACCAGGATCAAAGAGTCCGATGACAGTATCTGCAAGGGTCAATGGCACGACGATAATATATTGACACTTACGATGATAAAGATAATAATCTTCCATATACAGACCCCGTAGATTTGCTTCCGTGGCGGCTTCTTCTATGACGGGTTACCGAGGCACGTCTCCAGTAGAACATTACCTGCAGTAAACCAATACTGAGATATTGCCAACCTTGCAGCTGGAGAAGTGAGAACACCCGATCACGGCGGCCGTGTAAGCTTTCATAACAATCCATGACGAAGACACAATACGACGCCACTAAGATTTTCTGTCATGAGTACAGAGTCAATACATTTCTGTCTTAGCAAGGTTATCTAAGCCTAGTCTGGAGTCGCAGCTAGGACTCTTCCAACCAGTCATCAGACCATCCTCGTTCTTTTGCATTAGAGCTCGTGGACAATGGATGGCGTTATAGTCCGAGGTGGATGGCTAGACTATTGACCCAGTTCTGTGATCCCTAAGGCATAAGGTTTCGCCAGGATCGAAGCGTTCTAAGTGATGCACGCGTTTATAGCTAGTACTAGAGTAGCCATCGTGGTGGTCTAGGTTGACGTTGAGTGCAGTAGGTTGGAACAAGAAACAGGATCCAAGGTGGCTATGCACTCCCTCCACATTTGGGTTCAAGAAGGTAAGATCTGACGGGAATACCCGTATCTTATCTCCGTCATCGGGGATCGCCGTCAACAGCAGCTTCAACTCGCTCGCTCGTCTCTTGCCCACTACGACCGTTTCGTCCTTGACTGTACTATTTCAGCCACCTTAACTTTTAAACTCACGACACATGGCTATACACTGATACATGCGTACCTGGAGACTTAAACGCCCAGCCTCCTCGCAAATCCAACACCAAGCTCAGTCCGCAGACGGCCCTGCGTCGGAGAGACGACTCCTCGAACCGATCATGACGCCTAGTACATGTTTCTGTGGACAAGCCTTTCGTCGTACGCTGCTGTCCATTTCCTGACTACTCTCCTCTCTGACCTAGCCTTAGTAGGAACAGGCTTTGGTTTCTCGGTATTACTTCCGGCTGCCTTGTTCTTCTGCCCTGGCTCTTTCCTCTCAGTGGGCGCTCTTGGTTGGCATCGGCGGCAGCGCCGCGCGAAATACCTCTGCTTCCGGGAGGATAGAACATGACGGATGATATCACCGAGAACGACCACTTTCCTAAGATCTTAGCGCCCACGAGTCCGTGTTCCTTGCGGTGTTCCAAGGTCTGGAAGTAACGCCTTCCCAGCAGGTTATTATCCCCTGCGATGACCACCATCCAAAGCTCCGAGCTCCTGGTATTGGGACGTCAATCCGCCTTCCTGCTGGAGAATCGTCGTTGGGACGATGGCGTGCAATGATGATTGGTTTGGTCAAAGGCTACGTCGCTGGGCCGCAGGTGGTAGGTGTCTTCGTGGCCCTGGTCTTCTATGAACACCGGCTAACACCATTTTCAGCTATGTTTCTTGTCCGTCGTTGTTCTTCCTTCTCCAGCGCCCCTTTGAAGGCACCATCACCATCGACCAGACGATCTCTCTTTCGGAACCTGCCACACGTAGGACACAGGAAGCGCCAAGGTTGATGCATGAGGGATATGAGGATGAACAGGACTCGGACCTCGACCTGATTTTGAACGCGGGGTACCTCAATATAAGCGCTGTTGTGAATAATCGAGTGCCACAGGGCGTTGGGTACGTTCTGACTAGTTTCGAGGATCTTCGTACTTTCTCACTCTATCTCGTAGCGCCGTCTTTTATGCATAGAAGGCTTTATACACTGCCACCCCCATCCTTGGCGGATACCTAATCATGCCGCGCATAAGATAACCTCGAAGGTAAGAGATGATATCACTCTCGATTTCCACATTCGAATTTGATGATCAATCGTCGCACAGCTCGTCTCATCATGGTTCATCCATTCCCAACGCGGTAGGAGTTTTATATAATGGCTGAATATACCACCGTCGCGGTCGAGAGCTGCTGGTACGTTCGCGTCGTATCTTTAGGCGAATGAAGCTGACCTTTCTCCCCTACTAGTCGTTATGTCATTCTACGAGCACCACGATGTTTCCCATTTCCTATGGCTATCGATGCTCACCTACGACCGCCAAATGTTAGAGTAAAAAGCCCCGGATTGGCGCCGTAGTCGCGGGGAAGGGGTTCAGCTTCTTTAACGAAGATGCACGCCTCTAAAGATCACAGACGATGCAGAGGCGCTCGCAAATGTATTGAGAACGCTTGGGAGGCATCTAACCACGGTGCGTGATTTTCTTGGTGGTGGATGACGTCGTGTTAACGAGTTTCTCAGCATAACTCCCTTTCCCCTTCTACCCATCGACCATCTTTCACGTCTCCTTCTCATTTCCACTGACGCGCATCGTCGCGCTCTGACCATGTAAAATGCGATTTATCCTTTGGATTCCATCCATCCACTTCCGCCGCTCCACGGCACGGTTCCCGGAGCTCCGCACCTCCCATCTCCGAATCCCGATCAGCCAACATCCGATCCTACATCCACCTCCTCCAATTCAACGTAGGATTGCCCAGCGACGTCGCCGACACCTGGAATGCATCGGAAAATGACCAAATACGACCAACCACGGGATTCCGACGCAATTGGATCAAGGGACTACAGCGCGATCTTCATTTTAATCCGGATTTCCTTCGCATTCCCTGTCCAGTTGACACCACACGAGTCTGACACGAGTCTACGCACGCAAACGTTCGGGAAAAGTAGGATATTAAAGTATCAGGTAGTACAACGTGTACATACAGTTAAATACTCTGTAAATACGTAGAAGACAATTCAGTTTTATCTCACCCGCATTCTCGTTTCCGACTCAGTTTGACTGTCTCTCGTCGTTCTTTACCTCTCCCTTCGCCTTTCTGAACATCGTCGTTGACATATCTCACGTCTCCAACATTGTTTCTCTCATTTCTGCGATATCCGACTCGTTTCTAGTCGATATCCGCACCTGTGCTTGAGTCCTCGTCTATCGGGTCTCAGTCAAGCATATTTCCATCTCACTTGGTCGGTGAACGTTGGAACCCATCGCAAATTCTGATTTGCGACCACTACTATCTACCAACTACGACTGATTCGTACGTTAGTAGAACGGACCGCATCTCGTCACCACTCGTTGTCATCAGCGGTCGTAGATCAACACTGGATCACCCTCATCGTATGGTTCTCAAGTTACGAAGCAAGGGACTCATTTTTCTGTGATCCTCCGGAACTCCTTCGAGCCCATGAAAATGGGGCTCAGACGGGAAGTCAAGACTTTGACTTATGACTCTGCCAACCTCGGAGGTCGTTCGAGAATATGTTTCTTCAATCTGATGAGTAGATCTTTGCGTACGTATTCCTCTGAGCCTTCGTTGATTTTGGCCTAATGTTCTCCTCCTCAAGATTACCACTTAAACCTGACGGATACCGGCGTTGGAACGTAACGGCCGTGAGCCTCCGACTGCTGCCAAATGACTGGGAAGCTCGGCAGTTCGGCGAATGATTGGATGGGATGGTTGGATGGGGTGGATTGATACCTGGAGCGGCGGCGAGGCCGGTGCGGAGGGATAGAACGAGAAACAGGAGCACGACCAGGGTTCGGATCCCAAAGCGTCGTTGGTAGTTGCATTCAGTACTCATATACGTGTGCTGAGACACGCGTAGCTGAATTCATCGATTCTCGTGTTTCCGCCTATCGAATCTCTGAACGCGGTTAGTAATTGAGGTTGCGCCGGGCATGAATAGATCTGCCTTACTCGTCTAACCAGTGCCGGTTTCCGATTAGACCACAGGCTTCTGTAAATGGGTAGGCATCGAGTCGGAGAGGAGCAAGAGCAGCCCAGGATGACGGCCTTCATTGAATTGATTGGTCATCTGCTGCGGGAGGATAGAGGCCTGAGGGTGCCCCTACTAAGTTATAAACTCTCCGCACTTGGCATTCTCACACAGGCTCCGGTACAGATGTCGTATAGACTAAGTATAGACCGCAATCAAGATGGATTGCAGGATGAGAAGCCACTCCATGATCACCAGATCACAGAGGAAACACGAGGCATTTTTGACAATCAACATGGTACGGGAAATTTGATTACCGCAGCATCAAATCCATAGCATCGTCGTTGAGCTTCTAGTGAAATTCTTGCTTGATTCGCTTCCTCTTGACTGGAGTGGCATTGGAGTCCACACTTGCGATGCGAGTAAGCTCTGAGGATTTGGACACAGGAGGGATAGAGGCATGAGTAACCTTGCGAAGGCCCAATGCCAGACTCCAAGGAAGCGACCTGGAGGTTGATGGGAATGCAGGTAGCTGATAGCTGCGTGCGCTCCCAGATTTGCACTTCGATGCGATGCAGCGCCCACTACGCGGTGGTGCTCGAGGAAGGCCGACTTTCATCTTAATGCTGACTGTCATTCGTCTGGCCTCAACTCCTAGTCAATGTTTAATTCTGTGTCAGCGACCACGCTTTCTGGTTAATATAAGAGCATTCGACGTCTGGATCCCACGCGTTCACAGCCTAAACAATGGGTAAATCTGATGGAACACCCGTTTTCTGGAGCGATAGCGATACCATGTTCATCGCCTTCTTGACGTTTTACGGCACCTGTATTGGTGAGTCGACGTTGTATGGTTAAACGAATGGAACCATTTATTACAATAGGTTTTTCCTCTGCGTTATTATGCGTCTCGGCATATATATTCCGGTCAGCGACGAGCAAACAATATTTATGCCGTGGCTAACGTCGTGCAAAGATTGCGCCCAGAGCGTCACTTGGCGTCTTGGATCTTCCTTTGTGCATCATCTTTAGGCCTAATCCTCTTGATGGTATCCGATCTGGAGCAAGCAATATTCTCCAGGTTGGACTTGGAACATGTCCTTTGTGAATACATCGACCAGAAAACGCTGCGGACTTGTGTCTGGATGAATGATGATAAGAAATGGGGCCTGAGTCTTGATATTCTGCAGATCTTACTGGTAGATGGCCCCGATTTGCTCCCCCTCCAAGCGACTAATTCCTCTACCTTGAACCAGACTCTTCTCAGCGATATCGTAATCGTATATCGGACAATCGCCATATGGCGTCGTACTTGGATAACGGTTCTCCTATGGTTAACTTGGATTGTGACGCTGAGTATGCCTATCGTCTCGATGATGGAAAACAACAATTTTGATCGATTATTAGCGGCGGGAAGTTTATTCATTGTGTCGTATCACAGCGAAGACGCCATTGGCTACCAGATTGTCTCACACGCCTTTCTGTATACCTATGAGTGTATATTCGTGGGTAGCTCACTCTTGTGCAACCTAACGACAACTGTGCTGGTTGGCGCAAAACTGTGGTAAGCGGTCAAGCGATTATGGATTCTTATATCACTAAACCCTGCAAGGTTCCATCGTAGATTTCTTACCGCAACTTTGGGAATGAGAAAACCGAGGGTGACAAGAGTTCAGCAAGTCCTGTTAGTTTTCGTTGAATCCGGTTCTGCTTACTGTGCGGCTCAGGTGTGTGCATGCCTTCCTCGACTGAAACCGGGAGTGTTCATGGTCCTTGCGTGAAAGCTGGTATATGGTGTCATGCTAGTCATGTCGGGCTCACAGCTGAGCAAATCCGGACCCTTATTTAACTCTGTGAACGTTGCCCAGCGTCTGTTCACCGCATTTCCGTGAGTAGTTTTGAGACGACAGACCCATTGCTGGCCTTCTAACTCGTTGAATGTCCGGTAGGGACTCTAGCCGGCGGTCGTTTGCATTTTCTTGAATCTCCAAGCTATTTACCCCGATGTTTAGCCCTACAGTATCAGGCATATTACTCAGACAAAATTGAAACCAGAGGAGTGAATTTTTTGTTTATGTACCGGCGTTTTCAACAAGCGTCGCGCACAAGTCACGGTCTTCACCATGAATAGGAGGCGTGGAATCGGAACACCTGAACCTGCCGTCAAAGCATACCTCCCTGTCGCTGATTCATTTAGCTTCGCTGTCGGAAGGGACTCGAGGTGGTTTCGATTGTTCAGTTTATGGCACATGGATACTCAAATTGTTGATACGCCTGCAGCCCGGGATACCATCATCCGTTTATACTCCTTACGACAGGTTGTAAGTAGAGTTTGTAATATTGGCGCTTAGGCAGTGGAGAGAAAAGGATTCGGTATTATGGTGTCACGCCATGGGATTTTGAACGTAGTCGGACACACCCGTTGTACGAAATCCCACATTCATGGTAAAATATACTCCAAAAAACTTGGGCAAACAGGATAAAGTCCTCGTAAAGTACATTACGGTGAAGAACTATGCCTCAAACCATAAAGCTCCCGACAATGCACTCATTGTCCTCCAGTAGGGTTGATTTCTAATGGGATAAGTCACGGATCACGAAGCGACAGCAATGGTCAACTCACCGTCAATTCGGCCGCTTGGTACGAATGTCCAATACTGGTAAAGGGAAGCAGCAACTGCAGGGTTGAGAATTACTGGGGTCCCGGCTGCGCTACTTCCAGAATTTGACAATTCAACAACAAGGTCTTGCCCCGGAACAGAAAGCCTAACCACAACAAAACGCATTATTAGTACATCATTCGGGCACAAAAGTTGGGGGACCACTCACTTGAATGCGTCGGCACCTGCAACCGGGTTGATGGACCAATCATATGCCGAAACCGATCCCACAAGGGGAACACCCGCAGCTGCTTCTTTAGAAGGAGCCAAGTACCAGTTGTTCGATACACTGATAACCTGCCATAAGCCACTTTTTAAAGCTCGAAGCCGCCACTAATCAGACGAGATTAGTTCATTGGATCATGGGTTTGTGCGATTAGGAAGTACCCTCTGATTCCCATATCCACCGTTATAATCGTGTCCTTGAACTAACGCTCACAAGATCAGAGGTCAGTTCATGATGGCGGGGAGCCTGACGCACCTGCGTTGTTAGCGGATCCGTTGACATCAAGGAGGGTTTGGGATTTGAGGTTCTTTACGCGGTACGTAAGGCCGGGGTCGAAAGACATGTTTCTTTGCCAGAGCGGGGTGGGTAAAGGTGTCTGTCGGGATTCATAGACCTCGTTTTATATACCAACGGCGCCCTTGGCGATTGGAAAACCAGGGGCCCAGAATAGCTAGCGAACATCGTATATTATACCTCTGATTGACAGAATGCATGGTTGATCGATGGCCACCTCCTTGACTAACCATAACAATCGTGGCTTTTTAAGAAATCCATGTACGTATGACGTAAATTGAGGCTTGGTTGTTCCTGTTAGATATGCAGGTCTACACCTCGAAGGCCTTCGAGCGGTATGTTTCTCCTCGCAAGATTATAGGCCGGAAAATGATGCAATTGGTAGACCTGACCACGTTGTCTTGAACTTCTGTTTGGCGGGCGGTGTGACACGAGATCGACCAACGCATCGACCTTGAAAAGGATTAGATCGTCTGGTCATGAATGAAATGATTGATGCTCCGTATGGTCTAGGTACTACAAGCGCCCATAACGTCTAAAAGCGAGCAACACGTGGAGGAGGTGAGGTCGCGTATTACGTTGGATCTGTCCTCCGCCGACGCTAAAGACGCGGAGAGTGCCTCAAGGACAGAAAATGAGGGAGAAACAACGAACGGTCCGTCATTATCGACTGTAACCGATGTCGAAGGTATGCGTTTTTCATAGCGATACCCCATTCACCCCATCTGCCGGGTACATCATCGATCTCTGCACGCCATGCAGCTACTTCCTCTGATCCATACTCGAAACAGAACCCATGATACTGAACGTTGGTTCGTCGGGGTAGAGCGTCTCAAGGTTGACGACCAAGAAGACCAAGGCCGGGTATAAACCCTGCTCGCCACCGTCAGTTACCCTTTTCACTTTATACCTGTTTGCTAGTACTTACCGACACCACAATGTAGACCTCCGAGAAAACATAGTTCACGTTCGCGCCCGTGTATGTTCTTTCGAGTTGGGGTAATAGGATGGTTATTATATACAACACCTTTGAATAAGAAAAGGCACAAATACTGTTAGCTAGCTCAATCCACAAGCCAGATGTCTTCATTCATGTACCTGTATGACGCAGTAAGAGATTCCTGACTCTATGAGTAACAGAATAATTCGTTGGGGTTGGGTGAGTCGTGCGCGTTTGAGACCAAGACCGCCTTTGAGGAATCTGCGATGGGTCCTACGTGGCATCAGCAGAGTATCAAAATCCCATCTGCATTAGTTCGATGAAGTTCGTGATATTCGTACCATAGTTTCGTAGCGGATACAGCGGTAGCCGTGATATTGCATAATGTGGATAGACAGATAAATGCTTTGGGTGCCAGGACATCAATACTAGAGTCTTCTGTGGTAGTAAATGATGTGTGAGATACTGAGACTATAGTCAAGATACCAGTTCCTACGCCAAGAATTAGTACTCCATACCGGGAATCATGAGATACGACGGACCAAATGAGAGAGCCCACACTGTTGGAAGCACGATTTTCAGCACGCCTCTTCCCCAAAGCATGCTGGTCCGCCATATAATGACACCATCACTGAGTAGAATCTAGGCCGACGAGTTTCAGTCCCATGCAGCTATATTCAAGATATTGTAGGCTTACTAGAAGCACTTGAAGTACGCCAGTTATGCAGGCGTAGCCGGGTAGTTGTGAGGGTAATCCTCTCCCGCAATATTGGGACTCGGGTTCCTGAAGTATGCACATCCCGAACAGCATGCCCTGAATGCAGAAAGCGATCTTCATCCCCGAGAAGAGCATCAGCGCCGTGAGACTGAGTATCGAACTCCCGAAAAAGATCCACGACGATGCAGAGCGTTGGTGCCGTATCCTTGGAGTAGTTTTAGCCAAAGCTATATTACGGAGACTCTTTCCGATACAAACCAGAAGAAATACGAAGAGAGGCAAAATAGGGTGCCTGAGACCCCGAGAGCGATGCCATACGCAGCTACTGGCAGGGTATATTCGACAAATATACGAGCTGTCGTCGCCGCGAGAGGGAGAGATGTCATGGAAGAGTCGACCGAGAACGCGATGAGGAGGCCAGGTGACCTCCAAGTTTAACCAAAAGCCAATGTGGGTCCATTGATTGATGAGGACGCCACCTTGTTCTGAATTCTGGAAATTGGTTCTATTCGGGATGCTTTCAGCAAGAACAATAGTCATCCCCGAGTCATCGGAGGGTCCTGCTGCCTTTAGCGTTAGACTGTGTCGGCAAATGAAGTTTTGAAGCTTTGTGAGCGTCAACATCAAACATGAATGGAGCCAGATCAGATTCTTGAGCAGGACGTTCCGAACCGTGGGAAATCAGCCCTAGCGAGGGCTCCGCCTCTCAACCTCGATACCCTCCTCAGCATCGATCACTATACTGCGCCTTCGTTTTGCTCCCAACGTCCAGGAATCTTCTCCTGCGCTCTGCTTGTCATGTCAGCTCTCGCCTCTCCGAAGCGCTGCCAGGAGGGAGCCTCAAGCTCGTATCGTTCCGCCACCTTTTGTTCAACCGACGCAGTGCTACCACCTGGCTCATAGCATGCACGACATCCAAGAAATGTCTACCTTGACACGCCATACTCCACGTTCCAGGTGTTGACGGTGCCCTGGCCTCACATCTCTGGGCCATAGAGCACCGGACTCTGACTGAAGGCTGACAAGGAAGGGAAGCCGTTTTTACTGGTTGGTATGTTCTCCGCCAAATCTTCAACACCGGGGTCTAATGCTTCTCTAGTAATGTTCCCTGCTGACCTTCGGTATCTTCCCCACGGAATACATCTCCCAGCCTCTGGGCTCGTTTTAGGTGTCCGATCCAACGCTATGACACCTACCTCCTGTGCTATATATTGCGGAGCGGAAACCTCTCGGTTGGCACTCTACTTTCTATGGGTGTCCGTCATGATTGATAGGCGGCTGTCGCTGTACGCTCTTCCCTACCTCCATTCTTTCCACCTCCTGATTTGATGGTCTTTCATCCACTAGTGCGCCTCACGGAATGCCTAGGCGCTCCACTTCACCGCCAACGTCAAGCTTAGGCACATCAACTCGCCATCGAATCTACCAAAGGGCTCCCATGATTCACGAGTGCACTATGGGGACGGGTTTGACACAGCTCTGTATTCTGAACGACGAGGTTAGACCTCCATCTTCTGATAACTGAACGCCTGTTGACTAGTTGCCTTCTACTAGGTTACGAGCTTTAACTTCTGCCCGCGAATTGATTTGCTAGCTCTAAGTAGAATGCAACCGAACGTTACGTTCCCGTGTACCAGTATATCCTTGTTCGTTATTACAATACACAAATACACAAAATACACCTATTCCCTTGAAGTATAGACCAATACGATTCTAACACCATCCTCCTCGATGGCGAATTCCCATATACATCATCATCAACGAAACCCATCCAACGTCAGCGACCGGTACTTTCGCCCAAGAACGACATAAGAAGCTTCAGAGCATTAAACTGAATGCAACGGCTCCCCAGCAACGAACTGCTTGACAATCTCAAACGTAGATTCAGGTTGAAACGCCGCCTACACATATTTCATCCCATCAGCATCCAGTAATCTCTTCGCTCCATTCAAGTAAAAACCTCTTCCGAGTCGACTCACCACTAAATGTCCCGCATCATACACCTTCCTGTAATAATAATCCGTATCAATCAGCGTCCTTCCCTCCTCGCGAATCGATGAGACAGATGACATAAGAGAAGATGATGATATGAGAGAAGAAAGGAGGGGAACGTACGCAAAATAAAAATTATCAACATTCTTAACCGCCGCGAATGGTTTTCCTCTGAGGGTTATTTCGCGGAACGGGGCGAGGGTGAATTGAGTACGGCCGTACCAGGGCATGGAGGAGATTGCTAGGTGGGCGCCGATCCAGTTGCAGCTGGGGTCGTAAGGTGGGGGTTAGATGAGAAGTGGAAGTAGGAGGAGATGGGAGAGGGAGGGAGGAGAAAGGAAGGGGACGTACATGATATCAGCATCTCCTGCCTACCAATTCGAAAAAATCCGTCAGGAGAGGGTACGTCAGAGTGAAGAAAGACCAACAAACCCAAATCAAAATCCTCATCCCCCCATCCGCAAGCTTGGCCAACCTACCCAACTGCGACCTCGCATTCTATTCCCCAATTACAATGTCAGTTTACGTCCCAACCAGAATAGATAAACACTCACATCCCCAGTCGTCCCAAACGCCTCATTAACCGCCGGCGAACAATCACTATACACCACCTCCGCCCCAATAGCCTCCTGCACCGACGGGAGCTGGAGGTAGGAGACATAATCCTTGGGTGGGAAGAGGGCGGAGGCGTTTTGTCGGAGGTCGTACGGGTCGAGGTTGGTCACGGTTGGGACGAAGACGGTTAGGAGCTGATGAGGGGGGAAGGAAAGTTTAGTTGGTAATGTGAGTCGAGGAGAGAGGAGAGAGGAGAGAGAAGGGAGGGACTTACGCAATTCGTAACAGCCTCACTACATACCCTATTCGCCACCTCATCCGTTCTATCGCCCATTTGATAACATTCTTTCTCCAACTCCAGACACCCCCCAGGAGCGTAGTAGTTCTTGGTTATGGTGGAGAGGGTGGAAGCATTTTGTAAGGGTCCATAGCGGGGAGCGTAGGTGGCGAAGGGGATGTAGGCGCCGTTTTGGATGAGGGGGTCGTACCAGCCGCTAGAGGGTGGGGAGGATTCGTGTCAGTTTCGTTTTGACATCGGGTATGGTTTCTACGCTCAGGTATAGTGGGGAGAACGAACCTCTAAACATCCCAATCATACTCGAACACCCCGGCCCTCCATTTAACCAGATCATCAGTGGTGCGGTGGATGGGGAGTGACGGGATTCGATGAACCAGAACCACTACATGTGTCACCATTACAATTCGCGTTAGTTATCGGGCGTTCCGAATACGTCGAAGGAAGCGGGAAGACGGAAGAGGAAGTGGAAAGAGGAAGATGGAAATGGGGAGGACTGACCATGGACATATTCGTCCCGAAGTCGACGTATCCGGAGTATTGGTGTACACCGGGAGTTGTTTCGCAGATTCCGGAGTCTTTGATGTAGCGCAGGGCGGGTGTGGAGGGGGAGGTTATGAGAGGGTTGGCTGCGGCACCCGAGAAGCTGGATACGAGGATGATACCAGCTATGGTGGCACGGAAAGATGGAGGAAACATCATGATGTCAGTCCCGAAGAGACGAGGACGTAAATTCAAATGCGCAGTGGATAGATGATTCTCTGGGCTGGAGACGTGCGAAAAGGCGACAGCTCGAGTCGTGCTTAAATCGCGGTTCTATTTTTAGCGACCATATGGTGCTTCATGATGGTCATCGATAGTTGATTGAACGTGAGCACTCCCATGAACGCTCAGGTGAGCCTCTGTGTTGTTATCCGTGTGCGGTTTTTTGACGAGGATCAACCGTAATGACTGGAGGTATGGCAGATTGTTGATATTGCGAGTGGTCAGGTGGGAGAAGATAATGGTATTTGGAGAGCTGGAGATGGGGGTGTGTTGACGTTGTGGCTGGCGGTGCCTAGATGGATGTACAGCGATGAGCAAGGAGAGTTGGAAGACGAAGTGGCGGGCTGATCCGAGGGAGGCGGGTAAGATAAGATAAGGATCTGGCCGAATGGGGAGGAGGGCATAGCCACAGCTGCAATTCTTGCGCTTTGTCGCTTGCCCTTTCCCTTGCCAGCCTCATCCAGCTGAACCCTCTTTGTTTTCTCTCTACGTCAGAGTATTACATCACACTTCTTTTCGTCATCCAGCATGTTCTCACTCCAGGCTACCTCCCACACCTGCACTCGAATCGTCCCTTTTGGTCTTGCCCTCAACTCGTCCCTGGTCGCCATCTACGTACCTCACCACCCTGATGAAAAGTTCGTCTCCCAACCTCAAGCTCAAGTTGTCGCATACAGTCGTCATTTCTCGCTCCACCTCAGTCCTCCACAACTCAATCGTGCCACCTCCGCAAGCGACAGCCCTCCCTGATGGTACGACTCCCTGACGTTCACGCTAATCGGCCACCAAACCCTGGCAGACTGTTCTGGTCGAAGAGGAGCGGAATGTGCTTGGAGGGCGCTGGAGATACGGAATGTGTGGATATTCCGACGGTTTTTTAGGTATGATTTTGAGCTTGCACACGCGACTCTTGCGTACTCTAACTCTTCGTGTACAGTAACCCATTTCCCCAATCGTCGCGGTTGGTGAGGCCGCTCCAGGCGTCCTGGTCCTCCCCGACGGCAACTGTGTCGACTTTGCCTATCGGGTGGTTAGGAAAACGACGCAACGATGCCCAGATGGATACGTCCAGGAGAGAAAATCACCGTGGTTTTGGTACGCTTTCCCTTCCTCCATCCAACACGTTTCAACCCTGACTATCGGCGGCAGGTTCAGCGCTCAGCACTCCTCCGAATTGATGTACATTCCCCAAGGATTGCAGCACCCAGATGGCCCTTTTGTTCTAGGCGTTCTGCGGCCACTGGGTCTCAATTTCAGCCCGCGAGGGGACAGGAGGATCTGAGAAACGACGAGCTGCTGCTGGACGTCACGACGGATTCTACTAGTGGACGACGTTCAATGGAGGAAGGAGGAAGGAATTGTTGTGGTTTATCGGTACGTTCTCCCTCCCCCCTCCAACATACCTCATCCCTGACCATTCGCGACAGGTTCAGCCTTCATCCACATCTACCATCGTCATACATCTTGCCAAGGGGTCGAAGCACCAGGACGACCCTTCCAGCGTCTCACCATCTGGGAAACGACGAGCAGCTGCCCGCCTGGACTCGGGAAGAATTCTGCCAATGGGGCGAAGGCCAATCGGTGGGGTCATGGGTCATGGAGGAGGAGGGAGGCGTTGGGGTTTCTTGGTACGTTCGATCTTCTCCATCGAGCATGTCTTATTCCTGACTACTGCTCATAGGCTCAGCGTTCATCGTTCATCCCGTCTCGTGATCCGTCGTACATCTTGCACAGAGATAACTCTCCCGTCATTCGAACCTCCAGCGTCTCGCTATTGATATCCTCAAGCTTGCCCGACGGATGCTCTCGTATTAGGCCTTTACCCGAACGAACCAAGCCAGGTTGGGCCGTGGGTGTGAGGAGAGGAGTTGGTTCGAGTACGAGGGACAGTGGGGCAGGCTTCCGCTTCTGGTAAGCAACGCCTACTCAAAAGGTTTTGATCACCCTTCTAACTTGGAACATCAGCACGATTGACAGTTCCCTCAGGCGTGTGCCTACTCCCATGTCCCGCTCTCACTTGTCTACGAATACCTCGCCGGTTTCCCGAGCGGGCACCCTCCCTCGATGACGCGACAGAGACGAGTATCCGGACACGGGGATGGATTCTATGAATGAACGTAGTTCGACCGGAGAGGTGACGGAGCAGGGAGGAAGAAGGCATCGTAGGGTCTTAGTACGATTTATCTCCTTCATCCAGCACGTCTTGTCTCTGAACATCGTCTGTAGCTCCGAGGCTTCGCCATAAACGTCATACATCCTACCGAAGGTCGTGCCTTCTGTCCTCCACTTCATCATGTCGTTTTGGCCATCGCCACTCTGTCGCATCTCGGTCTAACAGCTCGCCTTCCGGTTGCTGGAACATGGTTTCTGGATGCTGACTATGTTTACGGACGTGAGGAGAGGAGGTAAAAGAGTGCGATTCGAATGCTGGTAAGTAAGGCCCGGTTAACTCGTATATCACCCTCAACACATACGAACGTTCCTTTAGACGAGTCTCTACTTCAACGTTCCGTCGTCAATCATCTACAACTTACTCGCCACCTTCGTACCCGAAAACCTTCCCCAGTGGCACGATGGCGTATCATCGAGCTGACTCTACTCTGTACCAAGCTCCTTGACCACGGGTCTCAGATTACAGGGTCAACTTGGAGAGTTCTGGGAACGAAGAATGGGGACTATTCCAATCTCTAAGGTACGTTTCTGACGTTGACGTCACTTGATTCACACTGATACAACACGATGGTAGATGGGGACCCACTCGTTCGTTCTTCGATACGATGGGCACGTTTCCTCTCTCGGTGTTTCGTCCAGTCATCTAGTTCATCACCCAGCTAATCTCCACTTCCGCGATCTCCTTTTCGTCAGACGAATGCATACTTTCACGTTGACGTCTTCCTTATCATCTGCAGTATCCGTATCTGTGTTTAAATTATGTCGTATTTACCGACGATATGTAGTATTATCTTTGTGATATATTATTATAGTCTTTCGGCATTCGAACAAACCTCCGACCGCACCATGCACGTATGATTATGGATGCTTTTGGACAACATTCAGCCGTCTCAATCCAATCTTGTTTCCGTTGTGCTCATGATATCGGTAGTCTGAATATCAGGATAAATCGCTTGAATATTCACAAGGATACAAATAAGTGCAGGGTAGATCCCCTAATGAAATTATCAGGATATATCAGCAAAAGTTGGACTTCAACATACTCAAAACACTCACTGAAATCGCAGTGAAAACAACTTGAATGAAATTCGCCGATTCAAGCAGTGTAATAGAAACGATTTTCTGTGGGCCTGTCAAGAAGAGCAGAACGGTACAGAGCAGCTTTTGCCCAAAATATGAGAACGCGCTGTTTTTATACAAAGTTTAGGCGACAAACCTGAGCCAAGCAGTACACAGAGCCAGATTCGATCAGGAGCAACAAAATCTTCTGAGCTCTGGTTACTCTTGCCCTTGGCATACCCAAATTAACCGTCAGGAATCTACGATGGAACCTTCTCAAGAAATGTTAGTTCGAGGGACAATCATGATATAGTGTTAAATCCCACCAAAGTTTTGCGCCAACCAACCCGGTAGTCGCTAAATTACACCCAAGAGACGTGAACATGAAAACATATTCATAACGATATGCAGGTCCCGTGTTGTCAGAGGGAAGCCAAGCCGTATCAGCTCCGCGGAAGTTCACGATCAATAGAATTCCTGCCGCTGGCCGAACTGTTAATCGTACGGAAAGGAACCAGGGCAACGTGGACTTACTGCCCGTTGCAGCCCAAGTTACCCCTAGGAGGATTGCGATCCAAGTACGGCGCCATATTGCATACGTCCTGTAAACTATCACGAGGTCGCTCAGGAGAGTCTGGGTTAGCATCAAGGGTTAGTTTCCTGGCAAATGAAAAGAACGAATCACGTCTACCAGAAGTATCTGAATGGCTGCGAGGCTCTGGCTCCACCTCTCGTCGCCATCAACATAAGGCTCCAGGCATTCCTGACGCAATCCTTTAATGACATATTCCTCCCCTATGATATACGCTAGGTCCAACCATGCGTATATCGCTTGTTCCAAGCAGTACGCCATCAGGAGGATCAAACCCAAAGATGTTGCGCAGAAGACGATCCATGACCTGATGTGGCGCTCTGGGCGCATTCTGCCTGAAGGTGTTAGCCTTGACAAGACGCAATAGCCTTCCACTGACCGAAAGAAGTGTGTAGAGGTGCATATTAATGCCCAAGCAAACCCTGTTGGGGTTTAATTAATGAGTGTTACGTGAACTCGAGGCTGACCGTACCGAAAAAGTAAAAGTAGGTGGCCCAGTAGCCGACAGAAATACCGTGGCCCCAGTTTATAGGCGTTCCACCAAGTTTACCGTAAAGATACAGCGTCATCACTGTGGTTCTATCTGGGGAGCTGACCATCAGATGAGCAGCGTTCTTATCCAGAGCCTGAATCCAATATCCTAATTGTCTCCCGATGACTTATCACTCGTGTTTCGATGTAACCATGTAGGGACTGCTGTTTCCACACAGGAATATCAGGCGACACGTAGTTTTGACGCAGAAGCTGATGCACGCTGTCTTCTGGGCACAGCACGCAGATAATCCTGACTCTGAGCCGAGTTGTGACGAACTTGGACGCCACAATGGCCGTATAGCCTGCCTCACCACTGTAATATCACGGCAGCCTGCGGATAGCCTGAGACCGATCAAATAGTTACTGCTATGGCTTCAACATTCTTATCGAGTGCAGAGTCGGACCCTACAAGGTCTGGGCGAATATCTTCTCGTCATGATGGAGCTTCATATTATATCCAACCGCCTTGTCGACATTGCCACCATCTCGTCGATTACACATTCTGCATGCATTCGCGATCTGAAAATTAGAGAGGAGAGGAAGCGGTCTCCTCGTTGATGCTCTTCGGGGCAAGTTGGACCCATTCCTTATCCGTCCAGACTCCATGCTGAGTGGAAAGCTCATGCTCATGGTGATATATTCCTTCGTACACACCAAGCCCAGGAAGTATATATAGGCTCATATTTGTACACATTATTCTGCCACTACTGACGTTCTACATAAGCTACATTTATCCACCTGAAACCCAACATACTAAGTATGGAACAATCTCTTGTGTATCAGTCAATCCCCTAATCTTAGACTACCCGACGGTCAAACCGCAGGGCAAATCTCGTCCCCCTCTCTCAGGCTTTCTTCGTCACACCCGCAACCCTGACTTCGGTATGGCGCAAATTCCAACGGTGTATACGCGCTCCGCGTGGTATCATTTGTTGACTGCTCTTCATCTCCCGCCCTTCCTGCTCGAGGACCGGACATCTGCCCCATATGCGAGAAATGTAACGAGCCTATACTCTGTCCCATCGGCTCAGTCAAGTCGAATGTAGGTGGAGCGTAGGAGGGATGATCGGAGGAGACGATACTAGTTCGAACGATAACAAGGGAGAAGATAATCCCAACCAACGGCGTGGCCTAGCACAAATTCTTCGTGTTAACGTAGAATTCAAAGGAAGAGAAAGGCAGGTAGCAAACCATATCAATAATAATTGGCACGGGCCCTCTCCCGCCTTTCTCAATGTGCAGCATGATGATATACGCAATGAGGTATACCACGTTCAGGAAGCCGCTTTCGATGATGATGCGAGCGATTGGTAATAGATTCGACCGCCCTGATACGTGGGGGCGATGCAGTGAATGCCTTCGTGATTTGGCGGTCTTGAACGAGGACGCCGGAGGAGAGGGAGGCGAAAAGGGGCTTTGGAGGGTTGATCCACACGTACAGGATCTCGTTTGAGGGCCAGACTGGGTAGTTTTATGGTGCGTACGTCCAAACGACGAAAGCGCGAACCGCGAGGAAGCGTTGTTTCTCCTGAATTGTCTCTCAACAGCCCAGATGCGGTATGCGACGAGGGCTGCGTCACACGTAGCGATTGTGTTAGTGTGGTGCAGCCAGGAGAAAAGATGAGAGGACGTACAGGTGGCGAAGGCATTAGATACTAACGACAGTATGAACGTCGCTAGACCCCATGTAGATGGCGAATGAATGATGAAGCTCCCCAAAGCGGCATCAGGGTGTCGGGTTGCCCACATGGACATGTAGCAGAGAACTATAGTATACGACCAAATAATGAGTTAGGGCGCAGAGAACCAAGTATGAAAGGTAATCACCTGCACTGGCCACGGCACAAATTGTGGGGAACGCGATTAACCACCAGTTCCTTGACCAGATGATGAAGCAGCGGTATATCTGTCCATGAGTGGAATCAGTATCCGCCTCGTAGGTTTCGATGAAGAGTCCAACGTACGGCGATGAAATCTCCTAGGATCATCATGCTGAAGAAAATTGCCCGCTTGGCAGCGATAATTGGGTTTGTTAGGTCAAGCAACCATGCCTGGCGATATGCGCGGTCGTATTCGGGGAGGAAGGCCGCGAAGAGGATGGAGGTGTTGACGACTATTTGAGCGGTGGCGAGTCCGAACATCAAACTGTAATGAGGATACCGGTGAGTGAGCTGGCTCCTAATGATTTCTGGGAGGAAGAAGGGGAAGAAGGGGTTGAGGGAGAATGAAAAGGACGTACAGAGAGGTGATTATGAAGGGTAAGTTGAGCGGACCGCCTCGTCGTTTCGAGATGAGGACGTAGAGTGTGAGGATTGTAAGGACGAGAAAGACACCTGGTGGGTAAGCGCGTTGGTTAGTTCGCTGACAAGAACAACTCGAGAGAAGGCTAGGTGGATAGGCGACGAATCGAAGCAGTTCGAGCACCGCCAAAGTCGCAGCAAAGAAAGTAGGAAAGAAATTCCGCACCATACAAACACCCTTCAACGACCATCCCAGCGAGCTCCGCTACATCGTTCTGCATCACGCCTGCAACTTGGCTGGGTACGGGGAGAGGCTAGAGCGACACGCAATGACTTGGAAACAGCAACCTGGGGTTGAGTACGAGCGAATGGGTTAATAAACCTCTGCACGCTCGCTTGACATCCGGGAGAATCAGGCACTGTCGCCGCGGCACCACCATCACAACTATACAGTTCGCTAACCTGAACCTGAAGACGGGAGTTGCCATGGACGAAGATTCAGAGGAGAGAGGAAGGAAGAGGGAAAGCTGGAGTTTGTCCTCTAGATTCAGCTTGATACAACTGTAAGATTATCGTAAGGACGAAGAGATCATCCGGAAAGGATCAAACGCTGATAGGTGGGCCGAGAAGCAAAAGGTTGCTTCGGTTCTCAGTGACTGACGTCAAAGACTGCTCTAAATTTGCAGCCATTCATGGCTATCAGGGAAAGGCGTCGTGGGAGAAGTGCTCCAGGTAAATTTAATTGCGCAACGGCTTGTGAGTGCCTCTTGGCTTCTTGGGTTTGCATGCGTATTGTATTTAGTCTGAGAATATGGTTACAAAAGACTGGTAAAGACCTGGAACAAATACTTGATTTCTTCACGGACGACGTCTACGCCGAATATAGCGGTATTATAGGAGGGGAAGGGATATGTCGCCTGCATGGCCCCATTCAAGGAATTTACCTTGGCTAGGGCAACGGGGCAAGCCTCGGCAGATGCCGCCGGTAGGAGATTATCAAGGATTCATCCCATCTCTTCTCAACCCAAGTGTGGAAAGAAATTAAAGGCATAGCCACCTTGGCTGCTCTTACCTCTCCTGTAGTGCACGAACCACGTAGTTTTAGGTATAAATACGTCTGTATTTCTCAGACAGAATCTTATACGTTTTGCTAGTGGACGAGCAAGGCCAGGTCGTGGAGGTTCTTCGTGATGTCGTGATGGCACTGTCCGACCGATCCGAGAGAGAGATAAGATAAGATAATTTACCTAAATGGGGAGATGAGTCACAGCCACGACAGCACCACCTGCGCTTCTGACTGTTCTTGTCGATTGTCCTCGTCAGCCAGTTACCTCATCCCTCTCATCCCTCTGAAGAGTTAGTCTCCCGACTTCCAGTTGTCACATACAATCGTCATTCTTGCTCCATATTTAGTCGGAATCCTCGACGAATGAATCCCCCACCTTCTCCAATGAAAACGCTCTCTAACGGCATGACGCCCTATCAGGGCTAGCTGAAGCTGACTCTACTCGGTAACCAAGTTCTCGAGAACGGGTCTCCAGATAACGGGGTGAAGGGAAGCGGATTGACCTTGGAGGCTCCTGATAATACAGAATGGCAAGCGATTCCAGTCCCGAGGTATGTCACGTTGACACCACACGACTCTTACTCAACCTTTCGTATATAGTGACCCACTTAGTCGTTCCTCGATGTCATCGAGACCGTCCTGGTCTTCCCACAACCGCTAGCGTGTCGACCTCTACTTGCGAGATGAGGATGTCCACGCATGTGATGATGGGATTCAATTGGGTACGATGGGCGCGCTTCCTCTATGGGTGATTCGGTACCACGTCCTCTCAACTCGTTGGTCGTTTATCAGCTAGCTAATCTCGATGCGGCTTACCTTCCCCTCAGACGAGACCACTTTCACGTTGACCGTCCTCGACGCCAAGCTAACCCAGTCTAACGTCGAAGGCATGTCCGGAATCCCTACACCGCCGATCTGTAACGCATGGGCTACATCAGCAATCCTTCCATCGCATTTCATCGTGTGTACAACCGACCTTCCAACCCTGCACTGAGTGCTATAGCCCAAGGTCAGTGTCCTTCTATTCCTGTCGGTTTTTTGAACTCCAGTTTCATCGTCATCTTTGATCACAAACTACATCTCATTACTTAACCTAGGAAACACCGAACCCAGAACCGCGCGTCTTAGGATGTTCTTCTCAGTGTTCCTATTGTCTCCTCTTCTTTTCCACCTCACAAGTACGATTGGACTTCTGGAACTTGAACAACTTCATCTGTATTCGATGCAGCATGATGTTACACTCCAAGTCTCGATGAGTCTATCCGTTTGACCAGGGTACGTCGCCTGGTGAAAGCACAGCCGGTTTTATAACATCATCAATCCTGGTGAGAGATACCAGTTTTTAGTCAACAAAAGGACGTAAACTAACAGGACTTGTCCATGGTTTGTAGCCCATCCTCAGTGATTCTGCGGTCGTCTTCCGGATATACTTAATCCGTAGACCTGGGCTTTTCAGAATTGTTCTAACCTTCGTAATGGGATTCTCATCGCGTGCGTAAATCTTCGACTGAAAAATACGGCGGGAAATTGATATCTTTTACCAGTGGCTGGGGTGTGCAGTATTTTCACGCTGTCTCTACCACTCCGCACAGATAGAGCCCTGACCGAGTTCACCGTAACCACCAGGCTATACCTCCTCTTGCTTATGTCGCTACCTCGACTACTTGCACCATTTTAGCAACGGGTGGTGTTGCGGCGATACTTTGGTGAGGGCATGCTAATTTTATCAGATTCGAGAACTGATACATTCCAGGACCAGCGGAACAGGCTATAGGCAGCCTCGGTGGATATGCTTCGCTCGCTTACGTTTCCGCCTCAACGCTATGCAACATTGCTGCATCTAGTGGTGGTTCGGCCGTGCTTTGGTGAGACCATCCCGTTATTTTAAGTGCACCAGCAGGCTGACACATTCCCATGAGCTAGGCCGCATGGGCGGCAGTTAAGAGTAGAACTTGGTCTTCAGCGCACTAAGATGACGCCTCCTCAGAAAATATTGGCATTCTTGATTGAAACTGGTTCCTTTTACTACGCTAGTCAGGCAAGTATCCCCTCGCTGATTTTCGAGGGTGGCATGGACATGACTCAATTCTCTGTCACCTGAAGTTAGCTACGTCGTTCTGGTGGCCCTCTCACCGATCGTTAGTCCGGCCGCGCAGGCGACAGGTTTGAGCCAGATGATTTTTACGGTGATGTCGGTGAGTCGCTCCGACTGACCTGGAGGTCCGGATGACATGCTCAATGGTGCGATTTCCGGGGATTATATCCTTCTCTCCTGTTTTCTCTCCTTTGCATTCAGGCAAACTACCCAGATGAGCCTACGCTCCTTATGTTTGGTTCTACTTTATAATCAGACGAATCCCTTCGGATGTAAATATCCTCGCGGGAAGTGGCAAAGTCGGGCTGAAACGTGGTAGCAGAGCTTGTGTAGACGCAATAAACAGATTGGTATCAAATTTGATTTACCGGATACGAACCCTTGGAGCGCTGAAGAAGTGTACCGACCGCCAACAGCGTTTGGTATCAAACGACGTTCAACCAAGCACTCCCTGATTCAATTATGAAGTTGGACTGTCCATCGCGCGCAATCGCCGAGACTCAAAGAGATTTGATTGATTCGATTCGCACCTTATCCCTCTTTCGTCTCCGCCTGACGTCGTATCTCGAGAACCTGATTCACGAATACATTGGCCTCTTCGGTCAAGCTGCCTTCAATGCAGCCAAGAAAGCTGGCTTTGGCGGGGTCGAGTTCCAGGCCGCGAATGTGTACCTCTTGGATCAGATCCTGTCTGACAAGAGCAACCACCGTTCTGATCGGTATGGTGGAAGCGTTGGAACAGGACGAAGTTCCCACTGAATGTCCTCGACAGGGTGAGCGAATTGGTCGAAGCAGGGAAGGCTCTACCCATTTGAGTCCATGTCGTATTCCAATCCAAGGTACTTGGTCCAAGATGCGTCGCTGGTTCGCACGACCTGTCCTCGTTCTATTTTTAAATCTCTTTTGTGATCTTCGTTTTAGTAAATACTGCAGCAACGGCAAGTGCTTGGGCGAATGTGGTAGCACATAGAGTTCGCTCATTTTCTTGGAGAAAGTCGCAAAGTGTGACGGCAAATTGATCAAGATTGATCCCATCAAGCGCGAGTGAACAGCCACCTTTTGCTGGAAAATTGTCGAAGCCCAATCATTCCAAACCCTTTCCTTCAACTCAATTTGAAGACTTCATGTGTGCTCACTACACCTTACCCTATGCACGACGTGCAGTGCTCAAGACCATTTACCATAACTTCGACTCAATCAGTTTCCTCAATCTCATCTGGTCATGTGATTGGTTTACCTCCATAGTGATCATGTGACCGTTTCAATTTTGAGCTTTCAGTGGTCGGAATCAAAAACTGGACGCATCTTGAGAGCAAAGCCCTGCGTTTCTATAACAGGAAATTTCGGACCGGAACGGGAATCAATTTACTTATTAAATGAGAGAAGTGAATTAAAAGGGTAATATGCCGGCGATTCGAGACATGTGAATATCGAAATGCGCCGAAAAAAACAGCCAAGATTTTCAACAGACAAAACCTCGTCCTATCTGAAGATAGAACTCGGAACGTTTTCCTCTTGTCGCCGAGACTGCTCTAGATCCGTCCGCTTTAGATGTCCTCATGGACGACCCAGTACCAACATACTTTGTACTTCGTCAACGCCATCAATGAGCGTCATCCCAACGTGGACCACCTCCACCTTATTGAGCCCCATATCTCAGGCTACGACCACGTTACCGACCTCGCTGCTGAAACTCGCTCCAACGGGTTCGCCCGACGCATTTGGGCTCCGCGGCCGTCCACCAGCGCTGGTGGGTAGACTAGGGAAACGGCCCTCAAGCGTACTTAGAAGGATAGAGAGTTAGTCGTGTTTGAGAGGTGGTTTATTTCTAACGTAAGCCCTCCTGGAACCGGCCAGAACATCATGCTGAATAGACTGAGCGCCGGACAGGGCTCGGGCGCGACCGCCCCGGACGGCACACGGCCGAGAAACCTCTTACAAGCCTGGCGACAGCGAAGCCGCGGAGGTCGGCGACTTCCAGGATTTGACGAAAGAGACTAGTACCCAACTATATACCAATAACATCATACCAATTTACGCTGTACGCTCATACATATATATCACCATTCGTTCTCTGACGATTTATACTAGTTTTGAGGCGATGGATTCCAACTAGAAGGTCGATGGAGATCGCATCGGTACATCAGCGTGGCCACTCATCTTCCGACATCGGCTTGAATATGCGTTGCGGATTTATGACAAAACAATATTTCCAACACAATGACAGAACGACCCCAACTACGCTAGATTGGCCCCCGATGAACAGACTAAGGTGCCGGTCTCAACACCTTCCACATATTGAGACCCACTTGCCTCCGGTAATTCGGGTAAATCATCAACGCTCTGCCTAGGTGGTTCTTCAATAGCCCAGATCTCCGAAGAAAGAATGGGCCCCATCGTCCGATCCCAAAGTGAGCCTCCGTTACTGCCGTTTTCTCGAGGGTTAAATTGGAGAACAGATCTCCTTGCGTGTAGGGAACTGCCTTGGTCGCATCGGGCAGCTCTTCGGACGTGAAGCATGATTCGACAAGACAGGATTGAATGGAGGATGGGTTGGAATCTGCATCCGTAATTGTCAAGTTTATTTATATAAGACAACGTAATGTAAATCTCACGTTGCAAATAGACCAAGCAGCTCACGCTGTAGCAGACGAGCGCCATGTAAGCATAGTAGTGTGTTGAGCCACTCAACTTACCGGCCCCAGGTTTGCAACCAGAATGTTTGCAAGCGAAACCACTTTTGAATTTGGACATTAGTTCATGCTGATTTATACAGGGTTTTTTGACTCACGTAATATGCAAAGGAAATAAAAGATGCTATCACTGTACAGAACCACGAAAAGATGACCGGTTGAATGCCTGAATTTGGTGATCCAAAACCAGAGCGTGAGGAGAACGATGACTGCGGATGTTTAACTTGCTACATGTACGTGCATCACGACGATAAACTCACTCAGCTCTTCCGCAAGCACAGGAGTAAATGCCTGCTGCGCAATTGGACTATGGCTGGTAGAAATGCAGCCCATCGTTGAAGAAAATGGAGGTTCGTTCCCTATGACCATTCGTTAATCATCTACAAAACCTTAAACCCCAGGGTACTCACAACGAAAAGAGTTGAGATATGTCAAGTCTACCCAAATAGTGGTGCACGATGCAGCCTGAGGAAATGTCAAGAATGAAAAGTCAAAGCTGACCTAGTTGAAGACTCACGAGATGCACAATAATGAGAGGCACTAGCACTCGCCTATTGTTTCCCGAGAGAGCGTAAGTTCTCAGAACAAGGATCACTGAATGCGTTAAATAATAAATTTGGCTTCGTAGACATGTAGATACCATACCTTCTGCGCATATAACATCTACCAAGAGCAGCCCTAGGATCAACGAGTCAACATGATTGTAGACGATAAAACTTAAGACCCACAAGTAGTCGCACGATAGATTCTATGACAAACCTGTAGACATTGAGAACGTTTCTTTACTACTGATGTTGAAATTATACCTCGGGCGAGAGGTTGGGAGCATAGAGATCAACGGTCAAAGTCAATATTGTGGATGCGCGCTAGCGTGGAAGCCAACTCACCATACAGAACCATCGGCATGGTAATGATAACGATATACCGAGCAAATAAAAATATAATCTTGCCAAAGTTCCACTTTGAGTGCCATATCAATTCCACCTACGAAGAGTGAAGATACTGCGTGAAGGGTGATAACCATGACTGTACCTCAGCGTCGAGAGTCAGTAGATAGTCATAAATCTTTAGAGTGAGCCGCGAATGAGTTTACTGTATCTAGTATGCTGTTCTTAAAACTTACCAGGACTGCAAAGCTTGCAACTGCGTTGATAGAGACAACATCAGGGGGACGCCTATTCGTATCAAACTAAGGAAAATCACCGGACCTTTTGCATGCTGTACAATGTCAAAGAGATGGAGGCTGTCGACTTGAAAAATGCTAACCTTGACAAGAGCAACGTGGGTGAGTGACCGCTCCAGCGTGTGATTTGTTGGTACTTGCATCGGGACACAGTGTTAATGCAAAGGCGACGCAAGACAGGAAGTGCTGCCAAATGAATTGAAATGCTTAAATAATTGGTCAATTGACGGTATATATGTGCTGAAGGTATTGATCGTGGCGTCGAATGTCGGGATACCCGAGCTGGCAGCCGCCTGAGATTGGTTGTGACGAACTGCGGCGGCCGAAACGCCCCCGGATATTCTATCTAGAGGCAACACTGCTTAGGCCTGGATCGTTGTGGTGGGGAGGTTAAGAGGGTTTGAGGGGGGAAGGCGAATCCATGATCATCTTGGCGCTCGGAGGAAATGACTCCGAAAGATCTGCGGAGCGGTTTGATTTCGACCGGAACTCGGAAGCAATGCGTATCAATTCAAATTCAGCGTAGAGATCGAGCCCAGGCTTCTTGAGATCCTGTCTTCTTGGGGATCCTCAGAGATGAAGGGGAGGTTTCAATGAAAATGAGCAAAGATAAATCTCAATTGTTCCTCATGCCTCCGAGCCTCCTGAGCCAAGTGAGCTTCTAGCCTGCGTATTACACAGCAGAGCAATAACAGAGACATATTGTCTGGTGGCATTCGTCCGTGTTACTGTTCCAAAGTAGCTGACTATAGATGCTCTCCTGTGTCAATACTGTGGTACCCCTTTGGGATGGTGTGATATTTGTTTTGCTGCCACAGCTTTCGAATGAGTATGCATGATTGAATTACGGCCCGAATGCCCAAGCTCATTGCCGAGTTTGATATGATACGCATAACCCGAGTCGAACGTCAACAATGGAAGCCATATCCTGACTCATACACCCCAGATGTTTGCCGTTCATCATGGAGGTGGAGTGGCCCCTAAGGGAAATCAACGTGATGTTGGTGGGGAAGCATGCGGTAGGACGGAAAAGTGGGGACTCGGGTGGTGGAAGCGTAAACGAATGGCGGCTTAGTGAGGCAAAGAGAATGGGTGTTATTGTAGCAGAAGACTATTGCAGGGGAATCTCAAGAATGACAAGAGCTCCCCTTCGTAAACAGCCGTGTCGTCCATCAAACGCGTTAGCACCCTCTCATTGCACCGCTGGTGTCTCAGTCTTTCTCAATGGCGTTGTTCCTCTCTACCCCCATGCGGTATGAAGGTAGATCAGACGTCAGTGGTTATATCTAGCTATGTGGACGGTGGGTTTCCGGTAATCCAATTATATGACGCAGTTTTTGCGATCGTTTGGGTGGCACATAAGTCAGGATATAGTTCATAACAGATTCAAGGAGTTGGGAGTGCGAACGAAGGGGGTTATTAATAACCCAGGCCCCCCTCATACTCGGGAGACTACCGTCAAGCGAGCTGAAGACTGGAGGGTTGACTACATTTGGGAGGTATTTCATCTTGAAATTTTCCTCACCCTCTTACTCTAACATGGACATATGGATAACACTGATACGAGCGAACTCTACGGCTTGACTTTCTGGCGACGTCGAAGAATGATACTCCGTTGACGCCCTACGCTTGGTTAGCCCTTTACCCACCAGGTGATTGTGGAGGAGTCCGGGTAGCTGTTTCGTAATATGTCCAATAACTGATAAACAATGACATATGGGCTTCTAAACCCGCGTAATAGACCGGATTATAGAGCAGATACTGTATTCGAGAGATGATATATTCTGTATCTCGCTCGTGAGGAATAGGTATAAAGCAGCTCATCCTCGACCTATCATACTCTGAACGCCTACGTTTCTTCACCGACATAGCTGATGGACGCGTTTTAAAGCGTTGAGTCGAACTAAAAGACGAAGGCAGGACTTAACTCGGTAAAGGCCGGGCAAATGACAATGCTACCTAATTTGGCACCTTGGGTCTTCAGCGGACTCACGTGTTTCGAAAAACCTGGTGGGTCTATATCATACCACCAAATGCTCACTTTCAGAGGCCAACGATGATGAGTAACACTCTCATTCACCTTGCCGCCAAGCCTCGAGCCCCGGCCCCCGCAAACTCGCATGCTCATGGCCTTGAATGAATCATTTTCACCCCGAATTCTGAGTTTTACTTGACCCTCATTCAGAGTGCGTATCATATTTTTGCGCTGGGAATACCGTCTGTACTTACTTAGAGCTCTGTAAGAGGCTTCAATGACATCCAAGTCTGCGTACACGAATCCCTTGGTACTTGAGGTCGATGCCGAGGATGTGGCATTTGGAATCATTAGAGTCGCATGGGTACGTCCCATCCGCTGAACCGCTCTATTATCTAGCTGACCTCCATCTCCCCACGGCCCTTTCCTCAGCCGGCTAGCAGTCTCCGCCTCCCAGCTTGCCCATGTTTATCGTCAAAGGTAGACCCAAAATCGCTACGTCACCGATCTCTGGCACCTCGGCTGTATCAGTGACCATTCTATCGTGTACATCGTAAGCATGATTTGAGATCTTGTCGTTTACATTATATAATCTGTAGTAGCGTTACATCTGTTATATATAGCATCCACAGACAAGTTGTAGTATTATCTGAGTGAGATCTGTGAGGCGTAGGTGGCTGTCGTTAATAAAGAACTCCATGCTCTCTCCAAGATAATCCGTGCTTGGGGATAATGTGGTCTTCAAGAGCAACGTGAAATTTGCAAACTTTAGTGAGCTCCCCAGAGCGGGCAGGGCATTCTGCCTACCGAGACGTTGGTGGAAAAGCTATGAAAGAGACCTTGTCGCAGCTGATGCAATGGGGAGGCAGGATGGAGATAAGATAAATGATAAATTTGCCCAAATGGGGAGTTGAACCACAGCCACAACTGCACGCAATCGCTGTCGCCCCAGACCATGCAGAATTTCGTATCCTTCTTTTTTCGTCTTCTGTCCTTCCCAGCCGACTACCTCTTACCGCTGAGAAACTCGTCTCCCGGCCTCAAGTTGTCACATACAATCAGCCTTCTCTCCCATATTTGCTAACGGAAACCCTCCCCGATGATACGAGTCTTACGACAGCCTCCCACAGCAGCCGCTGCTCAATGTCATGAGAAGGTTCCAGGCGTTCTGGTCTTCTTCAAACGGCCCATGTCTCAAATTTGGCTTGTGAGAGTTCTGGAGGGTCTGAGACACGTCGTGTATAACCTACGGGGCGAGCATCGGCAAGTTCGGACGCGGGAAGGGATTCTACGAATGAACGAAGTCCAACCGGAGGGGTAATGGGCCACGTAGGAGGAAGGCATCCTGGTGTCTTGGTAAGTTATATCTCCTCAATTCACTGCTATCGGTCGCTAAACATGGGCCACAGTCACTGCACTCATTCATATCGTCATAGGCCCTGTCAAAGATCGTAGCACAACGGTGACACTTCGTTCCTCCACTTCATCCTGTGGTTCGGGCCGGCACCACCTTACATCTCCAACTAACCACTCCCCTGACGGATACTCGCGATTGAACCTCCGGGTTGCCGAGGATGTCCGCGGGTGTGGCGAGAAGTCGGTTGACTACGATGGGTACACTTCCCTTGCAGGTATGCAACCCCCACTCGATCCATTTATCACCCAGCTAACCCCAACGCCCTCCTTTCCTTCACACGATTACTCTCACTTTGACCGCCCTTGACGCCAACCTGACCCAGTCTCAAGATTGAAGGCATGTCCAGAATTCCTACCGCACTGATCTAGAACGCCAAGGCTCCGTCAGTGATTATCCTTTCATGCTCCCCATGGTACTTGTAAGTACGCCCGACACTTCGCCTGTCAACCCTGCACTAAGTGCTATTGCCATGTAGCGCTAAGCGCTAAGCTTCCATATTCCTCCAAAGAACAATAACTAATACCAGATTGGGCCTATACGCGACCTTGACCGGATCCGATATCGGTGGCTGTGGTTTAACCTGAGACGCCCGAGGAGGACTTCCGAGTCTGTCATCAGAATAACCTCGCTTGAAGTCTCCGCGTTCTGCTACTTATAAAATACGACGTGTATGTGGGGGAAGGGAACTATTGGTTTCCTATTGCTTCCTACCCGGATCCTTGTTTTCGTGATCACGATGCCCTATGAATTTCTAATATGGCCACTTGGAGCTGTATGGATCTCGTTCCAATCCAGTGTGGAGGGGATCGTACCTCTTGTCTTGCTCGCTGTGATAATGGGTAATGAAACACATCCTTTTGCCACGGCGCCGTTTTTCTCGGATTCATCTCCTTCTCAGGTTTCGCGTTCGTCATGCTGCCTATTAGTGTCGTTCTATTCCTGTGAGCTTTTTTGAATACCAGTTCCATCGTCATCATTGCTCACGATATACATCTCCTTGATCATTCTAGGAAACGCCAAAATCGAAATCGTGCATCTTGGGTGTTCTTCGCACTGTCAGTACTGTCCCTATTGTCCCTCCTCTTCTTTGCCGCCTCGCAACTTCGCCTGGCATCCTGGAACTTGAGTAACTTCATCTGCATGCGAAGCAGCAGGATGTTACGTAGAAAGACTCGATGTGTCAATCCATTTGACCAGGGTACGTCGCCGGGGATAACTATGGTCAATTTTATAACGCAGGCAATCTTGGTGAGATATCGCAGTTTTTCGTCGACGAAAGAATGTAAATCAACAGGAATTTCCCATGGGTTGAAGCCCATTCTTAGCGATTCCGCGATCGTTTTCCGGATATGCTTAATCCGGAGACGCGGCTTTGTCAGAATTGTCCTAATCCTTGTATGGGGGTTATCATTACGTGCGTGAATCTCCGTCTGCAAAACACCAAATAGAAGTTGACTTGCTCGCCAGTGACTGGGGCGTGGTGCATCTTCACGTTGTCTCTGACGCTCACGACAGATAGAACCTCAACCGAGCTCGCAATAGCCACCGCTGGTGGGTATACCTCCTTTTCTTATGTGGCTACGTCGACCGCTTGTAATGTGTTGACCACGGGTTGGGTCGCTGCGATGCTTTGGTCAGAACATACATACTTATGAGCTTTAGAAGAGTCGTAACGCTGATACATTGACGTTCTGATGGTACAGGTCACATCGGAGGCAGTTGAGGGTCGAACTTGGGATCAAAAACGCTAGAATGACGCTTCCGCAGAGGATACTGGCGTTACTCGTTGAGACTGGTTCCATCTACTGCCTTTGCCAGGTTGGCCTGTATGGATAATATCAGGCAACGATGCGAACCTAATAACACTCCTTCAGGTCACATATCTAATCCTGATATCGCTTACACCGATCCACAGTGGGATCACGGAGAGTATGAATGTACTTCAGAGTCTTTATACCGGGATGTCGGTCAGTTTCAGTTCCTTCAGATTGATGATGTAGTCTTTGTTGACGAAAGTTACTGAATCATGTGAACGATTTCTAGGGCTTATACCCGTCGTTTCTCTTTGCTATTCTATGTATTCAAGCAGCGAAACCGGATGAGCCTACGTTCATCACGATCGGTTCCTTTTCCGGTCGGGAGAGTTGAACTTGTTATGTCATAGCGCAGGTTCTGTAGAATGAATGGCATCAGATTTCCACTTTCCCTTTGTCGTCGTGATGTTGATAGTCCGTCTTATTGTGAGAGTGAGCGTGGTTTTCAGTTCATCCCTTGGTTAAATGATCTGCTCTGACGCTTTTCCTCCTAAAATGTCGTTCCCAATGGCCTTAGAAGGCAGGTGAGAGGGCGAGAAAACGAAAGCCAGTGGCCCCTGGTCTGGTTAAATCGGGCGAGCACGAATGTTGGGCTTTCATCATAGCAAAACGAAGAATCCACCTCAAGGAGAGATCGAAATAAATAGTCATAATAATTTACATTACAATTACCATAAAGCCAGATATCCACCCTTAGCCCAGTATGCAAGATAATAATAGTCGGATAATGCAGAACCCTTGCTTCAATCCCCGGTCATCGTCACACCTCTTCGTACGGTTGCACCTTTCCTTTCTCCTTGTCTCCATCCCGACTAGCCTGACTCCGACTTGGATCCCACATATCGGTTCTCGATCCATTTATGGTGGAGAGTTCTTCTTCCTCGTGCGTGGGGCGGCCATCCCCGAAAAGTATTGTTTCCAATCGCGTTCCAGGGTTGGTTCGAGAATGGGGATTTGACTTCGGAGTGTGGACGCCCGTACGTACGATGACCAGGGAGAAGATTATACCGACTAGGGGTGTGGCCTATGGACAGCAGAGGGTAAGAACATGAGTCACCGGAGAAGATAAATGAGCGTGCCATGTCAATTATGATTGGAACGGATCCTCTTCCTCCTTTCTCGACCTGAAGAACGATGATATAGGCGATGAGGTAAACCGTATTCAAGATGCCACTCTCAATTATGATGAGTGCAATTGGGCGAAGCTTCGGACGATTAGACGGATTATACGTGTTTCGGCGACGCGAGATTGAGCGAGCAACGGGGAAAACTGAGTTGGGAGGGTTCCGTGAATCCGTATGGGTACGGTCCGTGGTTGCCGTGGTTGCTGTATGCCCGGAGTGTGAGCTATAGTGTACGTGATGTTTGGAGAACTGGCGGTCGATGTACCAGAGCCGATACGCAACAAGAGCTACCGAAAGTCCTTCACTTTGTGTCTGCGGGAGGGATGGCGTTGGAAGACTTACATGTTGCGATTATGTTGGCGACCAAGGAGAGGATGAAAGTAGCTAAGCCCCAGACGTATGCACGGACGAGAATGAACCTTCCGGCAACGAGGTGTTGGGTTGCCCAGATGGACATATAGCAGAGAACTAACATAATTCGTGCCAATAAGTAAGGCGAAGCCAACGGGCGGGGGACAGGTCGTACCGGCACTAGCCAACGCGCAAAGCGAAGGAACTATGATTAACCACCAATTCTTCATCCAAACGATGTAGCATCTGTAGATCTGTAGGCGATGATCAGTCTGGCTCATCCTGCAAAGCTGAATGATGCCTCACGTACCGCAATGAAGTCTCCAAGGATCATCATGGTGAAGAAAATCGCTCGCTTGGCAATATTTATGGGAAGTGTCAAATCCAGTAACAAGGCCTGCCGGTGGGGTCGATCGAGGTCAATGAAGGCATCGAATACAGTCTTCGTGTTAAGTGTCATTTGGATAGTGGCGAGGGCAAACATCAAGCTAGAACGGACGTCGGACGGTGTCATGTTGTTGAACCATTGGTACGACATACAGGGAAGTTATGATGTACGGCACATTCAAAGGTCCACCCCGGCGTTTCCAGAGGAGGCCATGAAGCGTAAAGATTGTCAGAACAAAGAATACACCTGTGAGGTCGGTCTGTTAGAATGGTGACGACTAAGGACTAGAGATTGCAAGGGGACGAGGACGTGGAAAGGGAGGGGATATAGAAATGTATACGAACCATACAAACCGGCCTCGAAAACTAGACCAGCCAGTTCAGCGACGTCGTTCTGCATGACGCAGCAGTGGAGAGACAATGTTCGGGGGAAGGGTAAGATGCCTGTCAGTGTCAGTTCATAAAGGCTGCCTCGGTGTCGCTTGAGCTTGGGAGATCATCGACAGGAGGCATGTGATGGATTCCGTCGAATGATGGATGCAGGCTCCAAGTTGTCAGGGTCGCCCTCATGTCGTGCAATGACGGCAGCGATGCTTGGGTGCTGACCTTGGTTCTTTCTGAAAGTAGCCGGAATCGATCTCTTCGGAGTGGTGGGGAGGCTAGGAAATCAGTGATCAGTAGGGCGGGGAGGATGCTGAAACGTTCACGACTGAATGTGCTACCGAAGTAAGGTAAATAACGTCTTTCTAATTGGCCACTCGCACCTAATATTGGCTGACGCACCATATGCTCCGAAGCTGAGCGAGGTCGGCTGATGGGGAGCATCAGTCCCGGATCGATCAGTTTCACTTGACCAGTGAGGTGTGCTGCGATCTCCACCTGTGGCTGAACTTGGCAGCTTCTAGGCTAACCCTACTGACGTTGGTTTCGGTAGTCGGTGCTTTTCTGTTGTATTGTATGAATATACTTGCGTAACAAGAGGAGGATCGGCTCGGATTCTGTATAAAATCTGAATTCGTTGCGGTTTGGAGATCGATCGATTCTCACCCGGATCTTCTTCGGCTTCGTGGCAACCACACAGCCACACAGTCATCTTTTCCCACCATCGGCCAAAATCTTTTGAGTCCGCCATTGACACCCTTTTACACCGTGAACTTTAACGTTCAACGTTCGACTTTCAAGGCATCGTCCCTCTATAGGCGGGAGAGTCATGCCGCTCTGTTGAATATAGCGATTCTTGCTGTATGTTTGCCTACTAATATTCCCATCGTTTAAAAACCTTAACTCCATTCATAGAATCCGCGGGTTTCTGAAGCCCACGTATGTAACAGGCGTGTGCCCCATACTACAATCCGCTCCCAGGCCCCGTTGAACCAGATCCGAAGTATTCACGTGCAATTGTCGTGCTGCGTCCATTTTTGATTCTAGCGCTACGGTGCGTTTGAGCGGTTTGAAAGTAACGCAATGAGGGTGAAATGGTCCCATAATCGGCCTACAGGAACATACGTGAACGGCGAGAACTTTGGTGTGCATCCATCGACATTGACATAACCTCTTGATTGAATCAACCCTTTCGCAGGGCTGAATTTCCCTGTTCAAATGGCATCATTAGCACCTTCCCTGCCTTCCCAAATCATCAAGAAAGATCATTGCTTGGAATCGTTCTTCGTTCCGCGTGACTGATTGGGCGTCTATTTGGAGGATAGATGGATTCTCGCCATGCCATCGCCTCGTGGTTGGGGCGCTCCTGGCCGGAGGCCAGAACCATCCGGTTGACCGATTTGATGACCAAGATCCCTTTTTCTCGTATCGCCTTCCGCGAAGATTAATCATGGCCATGAAAATTGAAGCCGCACAGCAGCTTTCGAGCTTCCAACAATGTTTTACGACCCTCCTTCGTCTGGGCAAAGCTTCCCAGATAGCCTTCTCCCTGCGAGTGCTCCATTGACTAGGACTATCATCCTTGCCGGGTACAGCTTTCTCATCGGTAAGTCCTCGGTGTGGAAATCCTCGTCTTCTCTTCTCATGAATACCAGGGACAGCCTGCGTGCTTTTGTGCATCTCTTCTCTTCTGTTTCGGTTGGTTGAGCCTTTCTCACCCAACATTCGCCCTGAAGCTTATGGAATGGTTGAAGACAGCGTCAAGGTCGCAATCGTGCATCATGGATCTTCTTTACGATGTCAACACTCGGATTGGCAGCTCTGTTATTCTTCTCTGTCGCTGAGGTACGACTCGGCGGTGAAGAGATTTCGAGGGTTTCTTGTCAGGGCGGTAGCCCTCAATCCGATCTACCAACAGATGGGAATGGGTTTACGAGACAATGCGCTGCCACGGCGGGTGGTTTGTGGAAGGTATTGCTTACCATTCAGGCTTTTCTGGTAAGTACACACACCCCACCGAAGCAGCGTTACTCATCAATCGTTTAGCCCATTCTTAGTGATACAGCCATCCTATACCGAACAAGCATGATATGGCGACAGTCGACGCTTAGTGTGCTGCTGATGGCAGCATGGATTGCATCTTTCGGTTCGTACACAGGTCATTTCATGATTAAGGCCTTTTTGTTGAGTATTCACAGTTGCAGGGGTTCTATACGTAGCCTTGTATCTTCGGTCAATCCATGCCTCCCAAGATCCACGTCAATGGCATACGGACCACGACGTTTCATTCCTATGCTATGCACTGATTGGTCTTTCTACGTTCTGTAACATTGCGGCCACGACGTTGACGGGTGCAAAGCTATGGTGCGTGTCCGTGCCTTTCATCAGACATTGATTAACCATTCATCTCCCAGGTCCCACCGTCGATATCTGAGGAAAGATCTCGGGATACGACGCCACAAGATGACCCAATCTCAGAGAGTCCTGGCGCTACTCGTCGAATCTGGCACCGTTTACTGCATCTTCCAGGTACATACGTTCTTGCATTTACCAAATCATTCGTCCTGATATCAGAGGGCAGCTTGTCTACATTGGGCTGGTTGTTGGGCAACTCCCAGGTATACATATGGGAGTCGGCGGACACATCTCCATTGTACGATCGATCTATACCGGAGTTTCGGTGCGTGGTTTTCTGCCCCCGAGCAAGTTGACACTGGATGACTGATCGTTTGAAATGCAGGGCTTGTATCCTGCTCTGTTGTTTTTCGCGCTGAACGCGCAGGTACTGTGGCTTCCAGATGACGATGCCCTCGGAATCCTTGACTCAGTCATCGCGACCTCCGTACTGGACTGATTCATTATATCAATAGAGATTATACGTCTATAGAAATGTTCTTTGATTGAAAGCGGGGTAGTAACACTATAATATCGAAATGATCAATTCACATGCTACAAATAGGAAAGTCGTTTCCCGACTACACAGGTTCCGAACCACACCTAGAGGTCCAGTGGATCCGACCAATGTCTCCTAGCTCCACGCCTCCAGATTCGCTGCCGCTACAAAGGGAATTCTCGGATCGGGTTTTCGTGCGTAGGCTGTAGAGAGAACCATGTCGAAATTGGTGCCCGGTTATGAGGGATACTGAGCACGACACGAACGTCAATGGTTGGTCAGCAATAGTAATTTTCGACGCACCTTGACCCCGGCTGCCTTTCGTAGAGCAGACGACATTCTGAATCCATCCACTACCCATCTCTCAACTTCTCTTGTCACCTTCATTCGTTCCCAAGATGCTAACAATGCTCATCGATCGTGTTTCCCTGTAAATGGCCTGGAGGCTCAGCAAAATCAAAACCACGCTTGGGTATATTCCCTGGGGGTCGATACGTGGTCAGAACCGCCAAAAACCACAGTACACCGAGAATAACTTACGCATATGCCGGTAAATATTATCTGAAATAAGGAGGTAATTGGGGCAAGCTTGGCGTATTGATCTGGTCGAACGCCCGCCACGGTTGTCAGGACGCAGAAAACAATCTATGAACTATGAGATTTCTGTTTCTCTAGAACCTGGTCCTCCATACCTCGAAAACACAGTATATGGATCCGGATTCGATGAGTAAGATGAGAATTCTTTCTGGGTGTGAGACTCTGCCGGAGCGTAGATTGACCCCCTTCCTTAGGAATTTTCGGTAAGACCTAAGTGGGACTCCAATATCAGTCTTCGTTCAGGGAAACTAGGGTCTCGATGGGATACTTACCATAGTTTCACTGCAATTAGGGCAGTGGTGATCAGATGACAGCATATCGACGAGTAAATATACGCGTAGGGCATGAAGTCAACCAATGGTAAGCGTTCGGAGGCTACTACGACGGTAGTCTCTATCGTCAAGAAGTGCATGACCAAGCTAACAGCACCGGTAACTGAAGCCCATATGAGAAAAGTGTAGGCGTAGACATGGAGGGACCTACTGGTGGAGATCAGCCAAATGACGACCACTATCACGGCCAGTACAGTACGTTGCCACAAAACTCGGGTCCGATAAACGATAATGCTGTCACTCAACACCGGCTAATCAAGTATCAGCATTTATCCTCGCACTCGAAGGCTTAAAATCACCAGAAAGATATGAAATATAAAGATAGTATCGATCCACCCCTTGGTTATCAGCTCGCCGGCGCTATGCGGTGCAGTAGCGCACAGCGTCCCAGCAGGGTAGAACTTGTCGTTGGAACCAACGTAGGAGCAAACCGTTGCGGGCAGAACTCTCATTCTCTCCCAGATCTCTACCACACACGTCATTAAGAGCCCAAATAGACCCACTGTTGTTGCTGCAAAAAGAATCCATGGAATAAGTCCTCGTATTTGACGTTTCCTAGACGATATAGCTCAGTTGAGACGCCCATACTATAATGTCGGACTCACCAAAAGAGAAAGGTAGAGACGCATAGGAGGGCAAAGGAGAAGCCTGTAAATCATTTAATAGGCAAAATGTCACTGAATCCGTGAGAACTCGCCGAAGATCACGCTTAAAGCAACGTGACGGAGGACCTCGAGCTCAGGTGAAAGCCAATCAACGCTCCAAGTGGCGAGTGTCCCTGAGGTCCCGAAAAGGGGCATCGAAGTATCCTCGTCTCTCGCTGGAGGTCTATTTATGCAAGAGATCACTATCAGATTGATTGGAGAACAGCCATTGTGAGGTGCAAATCCTCCCCGAATGTGTGCTTCATCGTGAGAATGGGCTTTTCACCGGAGGTGGGCGCGCCAGGTTGTTGAGTGAAATGTCCCATTATGTCGTAATGAGATATCATTCTGTATGGCGACGGCTGAGGGCAATGGGTGAAGGAAGGCATGACGCTGTGGCGCCAAGGATCCAGCGTTGCGCTGATAAATAATCCAATCCTCTCCTCGTGCGCAGAAAACAGCTGGCGTTCCGGGTCATGGAACTTACGGGCAGCTCCATTTCGTCCACACGAGGTCCATTGATGGTTTTACCTGGGCTTCAAAATCCGATCTTCTTGAGCTCAGAAAAGACTGGCCAAGAAGCAAGAAAGCTTTAATTGCTGGGACGACTCGACAGATCATCATGAGGTAAATTTGCGCAATCAATCGAAATGATAGTGATGGACGTGACATACATATCAGAAGCGAGAGGATAACGGACATTTACTAAGTACCAGCAGGAGCAAGTACACCAGCCGACAGTTAAAACCAGTCAATACCCAGAGGTAGTTATGGCAAGGACAGCGATGTCGGGTGGGCCGCAGTCTGGTGGTAGTTTGAATCCCTATGAAAAACATAACAGAAGAAGACAAGGCAGAGTATATCAGAAGCCCTTGAGCTTGGACCCTTTCCAAATACATCGGAACAACTGGGCTTCGTGACCGTCGATACGGTTTTTACCGTTCCGAGCATTCTTGCTGATACTCGTAGTAGATGCTACATCTCCCTCTAGGGTACGCAATCGGAGCTTAGACGCGCAGAAAGAGCTCAAGTTTTTAGCGCATAGTAGTATAGATAGCCCTGCGGCGCGCGCAAGCAAGCATCCACTCCACTTTCGAGGTATTTCAGCCATGTTCAACATTATATGGAACTTTAGAGGATTGTCGGGTATAGCCGAAATTTCGAACAAAGTTTGGCTGTGAACATGGACTCAGGCCTACGTAGTCAAGATAAGATAAATTCCTCCATCTTATCTGGCTTACGCCAAGTATCCGGAACTCGAAGCGAATCTTCCGGCTTGTATTTGTTCGTCCCGATCCAACAATCTGCTCCTCTTTGGTCTTCCACTTTAGCGGATCGACTCGGCAAATGCTTGGACTCTGCACCTGTACACGCCACCAGTAATATCTAGGACTTCCTGAATCGCTGTCCTCATTCGAACCTCCATCGACTGCGACGTGTCTTGGCCTGCAGTTTGCTTTCCGCAGCCCCCGATGGGAAGCTTGGTACAGTCAGATACTTCGACCACCAACGATCATTATTTCGGCTTTCAACCAAGTAAACTATATCAGTATATCACTTATCAGGCACGCAGGCCCATTCATCTTGTCAAGGACCCTGGTGACGTTCATATCATTCCACTGGTGTCATTACGCCGCAAGCAGACGGGCCACGAGGCAGGGCCGGGAAGAATGAAGCATGTAACGGAGGACTCTTTGCGAGTGAGTAAACCATGGCTTCGAATGACTCTTCAACAAGCTCACATGGGAGAACGAACGCTCACGAATCGAGGTACCATTGTCGCTCCTCGAATGATTGGAGTACTTCGGAGGACACTGAAACATTGTTCTTCACACCACAATACGAGGACATGATCTGACACGCCTGCACGTCTGCTGAGGCTATGTCTAGGGTCCATCTCCACGAGGATGCATATATCACACCGAAGTGCCAGTTAACGCCTTGAGCTACCTTCCCCACATATTGTACTCGTAACTTGCTTCGGCTGGCTTATTTCAGTTCTTGCGACCTGGATGGTAGATCTTCTTACGCGAGGTTGGAGTACTAGCCGTCGTGCTCTTCCTGGCGATGGTGTTGCATGGGATACTCTACTGGGACTATTCGGCCCGTTCGTGATTCCGATGGGTCCTATTCTTCTTGGTACGTCTTACCTCAGATACCACGGACTTCTAATACTCAAGGTGCCATGATCAGGAATTGCCTTTGGAATGACGATTGCTTGCCTTGTTCTCTTCGCGTACGTCCAATTCGAGGCTTCCGCAAGTGGTTGAAGCACTATAAGGCTGACTATGTCACAGCAACCTCAAACGACGTAGGCTAGCATCTTGGATCATTCTGGGGTCCACCATCCTCTGTTTGCTCAGCTACCAATTATACTGCATCATGCTGGTTCTTCGGTCCTTCGATGAGATTGCGTTTGACCTTTGCGTGGAAGATCTATCGGGTTGGGGCTGCGCCTCGCCTTCACGTGTTAAGGCGCTTAATAACATTGGGCTTCGTCTGTATCCTTGCTGGGTATGTGTATCTCACACACTTTAGATGGCTTAACTTAACGGAAGTCTGAACTTTAGCAAGTCATCAGTGACGGTATAATTGTTTATATGGCGGGGTCCATTTATCCGGGCAAACGGAGGATTAGGTTCGTAGTCTGGTTATTATGGATGGGAACGCTGGGTAAGTGCAGATTCTAAGCATGTATCGGGCCGTATCAAAGGCTGACGCCGAACGTAGTGGCTGGTATCTGCTGTATAGCCACGAAACCCGGCCTTACCAACTCCACCAATGCACTGTGGTGGGGATTCTCCGGGCTGTCATTTCTCACAAACGTTACGGCTACATTCCTCATCGCGGCCCGGCTATGGTGAGTCTCCCGACATACGGTCTAATATTCAGTTCGATGGACCGAACAAATCTCTTTTAGGGCTCACAGAAGGACATTTGGAACGATCCTAGGTCTTCAGGCGTGCAGTAGTCATATCTCAAGGGGGGAACGTATCCTCTTGACACTAGTTGAGTCAGGAGCGGGCTATCTGTTGGTTCAGGTGAGTGAAACGCGTAAAGTATGTCTTTGTGTCCCGTGTATTGAATAGCTCAATCCAGTCATCGTATACCATACTTGAAGGTTATATCAAGGCCAAATCGGTTATGGGGGTCGTTGGGTTCAAGAACGAGCTCAGTTTCAACTTCTATACGAATGTAGAGAATCTTCTACTAGGCCTCACGGTACGTTAGCCGCCCCTAAATGATAACGAAGTCATTGACATCAGATTGCAAGGCGCTATATCCGGGGCTGAATTTCATTCTTACTAAGGTTCAAGTGCTTCAGGAGGACTCTTCGGAGGTTATTAATTGCGTCACAACCACCCAGCAGGAGCAAGAGGCACCGAATAAACGAGTTGATACAACATGAATTTCACTGACTTTTGCCCTTTGAGTTTTACATCCGACTAGGCTCCAAGGGAGCCAGCCGGCCAGCAGAGGCCCGGGGTACACATTTTACTCTATTCGAATGAATGTTTCCATCATCCCTCGAGAGACACCGTTCGCGCCCGACGACTCCAATGTACGATGATCGATTGTAGAATAGAGCAGCCTGATGAATCGGCCAGGAATTTTGCTTTCGAAGAAAATCGTGTTCGGTAAATAGAGGCATTCGTCGCAAGATTGGCCGCTGTACATTCAAAGCTTGTGAATCTATGACGAGATCCCAACGCATATCATATCTTGCCTAGCGACGATGAACTTCAGATCGAAAGGCCAGATCATACATTTTGCTTCCGCTGATTCTACTCCTTAAGCGCCTTTGACATGCACTGACCAAGCATCCATGCTTGTTTGGCTATCGCTTGGCAGTCAAATAATGCGTCATTAATATCTTCGCTACTCGGCGCTTGTCCCGGTTTCAAAATTCAGTGCTTCAACATCTGCTAGCATCAACCCTCGAGGCACCGCCCTGATAAGTGCTTAGTACTTAGTCTAAACGTGTGATTTTAGCTGTTTCGACTGGCGATCACCGGGTTGTAAAGTCTCCTTCACCAAGACATTGAGTCGTTACGCGACTCTCCATTGTGCGGTCTCTCCATTGAAATCCTCTGTTGACTACTTGCTTGGCGACCAACTGGCGATGTAAACCCTTTACTCAGGCAATAATCAGCTCATCTTGTGTAAAAACATCTCTCTCTTGCGATAACCAATCCCCAGCCGAGAATATCTTCGACCCTGCGCCAACAGTGCGGAAGTTCGCAGTGGCGTCGGAGGTGCCTCCTCGATGGCTTGCGCTCATCCGGAAGTTACCTTAAAGTCTGGATATTTAAGGACAACGTGCTGAATCCGGACCCCTCGATGACGCCTGAGGAGCAGGCCTTTTTTCGCCACCTCGCTGTCACGTTATACCACACCCTTATTCGACCAGTGGCAAGCTCGGTTCTTTATGGTGAGGGTTATCCTTCGGCATGCTTAGATGGACACCTTTTGACGCTATTTTTGCCTCACCAGGAATTTCTATCGCTCTTTTTGTTCTTGTGGCCCATCTCTTTAGGTTAGTACACTCTTGGGTATTGGGGTTCTCTCTGATTCGAACCCCTTCTAGAAAAAAAAGAATCCGGGGGCGACCTGCGCGGATAATGGCTTCAGTCGCTGTAGCATGCTTTCTCCTGACCACTGCCAACTTTATAAGTTTAGCTATGACGATAACAAGCCAGTTTCAAACAGTATTGGGCTATGTCACGTCACCTCATGGTGGAGTACTCAGTCAATCCAACCTATGGATACCTGTCAGGGCCTACGACTTGTATTTCTTCACACAGTATATCATCGTAGGTGAGCTATCGCAACATTTCCGGATCCAGGACTCACAGATGTTCTCACAGCTAGCTATCAGCGATACCATTGTTGTGTGGAGGACCCAGGCCCTATATCCCGACCGACCAACGCTCTATCGCATCCCTGGTATCTGCCTACTGGCATCCATCTGTGAGCCATGCCTCAATTCGAAATCTTCTCCTCGTTAACTCATAGACATAGCTTGTCTTATCGCTGCATTCTTTGTTGAGCACCGGCAGGCGGGTTGGCCAATTGTACGCAATGATTCACTCTCGCAAACGGTGGATGAGATCGGACAGGCGTTGTCGCTTTTCACCAACGTGATAACGACCTTCCTGGTTGGAATCAGGCTCTGGTAAGTATCCGATTTCATCATCAAACATCTTGGACAATGATTTCCTAGGTCTTATCGCAAGTGGTTCGTCAAGCACAACGCAGGCAACAGCGGTAGCAGGTTTACGGAAATACAGAGAAAAATACTACTGCTATTCGAAACAGGTGCTCTGTTCTGCATCGTTCAGGTACGTCTTTGTCGCTGTCTGGTAGGAACACACGTCTAATATCCACTAGCTCCTTGCGGTGGCTTACACGATTAACGTTGATTTCCGTACCAACCAAGAGTTGCCTTGCGATAGTGCTTGTATCTTTACTAACTATGCGTTAAGCCGCTTTCGCTATGTCTTCGCGGTCAATATCCCTTCCTCTGACTCGAATCCATGTGCTAATTCAATTATACAGGCGAACTATTCCATCATTGTCCTGGTTCTTGTCCATAACAAAAGCTCTTTCGCGGACGTTGGCTGGGTTGGGTCTCCGGGGGAGGACGAAATGACTGAGAGCAGACGGAAAAGCCAGGACGACATGGAATTGGATCCCATTCCTCAAACATAGTGCTCTGCCATGTAAATTATCTCGACACTTTCATTCTATAGTTTACCCCTGAACGAGACTCTTAAAGAACTGACAGCTATAACGGAACATGTGTTTACAAACGTAGTCATGTCCTACAGGGATGCCTTCTGTTCGCTGGCTCTTGATACCCTGCCTTGATTATTACCTCCTCGGACTTTCGCTCACGGAAGGGTACTCGTCTGTTACCTACCAAGCGAGCTACTCGCGGAATCTCGCTGAGATGCCGCGACCCCGCTCTGTGGGAGACATTGCCTCGAAATGGCCCAAATGCTCAACTCCATCGTCAAGGTGGCGCCCAAGCAGGGCAAACGAGGACAGATTTCCGTGGATCTTCACGACACGATTCTATTCTCGGCTCAGCACGGGTGTGATGCGGGACTATCACGGTCGAGGCCCTCGTAACCCTTCCCTCCAAACTTTAATGCACCTTGACCTGGGCTAGCGACGCTGCTTTCGAGGCACCGAGACGACCCAGATGAGTGGATGTTTGAAAATTACTACGACGTTTCTTGCTAATGAATTTTCAAACTGATCACTACCCGCTATGATCACCCTGTGAGGACCCTGATTGGCGTATCAACTCAGAGCCAGAGCCATGCCATGAACTCATTGTGTTTTGCGGATTAACGCATTTCTCCATTCTTTTGCTACCGTATCGCTCCCTGTATCTAGCCCTCGGCGAGTCATTCGCTGCCTTCTCACAGTATTCCACGAATGCTTACATCAAGGTAATTGGATTGCGGCTTCGGCGGCAACGACCCTGATCTTGAAAGGGACCCTGACGCATGTCAGACCTGGCCTTGTCAGCACTTCTGGAGACAATTCGATAGAACCCAACACTGCGGGTTGCTCTTACGCTGATGTGGATCGCAAATTGTGTTATAATAGCGACTTGATTGGGTGGACAGCCATCCCTTCAATGACTCCCGAGGAGCAGGCTTTCTTTCACCAGCTCGGGAGAACGCTTCTCAGAGACTTTGCTCGACCGGTAGCAGGCTCAATTCTCTACGGTATTAGTTTCCGAGTTGCCACTTGCGACGATCCACTGAGCGCCTTTGCCTTCATTCTAGGTACCTCTGTCGGGCTCTGCGGATATGCTTCCTACCTCTTCCAGTAATATCGCTCCCTCTTGAAACCTCTGACCACGTCGCTAATTGCGTCCCTACTAGCACCAGACGCCTCAAAGGACGACCAGCATGGATCATCCTGATCACTGCTCTCGTGTGCTTTCTATTGACCACTGTAAATTTCGGTGGACTAGTGGCCTCCATATCCTATGAGTTCCGCATTGTGGTCAAGCGTGCGTCAGTCATACCTGCCGACATATCTGGAGTCTTCACTCCACGGGACAACAAGAAACTGGGCGACTCATATGTTGTATATTTCTTGACCCAATACATCATCGTAAGACTTCACTCCATTGAACTCCCAGCACCAGGAATGGCGGGAACTGACCCTCCTACCAGCTAGGTATCAGTGACGGAATTGTCCTCTGGAGGACACGGGCTTTATATCCCGACAAGCCTCATATATTCTGGATCCCCATCATATTCCTCATCGCATCCGCGGGTACGCAATGTTACTCACCTTCCGGAAATCAAATTTTACTGACTGTGCCTGCGAAGCTTGCCTTACTTCAGGATTTGCACTCGAGAAAGGGCTCCCCGGCTGGCCATCGACCCATGCTCAGCCAATTGGACGTGCAGTCGACGATATTGGTCAGGCCTTATCGCTTCTCACCAATATATTCACTACCGTCGTCGTTGCCCTGCGCCTCTGGACTCACCGTAAATGGGTCAGCAAGCACCTAGATCGACCGAAGAAGCAGAACGCCCTTACACCGGTACAAAAGAAGCTCGTGGTTCTTATAGAGACTGGCGCCCTGTTCTGTCTGGTCCAGGTCAGTCATCCTATTTCTCCGTTGGCCGACTTTTATGGATTTATACATACAATAGATGCTTGCCGTTGGCTGCGTTGTAACCATCGACACCGTCTCTGCCACTGGCCGAGTATGTTCCGGCCCATGTATGACGGCGAACTGGATTATCAGCCGCTTCCGCTTCGCATTCGCTGTACGTCCCTTGCTTCTTGAACTGTTCACCAGCTAGATTCAAATTTGATCCTCCAGGCCAATTACTCGATAATCGTTCTCGTCCTGGTCTACAGTAAAAAGTCTTTCGCCGATACTTGCTATTGTTCTTCATCACAATCGGACCAGTTCTCAACCGTAGCAGCCACCCCATCGTCGACCGACCTAATAGAGGTTATAGAACTCGAATCCCGGAAGACACCTCCATAGACTACCAATTTAAACTCATGTGTCAGAATCCGGATGTATCATAGTGTAACTCAATATAATTTAAATATTCAGCTATCTCTGTTTCAAACGAGACGTGCCTGCATGTATTTTCCGAACAGAATAGTGAATAGGGGCTTGGCGGACAAATTCCATATTTATCTTGGACAATTGCGACAAAGGTGTGTTCGCTTTAGTTTCTGCCCACAATCTATATCGCATCCCCCCACCATACCATAGGTTGAACGTGTAAAAAATGGACGGTGAGTACCCCCGCTAGTCCCTCGAAGCCGGAGCTGATATCCTTGTAGATCAGGTCAATGCTATTGCTAGCAACTGTCACCCACCTCCCCAAGATCAGGACGAGCCTCATTCAGGTACCGACTACATTGTCGTGTTCACGGGCTACATAGAGCGACGTTCTCGAGCCAAAGTCAATGTCAGGAAACGAACGAGAGGTAAGCATCGTGAAATTATCTCTCACTCCGCAAGCCTGAGATGCTTACCCTTTCACGCCCTCAGCCCAACAGATTAAGAATAAGCTTCGGAAGGAAGTCCTTTACCGCAGCTGCACCGAGTACCCCATCGCAATACGGCGGCTTTTTAGCCACATCCAAGTCGCCATACAACTCAACAGTGCAGCAATGGCAGCCACACTTGGCTCCTCCAGCGATGGAGGAAGCACAATGGTCGACGATCTGATATCGTTGGTCAACCAACACTTTCATCCCGCACTTGTCCATGACGCTGGTCTTGAGGGGTATATTGGTTTTACATGACTCTCTATGCGTGCCTTTAGGATCTTGTTAACCATTGACATCTTCCCTGCACATTTGAGTAAATCCCTGGACTTTGGTAGCGGAATTGTCCCAAGAAGGTAAATACATCGTTGACAAAGACTCGGTGTATAGAACAGTAAGATTGGTCACGAAATATTAAGGATGAGGGCAACATCAAATACGACGCGAATGAGACAAAGAGGCGATCGACCAAGGCCTTGGCAAGGCATCTGAGTAATCGTCTTTGTTTTGACATGTCGTGCTGCGATCGGCACGTTTCAATGAACTGAGATTCAGTCATGACCTCGAATGAGACAATGGCCAAACCTCTCCTTCGACCTCCACATTCTAACCGATATAAATATGTCCAAGCGCGAGTCTATGGCACTTCCAGGAGAGAAATGGGAGGCATCAACACTTGAAGACCTCAAGATTCAAATCGAACAAGTGGATGCCACGACCTTCTTCGGCGCTTCACTCGACAGATTACCAGACCCTGATGTGCCAAGCTCCATTCTGGAATGCGAGGATCAGCCACAATACCCTCTGTCCAAGGTGGAAAGGCATTTCTTTGGGTATCTTAGGGATGCTGTTTACACAGTCCCGCACGATCACATGCTTACTGGAGTAGAGTTTCTCACCTACGTCCTCTCTCTGCTTGGGTTCGACGATGGTGGGTTCAGGCTGCACAGAAATGTTAGGAGTCGCCTCTTCATGGCGGAAAAATACGTCTGGTGTCAGGCAGATGCGGCTTTGGGGAGTCATTCGCCCAGACTGGTCATACAGGAGGCGAAAGTGAGTGCTATCGATCTGATGGTATTAGGCATTAACAAACAAGAGCAGAATAATATATACGACACTCAGCCGTTGCTCATTGCGGCTTCTATAGCGTCAGGAGGCGAATGGGTAAAGAGGATAGCTAGTGAATGCAGGGAGGATGAGGACGATTCAGATCCAGAAATTGTCGTACCAGGCATCATCGTCCATCATTCCGCTGTTGTCTTGTACAAGATTCCCATTCGATTATCCTTCCTCAAAGGTGTTGGGAGCCTAGGCGGGGGCTCTGAGTTCCCAAGTCTTCCTGATGGACTAACCGAGCCAACTGTGGTACAGATGTTCATGCCAACACTCGATAAACCTTCGCGATATTTATTCGTCTATTCCGGGATGAAACGGCTAAGGCATAGAAAACTAGCTATGAGGGCCCTTGAAGCCTTTAAAACCTTTGTTTTTGTGAGTATCTTTTGGTGGTTTATTCTACGCAGAACTTGAAATTTCTACTCTCAAGGACTTGGATAGCGAATTGAGGCAACGCATTCACCACGAGACTCCCTCAGATGAAGAGGCTGAAGGATCACCAGTTCTCGTGTCAACGTCGTGTACTGTTGACAGTGGCTAATGTAGAGGGTAGTCCCTTTGGACAAGGCGTCCGGGGACAACTCGCGTTGTAACATGAGCAAGAGCAATGGGTACAGTTGAATAGAGACGAACGAAATCATACAATGTACTTTTTTAAGCAGCGCCGATGACAGGAGAAAAAGGGCACGTAACTCATGCCTTACCTGGCAAGGTGAATATTGCTGAGAATTCGATGGAATACACCGCTTTACATCAGGCGTAAGGATGGTTTAACATAGTGGATGCATTGATGATTGTTGTGTACTAGATTCGAAAGAATGTGCAGTATGAACTCTGGTCCAAAAGCGATATTCACAAACGAGGAGTCAGTAGTAGGTTAGTGACGACTGCGTGAAGTATCCACAGGGTAGGGTAAGGTAAGATAAAGTAACGACTGTATGCAGATAAAGTATCGACAGATAAAAATGTGCATGATAACGAGGGTCGGGCAACAGCAAAATGAAGTGTCAAGGGTCAAAAGGAATGAAATGATATGCAAATAAAAAGAAGGAATGGGGGAGAAACCAGAGTCACTACCTCGACGTAGTCCGTCCGAACCCGCTGTTCAACGACATCGAATCTGTATAACTCTCCCTCCTGAGTCCACCTCCCAACCGCTGACTATTCCTCGCAGCAGTACCCACACCCGCCATCCCACCTCCTCCCTCTTCCGGAATCACACCAAACTCGTCAAACTCTCCTCCACTCCCACTCCCGCTCCCTCTTCTCCCACCCATACCACCATCAACGGCGTCAAGCAGTGGCACCGCAGCGCTGAACGACCTCTGATGCGTAGGCGAAGGTGGCGTCAACGGAACATGGTTCGGTGTAGGCGGGTAGGAAGACGGCCTCAACGTATCCCCATCCAGGGCATCCGGTCTCAAGAACCCATGTTCGTCACTACCCCCAGCTGCTGCAGCGCTATCTGCCCCATCTGAGAACCTCCTCGAAGTCGGGTTGACGAGCGTATCCTCCGCCCACCACGTATCCCCCGTCTGCACAGGTTTATACCCCAACTCGTCCGCTCCCGTCCCACTATGCGAATGTCCATGCCCAGGAGATCCTTCGGCGTCGTTCGAGTCTTCGCTGAAGCGTGATGTATGAGAGCGGGAGCTAACAGCAGCTAGCGCAGCTCCCATCCCAAGTCCAATTCCAGGCGGCGGGATATCCACATCCTTCCCTTCTCCATGTCCATCATCCGCTCCTCCACCTCCTGCCAGATCCTTTCCTCCGCCTATCCCACCAACCCCTCCCAAATGCGAACCCGCAGGCGTCGCAGTCCCCGACCTCGACCCCGACTCGGTATCATTCGCCTGGTTATACTGCATATACGCCTCATACCTCAAATCCCGCATCGTATCCTCCGTAGGAACCACATCCCCCTCCCCACGCATATAAGCCTTATGCCTCCTCTTCTTCTCCGCCGCCTCCGCCGCAGCTGCAGCCAGTCCAAACGCCGTGAGTTCCGCACCACCACCTCCAGTCCCTCCAGCACCGGCTGCACCTCCCTTCCCAGACCTAGACGAGAACCCAGTCCGGTACCGCCGTCTGTACAACCACCACCTCAACGCGAATAGGCCAAAGCACAAAGCGAAGAATGCGAGGAGGGATATTAGGACGATTATCCCCACCGACAGGCCTTTCCTCCCTCCCCCACCGTCGTTTGAGCCATTACTCTTCCCCGTATCCCCTCCATTCGTGATAGGCTGGTTGAGCACCCTCACGCGATGGAAATCGTCCAACGCCGCTGTTGGGTCTGTCAGAGGGAGCAACCCCAACCTCGGTCTTATAGCGCTGCTGGACGCCTCCTCTTTTGAAGAGTTGAGTCGGGGGAAATCACCGTCGTCGTCAGGAACGGTGTACGCCATGACGGTGTAGACGTTTCTTAGAAATGGGACGCCGAGGATCATGTCCCCTACACTCGTAGATTGCCCGAGGAAAGGGTCGGCGGCTTGGATGAGCCCGATGCAGTAAGTTGCTGCGTTGTCTTTTGGGGGTTCGGTGGTTAGATCCAAGGGATGGAGGGGGATTTCGGGTCGGTCGTCCAGGGTGATGGTTAGGTTAAGTGGGGTGGCGCAGGGGACGTAATCTATCGATATGAATCTCCATCAGTACACCTAAAAACCACAATAGAGAAGAGAAAATAACTAACACTGCCCATCACTCCCCGGCCCAATCCCCAACGCCCCATACACCCCATTCGCCACATCCCTCGTCGTCAATATCACAGGAACCCCCGAATCTAATATCGCACTGGGGAACACCGACCCCGTCCCACCCCGGCCCACCTCGACGGGCATGGGGTGGGAGTCGACGTAGACGGTGATGGCGCGGACGCCGACTTTCCAGTAGAGGATACCGGGTTTGTCGGAGACGAGGGTGTCGTAGAGGATTTCGGGCGTGCGGTCGTAGGGTGATGAGGGGGTTGGGGAGGGGGTGGAGGTTGATGCTGTTGAGGTCGCCGTGTCTGATGAGGACGAGGACGAGGAAGAAGAAGAGGTGGAGTGAGGGGTGTAGGAGGTGATAAACGACGGATGTCGGCCGATGCCTAACATCGATGGAATCCTGTCGTCTCCTGGTCTGTCGAGCAAGAGTGAGAGAAACCTCGCGCCTGGAGCGGAGGAGATAGGTGTTATGGAGAATAAGTTGGACGCCCATGCAGCTCCGTCGGGTGCGTTTGTCGTTACGGGTGTGAGGAGTCCTGCGATGATGGAGTTGAGTGGGAGGGCGAGGCCTAGGATGCCGTTGAAGTCGGACGAGAGTGGTTCGTTGGTTATGGTATCTGCCGCAGCTGTAGACGAGGTAACAGGATCTCGTTAGTCAAGAGGAATAAGAGGGGGGGAGAAAGGAAATGCGTACCGAAAGCTTGATTATCAATCGAGTATCCACCAATCTCGACGGTATCCCATACGATTGGGCCCTCAACCTGACCAGAGAGGTAGTCGATTTTGAAGTGTTCGCCTGTATCTTCGGATGTTGATGGGTCGTAAGAATGGCCACTTGTTTGGGAGCAGACGGAGGTGCTACATGATCGGGAGGTTACCCACTGCAAAATAGTATGTTAGCACGGGGAGAAGTATAATGTAAAATTGTAAGGGACGTACGAGGTCAGAAGAACCTGTATCGACTTGGAGAGAAAAGGTTTGGCTGGGTCCAATCTTGACATCCAACGAATATACACTGTACACGAAACAAATCCTGTAAGCAACCAAAATTCGCTGAAGAACGCGATCGTGGAACTTACATGTCAGTCGTCCCGCTCCCGCTCGATCGTAGTGGAAGGACAATGCCGTCAAGTCCACCAGCGCCTTCTGAAGATGTTGAACCACTCAAGTCCCGCGCCTTTCCTTTCGCAGCCCAGCTCGGCATCGCGTCTTCCTCTTGGTGGTGCTTGGTCCTCTTTGAGTTATGGAAAAGAGAAATGAGTGAGGATTTGCTGGCTTGGCTGGCTGGGGTCAACAGACTAGCCGATGGATCCGACCGATCACCTAAGGGTATCGTAGTAATGAACGAAAAAAAGACGAGCAAACGAATGCGCTCGTCGTCGTCGCCGTTGTCGCGTTATCTCAGCCGCCAGAAAGAGCGTAGAGAGTGAAGCAGGGAGTTGGTGTTGGCGGAAGAGAGAGGCCGTTGAAAACGACGGCAACGACGACCACGCCTGTCGAGCTCAGGTAGGGTTTGGTGTCACGGGATGTCACGCTGAGGGATTGTCACGTAATGAATTGGTGGTGCCTGGGTTTTTATTAATACCCGCTTTTGTCGTTTATGCATCTTTCCCCGCATCGCCTCAATTCCAGTTCATCACTGTGGACGGTCTGGATATGCCGTTGTACGGGTGCTTTGGTTTTTGTTCAGCATCCTTTGCAACAACGAACTGAAAGGAGAGGACGAGAAAGAAAACAAGGGACATTGAGGAACGTTTTACGTTCAGGTTGAGTGAATTGTTTGGATGCCGAAGCGGCAGAGTTTCAAAGACTCTATGTCTGGAATACACATTCGACGGAAGTTTGATGATCCTTCAAGATCGGCGAATATCAACGTGTGACCCTGAATTCAGGCAGATCAGGCGGGTATGTTGCCATCCGTTCTATTCTCGTCAACGCACTCCGCCCGCACGAGCTTCCTCTGAGAATATCTGTCTCACCAAGACTATGACTGCGACTGTGTGGGTACAATTGTTGGATGGAAAACATGACTTGAAGAACGTAGGCGGATTGACATCAGCAGCTGAGCGCTGATGACGGTGACGGTTGCTCTTGCTTCCTATTTTACTCCACTCAGAATATTCGACGGCTCATGTGAATTTCGACTTACATTCCAACCGTGCTGAACGGAACTGAATGTCCCTCTTCAACGACAAGTGGACACCAAGAGAGGCCAAGAGAAGACAGTTCTTGTCAATATCATGATGCGCCTCCCGCGCGGTCTCGGCCTTTAAACGCTTGGTACCGCAATGGGCGCTTGTACCCAATTGAGGCTTTTTGCGTGACCAGGCGCGTCACGCGTTTGTTACTCTGCCTCCCCGTACAATCAGTGAAGTCTCCAAACTGTTACACTCAACACGAAGATTCGCCTCGACAATGGCATCGCAGCCTCGTGGATTCTCTGGACCTAGTAATCCCAACACACAGAAGAGGCGATACCAAGGTCAAGGCTCTCGAACGCAGAAGTCTCAGAAGGAAACGAGGGTCAGGCCAACTCATTGTACGTCCTCATTTCCCCATCCAAACGTTCCCTACTTACTCACATAATCCAGTCATCGCAATACCTTTGGTCCGTATCCTCTTTTTGCCTCCCATCTCCTCCCTCCCAATCCATCCATACGCCTGAACGCTAACTCCACATTCACCACCAGAATACGAACCCACACCTCCGCCACCGTATCACCTCCTTCCAAAACCACATCCTCTCATCCAGCGAAGGTCAGCATGGAGGATATATCCGAGGTCTACACCCCTCCATCGTCATTAATCCGGTTAGGTTCCATTTGACGATTGGGGTTATGGGGTTGAAGGATGATACTGTGGCTGGACCAGCTTCAACTTACGTTGAGGAGGTGCAGGAGGAGGTGGAGGAAGAGAAAACGGTTTCTGGGGCGTTGGAGCTGTTGAGGTCGCTGAAGCCTCAAATGCAGGAAATCTTGGCATCCCAGTCATCAGCGTCGGCGACCTCGTCTTCATCGGCGGCACCTCTGAAAGTCCGGCTAGACCATCTGGAGGTTATGCGGCTCGTGAATCCGCCGAAACCCAGAGACCAGCAAGTGTCTGCTCCTGGCCCTGCTGACGAGCCAAGGCAGGACGAGATGTGGGCAGACGTCCTGTACCTCGCACCGAAGGAAGATGGTGAGGAGGGTCTGAAGTTGAGGAGACTTGGTGGTATGTTACATTTCTTCTTCCGCATTCCATCGTGGCAGTTCTGATGGTTTCTCGTTTCGTTTAGATCTCATAAATTTAGCGTTTAGAAAAGCTTGGTACTTGACTGATACGAGACCGTTGAAGGTGTGTCCCCTCTTCCTTTCCCCGTATACAGATCCTAACTTTGACCTCAACTACTAGCTCCATTGCACGATCCTAAACACCTCCCATCGTAAACCATCCCGGGACCGAAAACTTCCCTTCTGTTATTCGGATATCCTGGGATGTGAAGAGGGGATGAAGAGTTTGTTTGCTCAGCCGCCTTCGCTTCCGACTACAGGGCGTTCGGGCTTGGGAACGACTGCGTCTGCGTCGACGGCAGCAGTTCCGACAACTTCCACCGCGCCACCACATCCTCGAAGCTCACGAAACCCTCGTCACCCCCAACCTCTACCTCAAACCGCACCGAAACTTCCCCTCGGAACCCTCCCTCACCCTCTCCTCGGAAGCACGAACGCGCACGATGAGTGGATGGAAGTCGAAGTAGAGGAGGTCGGATTATGGAAGATGGGGTCGTGGGATAGGGAGGGGAGGTATGTTAGTTGTGGGAGTGTTAGGTTGGGGGCGTAGGAGGAGGAGAGGGAAGCGGGGAGGAGCTATTGGGTGAATTGAGAGGTGGTGAAACGAACGCCGCATTCTCATGCGGTAAGGGTCCTTGGTCGTTTTTACAACTATCGCCTGTACCTGATTCACGGAATCTTACACATATGGATTTCCTCAGACGATAACACTTTATCTCGACATTGAGATACGGGAGAATTCAGACGCTGACTTGAGTTCAATGATGGGTAAATTGGAGCTTGGTAGATCGAAACAGTCGCAAATGGTTTGGTGTACACTGCCACGAGTAATTACAACAGCGAATCGTGCAGATCTAGCATGTTATAGACTTCGTTCTCAAATGTAATGCGTGGAGCCATCGGGACAAGTGCAACTGAGAGAGATGAGGAAAGTAACGCGTCAGCCGTGAGTGATTTGTGTTCAGATGAAATAGACACCTACATCCTCGAGTGATTGTCATATGTGCCCTTGCAATCAAGTTCGCACTGGGCGGCGTATGACCACCAGGTCCTTTTAACGACGGTGTCGGAGCCTTCAACTGGATTGGGTCCCGGGGCGGCAGCGACGATGGAAACAAGGGTTGCAGCAAGGGTGATAGCGAACAACTTCATGATTGTCTGAGTATTTGAAAGGGCTGGTTTATGGTCGGGTGGAGGCGAGAGGTTGTTGTTGATAGTTCGGTCACTGGTATTACTAGGCTTTTTGTACATTGGGATGAAGTAGAAAGAGCGTACAGAAGTCAACTGAGATACCCGAGGACGGCGAGAGAATGCCATCCTCCACTGTCATGTCCGGATCTTCTGGCCGAAGGGGAGAACGAGGTCGAGTTTCATGCGAACTCGAAATCATCGATATGATACATTATCGCCTACTCCGTGTAGAGTAAATCAGAGAGCCAAGATTGAGAGTTTCCTCTCAACGTCACTTACAGGAAACGCGCGGAGGTATAAAAACGACGGTGATTAACTCCTCTAAGCAATTGAGTTTAAGCCGTGAAAATCATCGAAGTATGGCGAGATTATTGACTAGCATTGAGTCGATCAGATACTCACCGAGGTCATTACCACGACGTTAATCCCTCTCGAGAATCAAGATCATTGATGAAAATGATCTTCCAGTACGGCCCCCCGTAAATCTGCTTCCACATGTGGTGGCAGCTTCGTCCAGTTATTTCCCGAGTAGACGGGATATCGTTGTCCACTAGCCAGAGCTAGCCAATATCGTTGCTTGTTAAGGCTACATCTCGAGAATAATTGACACACAAATACGACGGCCGTGCAAATCCTCAGACGACGCCACCGGACTTTTCCATCATGCCTAAAGGATCCCGACCTTGGCAGAGCCCCCATCTCTCTATCTCCCCACAGGTGTCTTACGGCAGCTTGTTCGATACTTTTTGCACCCCCACGCGTCAAACAACGAGACTACAGGCTATCAGGCCAGAAAGGTCCAGTCATTCTTATTAACGTTCGTGATCATAGCGACAATAGTATATACCAACAGCACTTCCTCTATCGTATAAGGGACAACCAACTCCAGATCTGAGTACGATCATGCGAGTCCATAGCTTGACTGGCTGGATCTGACCGGGGCAGCGTTCCGCAGCATGAGCAGAGTTATATCCTATTATACTGGAAGTTCCTATTATCACAATGGTGGTTTACTGAGTTCAGACACATGTACACATGAGGAAGTGGCACACAGGCTCCGTCCGGCACCCCGTCATCATCATCCTCATTATCAAATCCACTGGCGGAATTATACTCAGGAAATTCTAGCTGCTCGTATTTCCTAGGCTTCGATACAGTTCCGCCGACCAACCAAAATTTACCCTACTCGTACCCTAACTCATACAGTCAAAGCGACATTAGGTACATGATCCTCCTCGATAACAAGCCCCCAATAATCCATGTCCATCGCCATTTCAAGCATTTCTTGTCAATATCAATATCACGATGCGCCTCCTCTGGTCCCGATCGATTCTCATTTTCCGTGACCACAGCCGCGTCACGCGGCTGTGACTCTCCTCGATCAGAACCGCCATTCCAGTGGCGATGTGCTGAGTCCTACTGCCGCCTTTATCCTCGGATATCCCACCCGACGCATCCGACCCCCGACCCGCTCGAAACCTACGACATCCTTTACGCCAAACCCCACCTCAACTCGCACTCGGAACCTTTCCTCATCCTCTCTCCTCAAACGGACGCAGACGACGAGTGGATGGAGGTCGAAGTGAAAGAGGTCGGGTTGTGGAAGGTGGGATATGGAGGGGTGGAATGTGAGTTGTGCCTATGATTGAGGAGGACGGAGGCGCGAGCCGTGTGAATGAGAGAAAATGGTCTCGAAAAGCGAAAACATAGCCCTTAAATGCTTCAACGCCTCTTACCTACTTCACGTTTACGTCAAGATTATCGTTCTACGAAGTTCCATGTAAACCTTTGACGCCGATGGCTAGGGTCTAACATCCTTTCTTGGTGCTTCCCCACATTCCATCGATAAAAAGTGACCACTGTGCTCCAATTCCATGTGCCCGACTTCGTCATGGCGGTAGTAGTTGCCATTCTGTTCCGACGCTCTGATACGTAAGACTTCAGATGTTCGATTTAACTTCACCAGGGCAGACTCCAGCCGCCACACATTGTAGGTGTTGGAGATGGAAACATTCGCAAGTGAATTGCTGGTCAACACCGCAGGTAATTACAAGAGACATTCGTGTAGAGATCTAGCTTGTTAACTATTCGGTTCTCAAATTTGGAACATGTAACCATCGGCGCAAGTGCAGGTTTCGAGCGCAAAGAGAAAAGTACAGCGTCAACCAGGAGTGACATACTATCAGACGAAATAGACACCTACAACCTATTCGCAGAATTATATGTGCCCGCACCACGCTTAACCTGTGTGCAGTAGTAGTTGCAGAGGTACCCAGGCGGAATAACGACCCTTTTAGCGATGGGGCCGGATTCTCCTGCGATTGGGGTGAGTCCTGGAGCGGCAGAGACGATAGAAACAATGGTTGCAGCGAGGGTAATAGCAAGCGGCTTCATGATCGCTAGAGGAGTTGAGAAAAGAAGTTTGTGGCTAGTCGTAGACGAGATATTTGTTGATAGAGAGGTTGTTGATAGTTTGTTCACTACTATTGGGCTTTTTATACTGTAGGATGGTGCGAAAGGGGCATACAGAAGCCAAATGGCACCTACTTGAGGCCGACGGAAGATTGTTATCCTCCTGCCTGCCCGGATTCTTTGGCAGAGGGTAGATTTAAGTTCGAGTTTCACGCGAATTCGGAACCCCAAAAATGAAGCTTTACAGGGCTATTCCATATGGATAGATCCAGAACTAAGAGATTCGCCATTTGGGAACACACGGGAAGATGATGATAGATTCTATGTAAGTGATTAAGTCCAAAACCCATGAGAATTGCGGATTCGTTGAAGTATGTGAAGTTATTGGCCAGCTTCACGAGGATTATGGTAGTGATCTTCCTTGTACGACCCCCATGAATTCGCTTCCACGGGAGGCAGCAGCTTCATCCGTGACCCGTTACCCTGGCAGTAAACCTGAATGGAATCTCATTTCGTCTTTCTTTCAACTAGCCAATGACACCGTGACTGGTTAACCTTGCATCTGAAGAATAATTGACATTCACGACGACGGCCGTGCAAATCCTCAGACGACGCCAACGGGCTTTTCCATTGCGACCACGGAACCCTTATCTTGGCAGAACCATTATATTTCTATCTCCTCACCGACGTCTTCGGGTAGCCTGTTGAATCACCTACCTCACTGCACGCGCTGACGAAAGACTACAGGCTACCAGCCTACCCAGTTGTTCTACTTGACGTTCGTGATCATGGAAACGTTGCTATATTGTACCGTACTGACAGGGCTTACTCTAACGTGTAAGGTCTATTTCCGACATAGCAGAAGTAGGGACAACCAATGCCAGATCTGAGTACGGGAATGCGAGCCAAGAGCCTTATAGTCCCCAGTTGGGTTAATTCCAAAGAGGTCATCCCCTATTAGATCACAGCGGTAGCCCGCTCACCTTTGACTCGTCCATTCAATATGATTGCGAATTGTAGAGTCGTCGGACCCCCGAGCAATCCGATATTGATCTAGGATCAAGACCTACCATGGACCCATTCTGTGTGCGGCACAGTCTCAGGTGACTTTCGAGCTTTCCATTAGAAAAGCCATTCCCAAAAATTTGAAATACCAGGTGACGTACGAGTGGGTGGTAGTGCTTCTTGACGAATTGGACGCCAGACTATGGAATCGAAGAGATGGGGAAGATGTAACGGAAGAATCCGGGTGGATGAGGGAATATGGATTCCTCGAAGGAATGCGTAGAATAATAAAGAGAAAGAGACGAAACGAGATAAGGTCTGAAGAAGTATATCTTACTTCCACTATCCACTTTAGGACGCAGAGCCTTCTCCCCGACTTCAGCCGCCGCAGCTCGCCTGCCTTGGTTCGTATTACAAGGCTGCCACTTAAAATCGACATCAAGTGTACAACGTTGACGCTCGAAGCAGTTTTTGTCAATATCATGATGTCCCTCCGGGCGGATTTGGCCTTCAACGTCTCCTGAGTTATGCGCATCGTTCCGCAGGTCTGCGGGAGGCCTCGCAAGCTAAAATCGAGATAAAGTGGCAACATAATGCCTAGGAGAGAGGGGTCGTCTTGGTGCTGCGATCCTTGGGAAGGTGCACCACAATTCGGATGGGTACTGAGACTGTGGCCAATGTTTAGGGACGAAACGTGCCAGATGGAGAAGAGGAAACACACCGAAACTACGCCTTCCTTCTGCATGACTCATTAAATCTCCAACTGAGATTTTCCTAATGGTAAAATCCTCTCAACATCCTCCGAGGTTATGTGCGCCGTTCCGTTGGAGGAAGGCATCACACCTGGAGGGGCCTCGACGACAGGGAAGAACGGCAGAATATGTCACTGTACACGAGAAGTTAAGTGAAACTGCGGTTCCAAGATGAAAAACGTACCTCAGAGACCGGCGTACCCCCATACGATGTGTGATGCAACGCTCTAACATGGAGAGAAAGGAAGGACAAGCGACGGAAAGAGACAGAAGTTCAAGAATTGACAGTTGTGGCTGTGAATCAGTTCCCCGTTTGGCTAAATTCATCTTATCTTATCTCCCTCTCATTCGGATCAGCCGGGCGCCGCATCCACGATGAACATCCGCTGAATATCCAACGCCACGATCCGCGGGTCAAGTCAACCAACGAATACATTCTCCTCCGCCTGACCACCCGGTCAAGTACGCCTCCGGTCATTACGGTTGATCCTCTTCAAAGATACCCATGAATGTCAATCCACGCATTCACGGGAGTGCTCACATTCAATCAACCATCGATGACCATCAGGAAAACCATATGGTCGTCTAACACAGAGCCGCCATTTAAGCACGAAAGCAGGTTCTGGGTGGTCGACACACTCGAGCTTTCGTATTAACCCTGTCCTTAACAAGATAATCTCATCTTCATAGCGCACTTGGACTTGACTGACTATGTTTCCCTCCTTTCTCACCCTATTGGTGTTCAGCACCACCCTCCTGACGTTGTACGCCGCCGACCCTCTCAATACCTCTACACCAACCTCCGCTACGTCGAGGGCTCTGGGATCTGCGAGACCACTCCTGGGGTGCATCAGTACTCCGGATACGTCGATATTGGGACGAATATGTCCATGGTTAGTCTCCCATTTCCCTCTTCCCTCAAAGTATTCGGAAGCTTCGATAGCTGATGGCGCGTATAGTGGTTCTGGTTTATTGAATCTCGCAAATACCCAGAGAGCGCGCCGCTTATGATCTGGTTAAATGGAGGTCAGGGTTGTTCAAGTATGATTGGAATGTTCAGAGGTTCGTCGCCCCATCATGCCTCAAAGTCTTGCCCTGGTTGCTAAAGGGTCTATATTCGTCCAAATTGTACAGGACACGGCCCATGCAGAGTAGACCCCCACAAAACCACAACTAAACTCAACCCGTACAGCTAGAACGAGTTTTCTAATAGTACGTTTGTATTCCTCTTCCGATTTCTCCTCTCTCCCCTCTCTTCTGCTCATCTCTTCGCCTCGCCTTAAATTCTAAATTCGATAACAGTGATATACATCGACCAACCCATTAGCGTGGGCTTCTCTTACGGCACCGTGACTAGTTCTCCCCGTACGCGAAGAACGAGTGCGTTTGTTTTCCTTTCCTTTCATTCCCTCCCTCATTCGCGTTTTCATCCCTCGTAAAGGATTATACTCGGGACTGAGAGCTACAGCGGCCACTACGGGCCCTCTTTCATTGCCTACTTCAATTCGCAGAATGCCAAGATTCGAAGTGGGGAGTTGGAGGAATTCCCGATTGTGGTGGAGACGCTGATGATCAACAGGCAAGTCTGCTTTTCTTCTTTCTTCTCTTCTCACCCACCCAATGTCGAAATTTACACGTTCCTCTCCCCCAGTGGCTGGTACGACCCCCTAATCCAAAATGGCGCATACATCCCCTTCACCACCTGCGCACCTCGCTATGGCCCCTTACAGAACGCCTCCATCCTCGCCACCATCACGAAGAACTACTACGCCCCCGGGGGGTGTTTAGGCTTGGAATGACAATGCTATAAAGTCGGGGACAAAAAGGACGAAGCATCGATTGGTGGTTTGCGCGAATGCTACGACGAATTGCATGAGTCCAGTCTCATCTCTCCTCCCTGTCGTAATACCTCGGACTTATACACATCTTTCTCCTCCTTCTTAGTTAAACATAGATATCGTGTCATTTACCTGACGTCAACTTCCCCCACCCCTGATTTCTGGGCGGGAAATGCTGATATTATGTACGTTTCTCTCTATTCCACCTCCCCGCATCCCTCTCCTCATCTCGCTCTCCCCGTTCTTATCTAATTCTCACCCCAAATTCAGCTGTAACTGGATTGGAGCCCTCGAAGTTAGATCCTCCATGTCCTGGTACGGCCATCCCCGCTTCGCCTTGGCTCCATTCTACAACATGACCGTTGGGGAAAAATCTATCGCGTCGGTTAAGAATATGGACAAATTCTCGTTTGCGTACGTTCTCATTCTCGCTCCTTCCTGATCAACTAGCTGATATAAATGGACAGGAGGGTATATGATGCTGGAGATTTAGTGGTGAGTCCCAAAGGTGGTTTTATCCGAATGGGGAGATGCTGGATGTTGACGTGGAGAAATACTAATAGGCGGCGTTCCAACTTGAGTCTGCGTTTGAGATTGTCAAGCGGATTGTTGCTGATTGTTGCTGGGGAGCCTTTACATTCCGTCTGGTGCTCCCAAACTCATTTCTCGGATACATCCAGGGTGGGAGCACATGTCACTCGGTCTTGAATGGTTCCCGTTTGTGATGATGTATATATCACTGTCAGAGATCTTATGTATCCGACGACTAGTAGAATCGAATTGATGAAGGATATCCCAGACGTCCGCCGTGACTTCACCCGCGCGGACCCTGGCGGACACGCATCGTATGTGCTGAAGATGAAAACATTCACAAATGAATTGGTGGTCAACATGGCAGGTAATTACCACAAGACGATCGGTGTACAGATCTAGCGTGTTCACGACTGGGTTCTCAAATTTGGAACGAGTAACCATCGGCACAAGTGCAACTTTTGAGTTGGAGGGAAGCAAAGCGTCAACGAGGAGGAACATATGATCAGATGAATTAGACACCTACATTTTAGTCGCAGAGTTATATGTACCTGCACCGTGCTTACCCTGTGTACAGGCGTAACCGCACAGATCCCCAGGGGTAATAACGACCCTTTTAGCGATGGGGCCGGATTCTTCGATTGGGTTGAGTCCTGGAGCGGCGGAGACAATGGAAACGATGGTTGCAGCGAGGGTGATAGCGAGTAACTTCATTATGATTGGACGATTTGGGAGAACTAGTTTGTGGCTGGGTATGGACGAGAGATTTGTTGATATCGAGGTTGTTGATAGTTCGTTCACTGCTTTTGGGCTTTTTATACTGTACGACGGTATCAAACGAGCATAAAGAAAGCCGAATGGCGGTTACCCGAGGCCGACGAAAGATTGCTATCCTCCCGCCTGCCCGGATTCTGGCAGTGTGTGAGTTTGAGTTTGAGTTTCACGCGAGTGCGGAACCCCGAAAATGAAGCTCTCCACGGCTATTCCATATATATAGAGCCAGAATTAAGAGATTCGCCTTGATATCGCACATTTGGAAACATACAGGAAGATAACGATAGATTCCATGTAAGTGATTGAGTTCAAAACCCATGAGAATCGTTGAAGTATGTAAAGTTATTGCCTAGCTTCACGATGATTGATGGGGTTGATTTTCCTTGTACGACCCCGCCTACCCGAGGGCCAGCAGCTCCCCCCAGAGTAGATGGAATATCATTTTGTATGCCCTCCAACTAGCCAGTAATACAGTGACTGGTTATCCTGGCATCTGAAGAATAATTGACATTCACTACGACGGCCGTGCAAATCCTCAGACGACGCCAAGGGGCTTTTCCATTATAAGTACGGAACCCTTACCTTGGCAGAGCCAACATCGAGACAAAACGTCAGATCTGAGTACGGGAATGCGAGCCAAGAGTCTCATAGCCCAGTTGGGTTGATTTCTATAAGTCGTTGGAGGTCACATCTCCAATAAGGCCACAGCGGCAGCCCGACCGATGAAGAACTCTGAAGAAATATACCTTACCTCCACTTTAGGATGCACAGGTTTCTTCTTTAACTGACTTCAATCCATGGTCTTCGTACCATTGCAGCTCGCGTTCCATACTTCCTCCTACGAGGTTACCACTACAAATCGACATCAAAAGTACCACCTCGGCGCTTGTTTCTCTCAATACCCTGATCGATGCTCCTCCCGAGCGGTCATGGCTGTCGGAGCTTCGGTACCGTTGGTTATTCTGCCCAAATCGAGCCATCGTCTGTGACCACAATCGCCTCACGCATTTGTGACCCTATTTCGTGCGATCGAGCAAGTCTCCAAACTGTTATCCTCTTCCTCTCTACGATGGCGTAGATCATTGAAGCCTCGAGTTCAAGATATCCTGCTGATGTCCTTCCAACCATCCGTGTCGTTTTTCTCGACTCGTGAATCCACCGAACCCCAGAAAACAGTCCCAGCCTAACAGGAGTACGGTTCTTATTGCCGCTATTAAAACAGAGCGGAACTCGGACCTCCAAGCATCTGGCACTGGTGATGAGCAAGAGCCAGCCGGGATGTGAGCAGAGGTGCTATGTTTCACACCGAAAGAAAATGGCGTGGAGGGTGTGAAGTTGAGGATGCTTGGTGGTGTGTTACCGTTCCTCTTCTGCGCTCAACTGCGGCAGTGCTGATCGTCCCTCTTTTCGTTTTGGTTAAATGTCAAGATGCCTGGATATTTGACTGATACGAGGCCTTTAAAGGTACGTTCCTCCTCTTGTCTCTTTGTAGGTGAGGATACGATGTGTACTAATTGACTGACCTCGCCAGTTCCATCGTACGATCCCGAACACCTCCCACCGTAAACCATCTCGGGAGATGTAAGCTTGGGGTGACTTGAGGGTACCCTTTTTGTTACCGGAACCTTTCATGAGAATGCGATTGCTGACTTAGTTTCTCTGCTCGTTTCGTGTAGATCTCATAAATTCGACGTTAGGAAGGCTCGGTACCTAACTGATATGAGACCGTTTGATGTACGATGTACGTTCATGTTCCTCCTCCTGTTTCCCTTGACGTGAGTATACACGTGTACTAACGGGCGACCTCGCCAGCTCCATCGAACGCCTCTCACAGCAAACCATCTCAGGATCGAAAATTTACGTTCTGTTATTCGGATGTGCTGACGTTTGAGGAGGGGACGAAGAGTTTGTTTGCTGAATCTCCGGCTCTTCGCTCACGGGCTACGGGGTTGAGACCGATCGCGCCTGTATTGACAGCACCACTACTTCCAACTGCTGCCACCCCAACAACCCGTCTACGATCCGCTCGAAGCGCACGGCATCCCCATCCCCATCCTCAAACCGCACCGAAACACCCACTCGGAGCCCCCCCTCACTCTCTCCTCAACATCATGGACGCGCACGACGAGTACAGGGAGAAGAGATGAAGGAGCCCGGATTGTGGAAGATGGGGTCGTGGGATAGGGAGGGGAGGCATGTGGGTTGTGGGAGCGTGAGGTTGGCGGCGTAGGAGGGGGAAGGAGAGGAGGAGCTGGAGCTGGAGGAGGGAGGAAGGGAGAGGAGTTGTTGGATAAATCAAGAGGTATTGAGGCGAACACCGCATCCTTCTGCAGTAGGAGACCTTAGCCGTTTCTACAACTATACCCTGTGTATAATTAACTGAACCTTGAGCATGCGAAATTCTTTGGCCTTTTACCGACACCGAGATATGCAAGATTTCAGACACCTGGCTTAATTTCACCAACGGTGAACTTGGCGATTGGGAGATTAAACCACTCGCAAGCGAAATTGATGTCCACCGTCACTGGTAATTACAACAGAGAATCGTGCGGAGACCTAGCGTGTTAACGACTCAGTTCTCAAATATAATGCGTGGAGCCATCGGGACAAGTGCAACTGAGGGAGAAAGTAAAGCGTCAGCCATGAGTGATATGTGTTCAGATAAATTCGACACCTACATCCTCGAGTGATTGTCATATGAGCCGTTGCAATCTAAGATGCATTGGTAGTAGTACGGAATGACGGTTCTTCTCATGAGGGCGTCGGATTCTTCAATCGGATTGACTCCCGGAGCGGCAGCGACGATGGAAATAAGGGTTGCAGCAAGGGTGATAGCGAGCAACTTCATGATTGTTGAGGATCTGAAGTTAGCTGGTGGTTGGGTGGAGATGAGTAATAGTTGATAGTTAGTTCACTACTTCTTCGAGGACTTTTATACTGTAGGAGGGAGTAGAAGGAGTGTGCAGAAGTCAACTGAGATACCGGGCACGGCGGAAGATTGCCTTCTTCCACTACTATGTCCGGATTTTCTGGGCGAAAGGGAGATCAACTCTGAATTTCCGCTGTGATTTCACACAGGAAACACACAGGATCACGAAAGAGACGATGGTAGACGCCATGTAGGGGATTCAGAGTCAGGCCCATAAGAATCATTGAGGTAAGGTAAAGTTATCGACAAGTATCGAAAAAATCGGATGCCCACCGGGCACGGCGCCCTCCAACGTCCAAGGTCCATCTCAGGAAGAGTAACCATATGGACAATCAAGCGCCAAGAGTATGACCATCTGAGCTCAGAGTCTGACTACCTAGATCTGGCTAGTGGGACGGCCGCGTTCCGCAGCCCAAGCCTGAGCGGAGTTCTACCCCATTACACTGGATGTTTCTACCCGTCCCAACGGGACTTTATTGACTCTAAGTGTCGGGGCCGGAATTCCATAATGAAGTTGATTAATTACTGGATAACCGAGGAACGTTTGAACGATCCAGATCGTGCTCAATGCCACGAACCCACCATTGTACGCGGTGTGATCCTCGACAACAAAGTCCCCAACAATACATGTACGGAGCCATTCGAAGTAGTTCCTACCATCGGAGCCCTTCAGAAACGCCGTGAAGTCATCCATTCTGACTGACCAAAAAACCCCCTCTGATCCGACTTGACTGGACAGCATCGTCGAGCATTTTCGCGTAAGGAGCACTATTGATGGCGATATTGGCCACTTTAGAGGCAATTTTGGGACACTGACGACGAGGTCGTGGTTTGAATCACGCTGACATGAGTTTTTAATGTGACTGTCCCATTAGACGAGGGATTTCTTTCCGAAGGCGACGATATAACCACGACAAGACTATTCCACGAGTACAGAACGTTTGACTGCCCCTGGTCCGGTGTCCTTAATCGATCAAAGTACCCGTCAGTGCTTTTGAAGAGCTCTTTCTGTCATTACCAGAATCACGATGGGCCTCCCTTGCAGCCTTTAAAGGTTCGGTACTGCGGGCGCTTCTATGGGCGCTTGTGCCCAATTAAGCCATCTCCATGTGACGAGGCGCGTCACGCGTCTGTTACTCTCCTCGGTCAGAACGGCCAGTCCGGTACAATCTGCCAAGTCTTCATTCTCATGCTCTCTTCGCGAATATTGTCCATACTATGGCATCGTAGCCGCATGGGACCTCTGTATATGGTACCCCGAGTCAATCCAGGAAACGATATCACGGCGCAGGCTCCTGCGTTTGAGCCTAAGAGCGAAACAAGAGCAGGCCTACCCACTATAAGTCCTCATTTCTCCCTCCAAACTTTGCCTACTAACCCAAAATACGACAGACCTCGCAATACCGCCTGTACCCCTCTCCCTCTTTGTCTTCTACTCATTTCCTATACACGGGTACCAACGAAAGATCGCGTCGCCAGGGCACAAACCCACACCTGCGGCACAGCACATCCTTATTCCAAAACCCTCATCTAGCGAAGGTAAAATACGGACATGTTGGTTCCACTTGCGTTCGAGAACCTATATCGCCGTTAGTCTAGAATCCGAAAGCGCACGACAAGTGGATGGAGGTAAAAGTGAGAGAGGTGGGGGTATGGTTTCGGGAGTGTGAGTTTGGGCCTACGGGGAAGAGATAGAGGAGGAGGCTGACAGAGGGAGGAGAGAGAGGAGCTGCATTGGGAGCGTTTCAGTTTCAATTTTAGATGATGCTAATACATATCGACATCAGATGGTACCCTCATCTTACCAGAAGCTCTGTCCAAATTTGTCATTTATCGAGGGCGACGGTACGAGCGTCGTGCACAAATGGGTATTATACCGCTGTGGAAGGGTATCCTACCCTTCTCGCGGATTTCCGAAACCAGGTCGTTCCGACCTTCAAGATGGTGTCTCACTCGCTCTCCGTCAAGATTCCGGAGCTCGTTCATAGACAATCAAGAGATCCCTTCGGGGATCAGTCTACTATTTCCACTCGGAATCCACGCTGTGCATCAGGACCGTCAAGCTTCCGGTTCCCTCGTGTAAGCCACGCACCCACCCTGGGATGGATTGGAAAGGATTTCGAGGTCAAATTTCTGTTTATTGTTTCTTTATTACAGCACATTACATTTTACTATTATTCTTCGTTTCAGGCTATTTCTGGTGCGGGTATGATCATGAAGATCAGTACCTTGGTGGACATAGGGTCGAGATCCACACCTAGGACGCGTAAAAGGCACTGTTGGGGTCACAGTGCGCCTACGCGAGTGGAATCTCCCCGAGTCATTGCCATCCGGGTGCAGATTGGATTGTGATTGCCTTATCCGGTTGTAGACCTGCCTTTTCCGTAGTATTTCTCTTCGTCTCGTGATCATGTATTCTCGCGCGCGTCGGCGGCGTCGCGCGTCTTTGAATGAATCAGGTTCTTGACACCTCACCACCACGATCAGATTCACGGTCAACCAGTGACCGTTCATTCAGTATCGAGGATCACACGGATCCTCACCTTCTCGGCAAGTTACAGATTAGCTAGCTGAGTATTTCATTCAATCTTCATTTTCATTTCTACACTACATTCGTAGTTGTATCGAGAAGCCTACGGCTTCTCTTGTTACGCTACATTTCCGACTGATCCCTCTTCTCTCCCCACTCCTCTCTTACCCAGGTACCCGGACCGAGCCCAGTAGAGTCGGCACCCCGCGGCTAGGAGGCTCTTTCTTCCTCACCGCTCAAAGCTGATGTCTGTTTCATCGGCCAGACTTTCTTATTCCGGCAGCGACGCCCACCGCTCCATATTCAGACTTTAGACATCTAGCTTAACTTCGCCAATGGGGACTCTGGCAGCCATGAGTTGTATGAGTTAGAGCCGGGAACCCTCATGAGTGAATTAGTGGCTATCACGCAGGCGATTACAAGAGAGAACTATGTGGGGGTGTAGCGTGTTAACGAATGGGTTCTCAAATTGTAAACTGGTAACCATCGGCGCAAGTGCAACTGTCAAGTTGGATGAAAAGCAAATGGTCAACCATGTGTGATGTATGCTCAGATAAATTACACCTACATCCTCGTCTTATAGTCATATATACCTGTACCACGCTTAATCTGGGTGCAATCCCAGTTGCATAGTGCGTCAGGCGGAACAACGGTTCGTTTAACGGTGTTATCGAATTCTGCGATTGGGTTGAGTCCCGGAGCAGCAGAGACGATGGAAACAACGGCTGCAGCGAGGGTGATGGCGACCAATTTCATGGTTACTGAACCGGCGTATATGAAAGAACTGGATTATCGCTAGGTGGAAACGAGAGGTTGTTGATAGTTCGTACACCCTCCTAGGCTTTTTATACTGGAGGATGCTGTAGACGGGGCATATGGAAGGCAGCATACCTACCCGAGGCTGACAAGAGATTGCTATCCTCCACCGCCTGTCCGGATTGTCTGGCCGAAAATGAGATCGAGTTTGAGCTTCACCCGTTACTCCCCATAGGAAACCCAACAGAGTATAAAGGGGCGGTAATAGATTTGTGAGTGTTTGCGTGCAAAGTCCATGATGGTCGTTGAGGTAAGGTGACCTTATTAACCAGTATTGAGTAGATCGAATGCCCACTGAGGTCATTAGACCGTCGGTAGTTCCGTTAGACTCACGACGCTTCATGATAGTGATCTTGCCTGTTCGACCCCCGTAAATTTACTTCCGCGGGCGGCGGTAACTTCATCCGTCACCAACCACCGTAATACTTACTTCCCGGGTACTAATTAGATGCGATATCATCTTGTATCTCCTACAGCTAGCCAATGCAGCGACTTGATAACCTTGCATCTGGAGAATAATTGACACTTGAATATGACGGCCGTGAAAATCCTCAGACGACGCCACCGGGGTTTTACAGAACCCTGACGTTGGCACAACCATCACACCTCTATCTCCTCAATGATGCCTTTGGGTAGCATATTCAATGACTTCCTTTGCCCGTTCGCGTTCACCAACCAGACTACATGCTCGAACGCCCTAGTCGTTATTATTGACGTTTGGGGCATAACAAGGTTACTATATTATACCGACAGGACTTCCTCTGATGTACAAGGTCGCACCTCCGACACAGCAGAAGTACAAACAACCAACTCCAGATCTGTATACGATAATGCCAGCCCAGAGTCTTGTAGCCACCGGTTGGGTTTATGTCGAGTACAAGCCATTACAGGTCTTATCCCCAATAAGGCCACAGCGGTAGCCCACTTGCCTTCAACTCCATCACTGAGACGATCGATGATTGCAGAGTCCACAACGTTTTGAACAATCCAATCATACTCAAAGGCCCAGACCTACCGTTAACTCGTGTTATACGTGGCGCAGTGCCAGGTGATTCCAAGCTTCAACAGCAAACGTAAATGATGATAACCGTCTAATCAAACGAGGTCATTGCCAAACAACTGTAGCGCTGTAGGTGACCGAGAACATCACGCAAATCGCAGACTCGAATGCGGCAGTCTCCCTGAAAGGGTCGTTTCTACCCATCGACCAGAGGGACCATCTGGTCTCCACGACATCCCATCCCACCATTTATGATAAACGGCCTCGTAACGCCCTGTATGAAATAAATCTATCCTGTTAACACCATACGAAACCGCACAGGGCCTCCCGTTCACAAGAGTTCCGCCGAGGTAGATAAACCCACTCCACCCATGACCATCCCAGAACTTATGGTATAACGTCTGGTCTCTCGCGACGAGAAAGACATCGAGTCTATTCGGACCCCAAGAAACGACTGTGGGTATTTCGTACCATTCCCCACCAAGCCGTTCGTAACCCGTTTGATTCGGCAACCATATTTCCCCATTCCACCATTTGTGATGGAGGGCAAAGTCATGCCCAATTATGAAGACGTCGACACGGTTGGGACCCCAGGAAATTGGGACTGGATCGAGAATAGCAACTCCTCCGAGAGACTCCCAAGGAATCCAGTGAGTTCCGTTCCAGAATTTGTGGTATACAGCGGAATCGCCGCCAACAACGAAGACGTGATGTCGGTTTTCGGGAATAGAGGTCACTGGCTGGAGGGATTAAGACGCGTCTAGGGTTTTTTTTTGAGCAAGGTGGACATACTGGGTAGTTACTTGAGATGGTGCTCAGTCCTCACAATTGACGAGCTGAGTATTTGAGCTTTGCGTCGGGGACATTCGCGTAATTTCTAGCGTAATACGACCACACCAGCGTCACCCTAAGAGCATGAGCAATTCAAACATTATGAAGAAAATCCTATCTGATGGTTTTCTACTGTGGATAAGGCGGAGGTATGAGTGTGTCGTGTCCGTCGTCCTCGAGGCGATCACATGGAGGGGTAAGCCAAAGTGTCAAGGTGAGCACGTGCAGCACTGGTGCGAAAAGATCCTAATCCTGACACTAAAGGGTGACGACAACTTTTACAAACATCGTCCACCTCGAGCCTCCGATTGAACCTACCCGCAGACAGATCAGCGACGATCTATCAAGCTGGTATGCAGAAAACGGGTCGCTTAGTACCCCCGGAGCTTCATGCGGGGATAATCTCTTCACTCGTCGAGGAAGGTCAAACACTACAGACCTGCTCGCTGGTTTCTAAATCATGGTATCATTTCGCCATGCAAACCTTTTGGTCACGTCGCCCTCTTCTGCTACATATCCATGACAGAGACAGCATCATACGGACAGAGAGGCTTCGTGAACTCCTAGAAAATCCGCAGTGCAACTTCATTTCCTACCTTCAGCTTTTGGTACTCAGCTGCCTGTCCATGTCCTCTGGGTCACAAAGCCATCGGGCCGCTGTAAACGCAACGTTCGGCGGCATCCTTAAACGTCTCTTAGGCTTCCCTTTGGATTTGACGGACATACGTATTGGCCGCCTCTATCTTAACGGACGTGGCAAAAGATTTGATCGGAAGGCGACATCACTTCTGGATCCGAGCTCGCTTGGGTTTCACGGGACCACATTCCCCAACCTCGACTCAATGGTTCAATTCCTCTCGCCGTTCAGTACCCTTCAACGGGTCAGCCTGCTGGGATGCAAAGTGGGAAACGACCCCTGGCGGCCGGATTCTGGCCCCGGGAATCCGAACAGGGCACCGATGGGAGTTGAAAGCATTGACCTTCACGATCTACTAGACGTTGAGATCGACCTCAGCGCCGGTTCCAACATCCCCATATTGCAGATACTGAATAAAGCACCTGCTCTTCAGTCACTGCACCTCGCCAATCTAACTCCGTCGGCATTTAATGTAGCTGCACGGGTACTTACGCAGGTCGGCGCAAGCCTTACATCCTTGAGACTCCATATGAGATTTGAGTCTGGAAATTCAATCGGTCAGGAATTTTTTGAAAATAGCAGTTTCAATTCGTTGAATTCAAAACGTCTAGATTTTCCAGTCAATCTCGCTTCAAGTGAGAACCTTTCGTACCTGGGAGTCCGAGTCGACGCCCCCGCCGGTGATCCAGATTTGATATGCGACTGGCTTCTCCACCTTCTTCAATCCATCGAATCTGCTTCGATAGAAGTGTTGTGCCTCAAATTCTGTGATTGCATACATTTATTCAATGATGACCACTGGAGCAAATTAGAGAAAGGGCTTTTATCAAACCGACACTTTGATTCTTGGGGCCGCATTGAGTTAGGCTTCAAGTTAGTCGGGAGGAGAGTGTCGAATTCCGGTCACGTCTGTCGACTTTGGAGGCAAGCAAGAAATTGTATGTGGTATCTGGGTATTGAGGAATATAGGGAGATCGAAGTAGCTCACTAATTAGCCATGCATTTCTTACCAGCTGGCATAGGGCAGGGGAAACATGACAAAGAGGTGTCCGATACTCTGAATGTTCCAACTCTTCTTACGAGCAACCGTCAAGCTGCGGGGCGAGGAAGGAAGCTCGCTGAAGTGACATTAGATAAATAGTACACAGATCCCCAAACTCGATGAATCCGGACGAAAGCGGGCAGTTGGACCCCGGAGCAGGTGCCGCAGGGGTCAGCACAGGTACTTGCACCTGCTGGAGGGGGCATATGATCAGTGGATGGCGACAAATGGTCAATTCAGGCGGCCAGAGGAAACACGACGCCGGCTGTCCATCCACCTAACGACACGACTCAGGTCAATATACTGGATGGCTTACGGATGCCGAAGGCAGAAGTCTAATTAGCGTCATGTGGGGAACAACTTCCACGGGTAGTGAGCTGTGCTTTAGGCGAAGCGCCAAGGTCCCTCATGGTCTGTCGGTAATTCACCGGTAGGCCTTGAGGAGCTTTGTGGCCGCGATGTGGGCGAAGGCTACTCAAAATCGTACGATTCTAGCGCCTCGGCTTGTGAAGGAATGCAGGGGCCTTTTGGGTGCGGTGCCTATCTGAAATAGTATAGCTTCGTGGAGGGACAATCCGATAATATTGATCGTACAGAGTAACGGATGGTATACGGTAAGAGCAAGGAAGGATAAGAACGGTACACTGCGTCATAGAGGCGGGCCGCAAAGCTATACACCCTGTACAAAGATTTTTCCAGAGGGTCCGGAGCTTTGTAGATGACGAAAGCGGCCGCCTACTGCCCGAAAAACGAAGATCAGGCAACATGGCGGTACGAAGAAGCCACGTCGGCAGCGAGGATGACAGCGAGATCGCAGGATATGACGTCGAGCTTGTCCAAGGCGGTGTCGATAAGCACGATGAGCGGGGGTGGCTATTCGACAACGGCGCAATGAGCGGTGCAAAGGCGATGAAGAGGATTGATGAAATTGCCACGCACGGACCATTTTGTTGAAGTGCCACCAGGATTGAACCGGAGCTTAAAAATCGGAACCACACGAGGGCATCACAGTCAGCTCATTCCGTCCAGCACAAAACCCCAGCAGCTCGCTACACACCGCTGCCAATAACTCCCCCTCCTCATCGTCCTCCCCGTCCACTAACGATCTTTTATACGCTCTCGTCATGTCCGAAATCAGAAGGAAGCTTGTTATCGTTGGAGATGGTGCTTGCGGAAAGGTATGTTCGACAAAACAAGTCAACCAACACCCCTCTTGTGGAGCGACTGCTGCAACTCGTGGCCTAGCTTCAATCCGCCTCCATGCTACTCCTCGCTGTTGTAACAGAGCACTAACTTGGTCCTTTCTCTTGCAGACATGTCTCCTGATCGTGTTCTCGAAAGGCACATTCCCCGAAGTATGTCACCAACAGCTTTATTCCAACACGTCCATTTTCTGAACTAATATTATTTTTACCTTAGGTCTACGTCCCTACTGTCTTCGAAAACTATGTTGCCGACGTTGAGGTCGACGGAAAGCATGTTGAGCTAGCTCTATGGGATACGGCTGGTCAAGAAGACTACGATCGTCTGCGACCTTTGTCCTACCCTGACTCTCACGTCATCCTCATCTGCTTCGCTGTCGACTCCCCCGACTCTCTTGACAACGTACAAGAGAAGGTTCGTATGACATATCATGACGGAGCCTACAAGTTCTGACCATGGCGTTACAGTGGATTTCTGAGGTCATGCACTTCTGTGCTGGTCTTCCCATCATCCTTGTTGGCTGCAAGAAGGATCTCCGCAGGGACCCCCGAGTGATAGATGAGCTGAGGAAGACAAGTCAACGACCGGTTACCCCGGAGGAGGTAAGTTTGAACCCCATTTTCCGCCCCTCGTGTTAGCCGCTCTTGGCTAGCGCCTTCGCTTCCTTTCCCGTGCTGCTGCGCAAACTAGGCGCTAACGTCGCTTATCAGGGTATGGCCGTCGCCCAGAAGATTGGTGCAAAACACTACCTCGAGTGCTCAGCCAAGACTGGTGAAGGTGTCCGCGAAGTCTTCCAGTACGCTACCCGTGCAGCGCTGCTCTCGCGCACCAAGAAGCACCGCAGCTCGGGCAAGTGCCTCATCTTCTAGAGGACCCAACTAGACCCAGTTCCGCTGGAAGGCAGGGAGGATAGGGAGGTAGATGCAGGATGAAGCACTGGTCATAGAGAAGCGGGAGCTTGTCGATGTCCTCAGGATTTTGGGCTTGTTCCGTGCAGGTCACGCCAGTCTTGCGCTTTGATATTTATCCCAGTCTTCTCGTTGACCTATCTTGACATTTCTACCATCTACGCATTCTGCGCTACTTTCGTATTCTTCCCCTTACTTCACCCTTTCGAGCACTCATATCTTCTTGTCCCTTCGTAATCGATCGTATTAGTACAATACCCACTTTCGCTCCCTCTCAGACCGTTGTCTTTTGTTGTTCATTTACATATTGTCACGAATGTTTCACGTCCGTTGATCATGCAAAATGCTTGCCTCATTCATTGGAGCTGAGACCGCAAGCGACTCCAGGTGTGACAAGAAAGAACGTACAAAAAGTAAATACACCGAACGGGAATCGAACCCGTGCCGCTTGCTTGGAAGGCAAGCATGATAACCACTTCACCATCGGTGTTGTACTAGGCCTCCCTGAGTAAAGCCTAGAGCCCGCTGTACCGAAGTACTGGTGGCCCTTACGTCCTTGTTCGATTCTCCACCAAGGGCCTGGCGGGTATTTGCGGAGCAGCGACGTTTGCAGGAAGTTAAAGCTGCTGATAAAACAAGTCAGTTATGCGACGACTAAGAATGTATGAAGAGATGACGGAAATTGACGCAGCGGCGGTTCAGATTGCAAATTATTTCACCGTCATCCGGCCCTCGAGACTCCCACAAACCCTCGAGGCGGTTAACAAACGAGAGAGGCCGAGGGGCCTCCGACGGCGAAACTCAGCCTTGAGAGAGGGAAAATAACGAAGTTGGAATGCCGTTTGGGAAGGTGCTTGGTATCATCCCGGCGGCCCTGCTGCTTGATGTAGAAGGGCAAAACCCACCATGTTAACACGGGACCCAAACGGCATGAGGGTGCCATGGGTAAGCACTTGAGTGTCCATTTGCCAGTTGATGGTCGAAGATCACAGTCAACACCTGCCTGATGCTTTCGGTGACCAGAAATTTCCTCACGGAACTTGCCGAACACGATATACATTCAGCATTTCGGGGCCAATTCAGAAGGATGTATGTACAGGTAGTGCATATGGAAGGCGAGCATAGTTTCGTTGTACGAATATGAGTCGAGAGGGTATATACAAAAATGTTTTGATATTTATTTGCAAAGCGAACCAATGAACGCCAAGAGTTTTGAGGAGAATCCTTCGGATTGCTTTGGCTTGGGCTGCGCCTTGACGGGGACCTTGGAGTCGCTGTTGGCCCTGGAGCTCCCGGATTTGGGAGTGAGCGTGGTAGAGCTGGCAGGCGTGACGAGAGGCGAGGCAGGTCCGGGACTCTCGTGGTGCTCATGGAACCACTAAAAAGCAGTTCGTTAGAACGATGATCAAGTAGGGCGACAAGAGCAGAAATGAACCTTGGAGATGAACTTTCCGGACTCCTTGGGAGTACGCTCCTGGGTGTCGAAATCGACGTAAGTGATACCAAAACGAGTCCCAAACCCGTCCGCCCTGCGAGAATCAGTATCAACTATGTGGGAGCTATGAAGAAACTAACCATTCAAAGTTATCAAGCAAACCTAGAATCGTGGTGTGATTAGCATTGTACCAGAGAGACAGATGATGATCCACATACTCCATCCAAAGTAAGCTCTGATGTCTACTCCGTCTTCGTTGCGAGCTGCAAGGAGAGATGTTAGAGCACCACGGAAGTAGTTTAGCCTATCTGTGTCAATCACGGCCTGCTCTTGGGGCAGGCCATTTTCACCCCTAACGGCGAAGCCGTTTTCAGTGACGCTTAGAAAGAGGTAAGTCTGGGTAAGCGGATATCAAAATAATATGCAACGAACTAGATAGGGGTCTTGTATCTCTGTCCATCAAGTATGAGCATTGATGAAGCATGGACTGATTCAAGATCGTACCTTCCAGAGATAATTCAAGAGCTTCGAGTAATCGTCAGATGAAATCCGAATTTTATATGCGAAAACCTACATGGCGGAATCCTTCGGGATCTGGTGTGGCCATTAATCATGTTTCAAAATAGTCGACCGACGATACTTACAATCCTGAAGCCATCCACATTCGGCTGAGAGCGTAATTATTGAGAGAGCGAAGATACCGGTGAATAATGGTACCAACCTTGCGTCCCGAGTTCGGTTCCATCTGGCCTCGTGAACGTATAGTCAACGTAGCCTTGGAACTCATCGTCGCCACCGGCACCTAAAGTACGATTAGGCATTTCTCACCTATACAGAAATTGCGACACTCACGGGCAAGGTTGGTGGTGTACGTGTTCATGCCGTAGAAATCAGAAGAACCCTTGATCAGCTCAACCTCTTCCGGCGTGAAGGTAGGTTGGCGATCGCCAAGGGTTTCTCTCATGTAGGCAGGGTATTCTCCAAGGTAGACAGGATCCTGTCACATTCGAGTTAGTGATTGCTTACCCTGGGTGGGCTTGCAACTTACGGCGAACCAACCTGTCCCGATGTCAGTATATTAAATGACACGTGAAAAGAGTTGACTCACCGATAGCGAAGTCGAGAGCATGTTGGGCAGCAGCGACGTCTAGAATTCGCATAATAAGAAAGTGAAAGCATATGGACGATGGCGGACGTACTCTCTGGGCTGTCGTCGTAGGGCATCTCCCAGTCGCCGTTCAGAGTGATACCGATTTGACCGCCTTGCTTGGGCTTGAATTCATCACGGTAGAGCTTGACAGCATGGGCGTGAGAGACGATCAAGCTGTGACCAACGCTATACGAGAAGGTTGAGTGACACGGACAGAAGTAGCCAAGTGATATACGTACGTCCATGGCTCTGTAGAACCGTCACCCTCCGCCGAGCGAGCACGGTCACTAGACCTTCCAGGTGCGAAGATACCACGTCCATATCCATGGATGGCGACGACCCATGGTTCGTTGTGCGTTAGCCTGCAACAATCGTCAGAACAAAGATCCGAAGATAAGAAGATACATTGAGCTCACCAGTGTTTAACTCGGTCTCCGAATGCTTCAAAACAGACCTAGACGTGGTTTAGATATAGAATCCTACACCAAACAAAACGGTACGTACCCGAGCATAACGAACGAAATCTTTTGTGCTTTCTTCCTTGTTCAGCCAACCGCCATAACGGTCATGAAGTCCTTGCGGGAGATCCCAGTGGTACAGAGTCTGAATCGGGTTTCAGTAAGGACCAAATTCGATGAAGAGTCATACTCACGACGAAAGGAGTGATACCATGAGCAAGGAGCCTATCAATCAAGTCAGAGTAGAATTTGATACCGGCCGGGTTGACTGGGTCGTCACGACCACCAAGAGGGATAATGCGAGACCAAGAGATAGAGAATCGATAGGCCTTGACGCCGTAGGAGGAAAGGAGTTCGATATCTTCTTTCCAGAGCCTATAAGAGTCGGTAGTAACGTCAGCGTTGCGGCCGTCTAGCGTCTTTCCTGGGGTCCTAGAGAAATCATCCCAAATGGACTTTCCACGACCGTCAACGTCTACGGAACCTTCGATCTGGTGGCTTGCTGTAAGGAAGATACACAATTCAGTTGTTGTACAGATAACCGAATGGAGGTCTTACAGGTGGCAAAGCCCCAGAGAAAGTCGGCGGGGAGCTTCTTGTCAGGGTTCGACATGGCCAGCCGAGAGGTAACAAAACGCGAATGTGAGCTTCAAACCGCCAGGACTTATATTTGAACTAGGAACGCGTCCACCCCCATACATGGTGACATCCGAGAAATGTCCGCCGTCGTTCGAAGCAGGAATCAGATTGGGATATGCAGGTGTTGCGACCGGACCCAGACGGCATTTAGCCGCAAAAAGAAACCAGGGACACTCCACTATTGGTGGATCAGATTTCGCCTTGGATTTACAGACGGGCGAGCTCCCCGTTCAGCAAGAAGTTCCCTTGTAAGTTACGAGAGTGTTCAACCCCTGACCATGCTCGAGAACCAACACCTAAACCGGAGGTATCCTAGAAGCCACGTTCCAGTCCTGAACGAGGTTGCTTGACAATTTTGGCAGCTTCTGATCCATATCTAGCTGTTCAAGGAAGTGCCGGTGACGACGTATCCTCCAGCGCCTTGGGAGTCCTGGCTTCGGTGAGAGATAAGCGACTGCATGATGAGAGAGGAAGGCATTTCTTCGGCGAATCGTATAGCCGCGATACACTTGCTTGTCGCTGCTTACCTAGGGCTTGGCAATTCAACATCAACTCAATCAAGCTCCGTTCTCTTGTTGCCGATTGCGAATGTTATCACCATTTCTGCGGACAAGCGCTCAGGCACGAACATATCGAGGGAAGTGGGCTATTCCTGCACGAAAACGCAAAATACTCTATCATTTCGACCCGTCATTCATTCATCAGCCTGAAGGATGTGGAAAACAGGGACACCTGCGCAGATCTATCAACATGAGGCTCATCGAGGCCGTCTGGAAGACGAGGTTTAATGGAACCTGTCAAAGAACCTACCTGTGTTTGATGATACCAACCTAGGCTCAATACATTCGAGCGTCGATTCTCCGTGTCATGTGAATGGCATTACACACATGCACGGTCAATACTGAACTGTGCCTGTATGTTAAAAGGTACGTCTGCCCTCGTGGAGGCTAAAGATATCTAAAATGACCCACCTCTCTTTCTTCGTGCTCGCCGCTGCTTATTTCGCGACTTACACAGTACGATCGCAAACTTTAATTGTTCCAGCTTGTGATAATGACGTATTTCCATCCTTAGGTTGCAGGTAATGCCCCACGAGCTGCGACCTCGCCGACTGGTACAGCTACGACCACAGGAGGTCCAAGGACAGACTATTGTTACACGACAACCCTTCCTGTTCCTACTAAAACGACAACCGCTACGAATACACCTGCACCCGAAACAGGAGTAAGCCTGGTAAGATTATTCTGTGGCAAATTCCCTCATATCTCTCTGACGTTCGTTCGCCTAAAGTGGGGTCAATGTGGCGGTAGGTTGTCGATTACACTGCATGAATTTGGCTTACATTCACTTAGGAATTGGATATACCGGAGGCACAGTCTGCGCACCTGGTGGCACTTGCGTCAAGATCAATGATGTACGTGCTGCCTACTCGGCTTGCGATCCTAATCCTAATTATCGCTCAGTGGTACTCTCAATGCATTCCCGGCCAGACCACTACCACCAGCGCTCCTCCAACCGTTACGTATACCATTTGTGCATAGAACCCTAAAAGACATGTTAATCCCATAAATCATCTATTTTTGTCGCTTAACTGCACATCGGTGGAGCCCTTATCAAATGGGCCCTTGCGAGCACTCGCTCTTCCCCTCAAGTCAAGGCCCATCTGTGAATTCTGGAAAGAGTACCTGAATTCTCCGGTCACGCGTATCCGGGGTATGTATTTCCGAGAAAGACACGTACATTATCTCCCGTGATTGTGAAGAACTTGAGATACACCGATAATTTCCCAAAGTAGATAATCCGATCATTTCACAGTGAGCTCAGGTTCCTCCGCCTTGGAATTGAAGTCGTGTCGCGTTCCCAGCTTCGGATGAATAGACGACGTCTTGGATCTTGACGACGACGACGATAGCGACGACATAGGACGAACGACGGATGCTGTTCTCAACGAATGTAGCTCAGGCGATTATGGCTGGTGCGCTCATGGTGGGTGGGGTTTATGGCGACTGAGTGGTTCCTGAGGAGTTTGGACTTACCTCCGTGGATAGGCAGGGGAATCGATGCTCGTGCCAGATCTTCCGACTAAAACGTCTGCTCCCACTGCGTCTGTTGTGACTTCTGCTGCGATAATGGCGACGACTCCGTGTTATAAGCCTGAGTTCCGGGAGAATGCTGTCCCCATGGTTCGTGTTCTGAAGTACTTTTTGTATTCTTTTGCTGAAAATGACACAATATAGTGGTCTCAGTGTGACGGTACCTTACTCTGCTCGTTGGGTGGGACGTTTCTGATTAATCTCTTATGACAGGCAAGGATTATAAGGGATCAACAGTGTGCGTTGCTGGAGCAGAATGTCATTACGTGAATGAGGTGAGAATTCCAGGAATATCTTGCGTGGATGAATCTAAAATAACCTTCCATAGCACTACTCTTCATGCCAGCCCTTTCACCAAAACGACGTTATCGCATGCACATGATCTTTCACGAGGACGCTTGTGAAGTGTGAACCATCTCGGAGCCCGACTCGGATATTGGCCAGAGCTTTGAAAGGTGGAAGAGGGTTCGCCGCGCCGTAGATGTACGAAGGGAGGAGAAACTCAATAACTTAAGCTATACTACCTGGATGCATTTTATACCCTGTCAATTATGCTGTCGTAACCTCCAATGACACTGTAAATTAACTCGAAAGCAGTTCTAGTCAATGTCAAAAGTCATTTTGCATCGGACCGTAACTCCGTGATTGGCGATCCTCCTGTTGGAGGCTGTTGCCAAACAAGTGCAAGCTGTTTTCCGGACCTGACGTAGGCTTTACCGGAACGCAGGCAACGTTCGAACTGCCCACCAACAGTGCCCATGCTGGATAACCTCGCCTCTCGGTAGCTTCGTATAGATCAAGATGGACGAGATATTTGAACGCTTGAAGAACAAGGACAAGGGAGTAAGGCTGGACGCAGCACGCGATCTTAGACGTTATGTGAGCAGTTTTTACTCAATTCATTGGCTGGTGCCTCGTTCCTAACTTTCGTCGTCCAGGTGGAACAACTGAACAGCGAGGTATCTTCAGGGGCTGAGGGGAGAGCGCTGGGCGAGAAAGTGAACAGGAAGCTGTTTGATCTCGTCCGTAGTCGCAACAGTGCAGAGGCATGGGGTGGGCTCGTGGCCATCAGTATGTCTCGCTGTTCATCTCAGTTGAACTCGGAAATCTGACCTGCCTAATAGCAAACTTACTAGATCTCGACGGCGAAGGCAAACTGAACTTGTTTCGGTACTACAACTATGTCAAGGCCCTCCTCCCTAACGACGATGTCGCCCTCATGGTGGACGCTTCCAAAACACTCGGGAAGATTGCTGGATCCGGAGGCGCTTCGTTTGGAGAAAGGTTCATGGAGAAAGAAGTCCCAGCTGCGGTGGTTATGCTGGGAACCGAAAATCAGCGTTTCGCCGGAGTTCTGATCCTGAAGGAGCTCGCACTCAACAACCCCACCTTTTTCCAAACCCACCTCCCCATCGTCTTGGACTCGATCCTCCAGCCCCTTAGAGACCACAGGCTACCTGTGCGCGAAACTGGCGCCGATCTCCTCGCTGCATGCCTAGACGTGCTATCCCAGAGGGAGGCGTCTATCCGGGAGAAACACCTAGCACACATCCTCGAAGAAGCTGGGAGGGGCTTGAAGCAGCTTCAGCCGGAAGTTATTCACGGATCTCTCCTCACATACCGGGAACTCTTCAGACATGGAGGAATGGTAAGGCTGCTTCTTTACAAGAATCTACATCGTACTCATGCAGATACAGTTCATGCACGACACCTTCCTGGCCTCCGCCGAGCGAATACGAGGATGCAAGTCCCATAAAGACGTTCTTATCCGCAAGACTGTCATCTCACTCATCCCTACCCTCGCCGAATACGATACCGAAACATTTACCTCAAATCTCATCGGCCAGAGCATGAACCATCTCCTTTCCGAGCTCAGCAATACCGAAGACCAAGCAGAAGGTACGTACTCGAATTTCTCGGGGTTTCAGCTATGCTAACATACCACGACAGCCTTCGTCGCCATCGGTCGTACCGCCTCCGCCGTCCGTAGCGACATCAAGCCCTATCTCGAACCCATCATGCAACACATCCGAACTTGCCTATCTTCAAACGGGTAAGCCTCATTTTTCGTCCCCCTGCTCAGATTCTTATCAGTCCCTTTAGGAAAAAGCATCCCGTCCCAGAGGCAGCCATTTTCCGGTGCATAGGCCTTCTTGCAGCTGCAGTCGGACCTCACCTCACCAAGCTCGTTCAGGATATACTGAACCTTATGTTTTCTCGTGGACTTAGCGAGCCGCTCGTTCAGGCGCTGGATGAGATTGTTCGTTGTATTCCGCCATTGGTTAAACCTGTTCAAGGTACGACTATTTCTTTGGAGGAGGATTGATACTAACTGATTATATCTCACTAGAACACCTGCTGGACCTTCTTTCCATCGTGCTTAGTGGGCGGAGATATCACCAGATAGGTGCTCCAATCACAGAGCCAGCGCCGACACCTGCGTCAGTGAAGAGGGCTCAGACGACCACGGTAATCAAGCTTGCTCTGACGACACTAGGCTCTTTCGACTTCACGGGTATGTTTTCATATTGCATTTGCTCGAACTCGTGACTGACGAACGTTACCAGGCCACTCCTTGAACGAAATCATTCAAGATTCAGTACTCCCCTACCTAGACCATAAGGAGGCCGAGATTCGAGCAGCTTCAGCATTGACGACGAGTCTCCTGCTCGCCCATGACCCAATCTGCTACCAGTCGAGCAGCCATTCTTTGGAGGTCATTAGCACGATCTTGACCAAGCTCATCTCAGCGGGAGTAGCAGATTTGGGTAAGTCGTTGCTCGTTTTCATGTATGGCTGAGACTCACCCGTTGATAGATGCTGACGTTCGCTTGACTGTCCTCAAGTCGCTCCAGCCACCATTCGACAAGCACCTATCACAAGCAGAGAATATTCAAGCACTCTTCATAGCTCTTGACGACGAAGTCTTTGAGAATCGTCTTGCGGCTGTGTCGCTTGTTGGAAGATTGGCGCGGCATAATCCGGCGTATATCCTCCCGTCGTTGAGGAAGGCGCTCATTCAGTTGCTTACGGAGCTTGAGTATTCTACGTCACAGTGCGTTCTTCAATCTTCCATCGCTCTCAGTTGGCTAATGTGTCCTTTTCTCGCTAGACGTGGAAAGGAGCAATGCACCCAGCTACTCGCCCTCTTGCTGAGCGTCACGCAGAGGTTAATCAAGCCATACGCGCTCCCAATGCTCCGGGTCCTTCTTCAGAAAGCAGAAGACCCCAACCCCATCGTCGCTGCCCACGTTCTCCTCTGTCTTGGTGAACTCGCCGCCATCGTCGGAGAGGAAGGCTCAAAGCATATATCGGAGCTGATGGAAATCGTCGTTCCTCGCATCACGGATACGATTCCAGTCAGACAAGAAGCAGCCATCCGCGCGCTGGGTCAGATTTGCTCGAATATGGGATACGTCATTCAGCCGATGTTGGATTACCCGGATCTTCTGGAGAGGCTTGCTGGGCTACTGGAGGGAGAGCCGACGGTGGTGATACGGAGGGAGGTGTTGAAGGTGCTGGGGATATTGGGTGCCATGGATCCTTTGAAGTTCAGGGTAAGTATCCTTGGTTCTGCGTGAAGTGGTGCTGTTTCTGATATGGATCTGTAGAATCGGAAAGATGACGGAAGTCGGAACCGGACTGGCCAGACTACTAATGGCAATGGCACGGCATCGGCGGCGGCACCGAATCCAGACGACTTCTTCCAAGATGTCGTATTCACGATTCTTCTCCGTGTCTTCGACGACAGGAACTTGTCGCATTACTATCCGAATGTGACTGAAGCTATCATGTCGATCTTCAAGACGCAGGGGCTCCGATGTGCACCCGTTCTCTCTCAAGTAAGTTTTTTGTCATGTGGAACGCGTTCAGTGTTGACCTGTACCCTCAGGTTATCCCAGCGTTCTTCAAGATCATGCGTCTTCCGGGAGCACGCCTCGGCTTCTACCTCGAGCAACTCACGGTGCTCGTTGGGATTGTGAAGCTCCACATCCGGAAACACGTGCACGATATCTGCTCCCTCCTTTCGGAATTCTGGGAGAACACGAGCTTCCACCTCCCTATCATCGCCCTCATTGAGGCCCTCGGTCGCGTCACGAAAGCCGAGTTCAAATCCTGCATTCCTCTCGTGCTCCCACTCCTTCTGAAGGCATTCGATAACGATACCAACCCGATGATACAGGCCCGTATTCTCGAGACGATCTCGGCGTTCGGCAGCATAATGGAGGATTACCTCTACCTCATACTCCCCGCCATCGTCCGTTCAGCCGAACGCAGCGACAGTCCACGTACACCGATCCAGGTTCAGAAGAAAGCGGTTCAATGTTTGCACGTTCTCAGCAAACAGATTAACCTCTCCGACCACGCATCCCGTATCATTCTTCCTCTCGCTCGCCTCCTGAACACGAAAAGCAACGAACTACGTGCTATCATAATGGAAACCCTATGTTCCCTCATGTTACAGCTTCAGTCCGAGTACGCCATCTTCGTCCCCACCGTGCAGAAGGTATGTAACCATTGGCCAAATATGATTGTATTCCATCGTTCTGACCTCCCTATTTGTAGTGCATTGACGAAAACCAAGTTGCACATACGCAATACCAGGCGTTGGTTGACAAGCTGATAGGTGGTGAACCACTACCTCATGAAGATCACGCAGCACCGTACGTCGCTTTTCTTGTTTACTTTAACTGTTCCTGATAGCATCTCTAGGCTTCAGCTACCCGAATACTCGGCTGCCGCTGAACCGTCTGCTATGAGCGTAAACCAGCAGCAACTAAAGTCTGTTTGGGACGCCTCATCGGTCCGCACTTCCGAGGATTGGATTCAGTGGTTCCATACCGTGATGATTGAGTTCATCAAGGAGTCGCCCTCGTATGCCCTTCGGGCGTGCATGACGCTCAGCGATATCTACCCACCGCTTGCCAAAGAGCTCTTCAAGCCAGGCTTCTTGTCGTGCTGGAATGACCTTACAGACGATCATCAGGTACGTGTAGCCATAGCCAGGCTCAACGTTTCATGACAACCGAGGCACGTTCACAGGAGCACCTTATGCGTACAATTGAGCTTGCCATGAACTCCCCCAAAACACCTATGGATATCGTTTTATCCCTGCTCGATCTCGCCGAATACATGGAGCATGAGGGGAAGACGCTTCCCTTGGAGGCGAAGTCGCTAGGAGACTTGGCGATGAGTTGCTCTGCATACGCCAAGGCATTGCATTACAAGGAACTCGAATACTTCTCCGACCCCTCACCCAACGTCATCGAATCCCTCATCTCCATCAACACTCGTCTCCAGCAGCATGATGCTGCTTGGGGCACTCTCGTCGTTGCACGAGATCGCTATGACATCAGCAAGCACGAAGAGTGGTACGAGCGCCTAGGTCATTGGGAAGAAGCCCTCGTCGCTTACGAGGCAAGAGCGAAATCCGACCCCAACAACTTCGATGTCTCTATAGGCAGAATGAAGTGCCTCCATGCATTAGGAGAATGGGAGGAACTCGCGCTTAAGGTTGGAGAACTATGGCAACATGTGGACGTGGAGGTTCGGCGGGAGATTGCCCCGATGGCTGCAGCAGCTGCCTGGGCATTGGATTCTTGGGATCTCGTGGACAGCTACTCATCCGCGATTCGAGTCGCATCTCCTGAACGTCCGTTCTATCGAGCTATTCTTGCCGTTCACCGCAATCAGTTCTCGAAGGCGTTGGGGCAAATCTCGAAGGCTCGTGATCTCCTGGGATCCGAATTCAAATCCATTACCGGAGAGGGCTACAGCCGTGCCTATAAGTAAGCTAATATCTTCCCCATGTCCATTCTTTGCGTCTAACATGTGTCCCCAGTTCTATGGTGCGAGTGCAGATGCTTTCAGAGCTCGAAGAGATTCTGTCCTACAAGCAGTATGCCGATCAACCCGACAGGCAGAAGTCGATGCAACGTACCTGGATGAAAAGGTAAGTTTTCTACTGCTCTATGGCGGAAACACATATTTAGCGGCTGACTTAATGCAGGTTAGACGGATGTCAACCCGACATTGATGTCTGGCAGCGGGTTCTGCAAGTCAGAAGGCTGGTATTGAACCCACTGGAAGATACGGGATCGTGGATAAAGTTTGCAAACCTCAGCAGACGATCCGGGCGAATGACTCTCGCCGAGAAGACGCTCAATCTCCTCATACCAAGAGACCACGTACGTGGTTACTTTTCGATTCTCTGAAGTCGGGTTGGGCTCATTTTCGTCAATTGATATATAGCACCATAAAGCACCTCCTGAAGTCATTTACGCCCAGTTGAAGTACATGTGGGCCGACGGCAAGCAACGTGGAAGCTTACAGTTTCTGCGTCAATTCACTTCTAGCCTTGCGAAGGACGTCCACAGTGAGTCAGGCGATGCGGGCTCACGGGTGGCGAAACCCAAGCTGCAAGAAATGACACAGTTGCTTGCCCGTTGTTACCTCAAACAAGGCGAATGGGAGTTCGAATTGGAAGATCACTGGGGAAGCGTGAGTCGTCACCTTTGTTTACCAGTCGAGTCAAATGTTCACGCGTCGCTTAGCGTGATACTGAGGACATTCTGAACTCTTATCACTCCGCCACTCATTTCGATCCGACGTGGTACAAGGCGTGGCACACTTGGGCGATGGCGAATTTCGAGATCGTTCAATTCATGGAGAATCAGGTTACGACCCCTACCAGCCCGGGTCTTCACGGCGGCGTGGTTGTACATGTCGTTCATGCCATTGATGGTTAGTCCTGCCCTTGTCTCGTATTTAGTCTTATCTCTGAAAGTACTTTGTTTTTAGGGTTCTTCCGTTCTATTGCACTACGCACTGAAGAGCGGCTTCAAGACACTCTCCGGTTGCTCACGCTCTACTTCAAGTATGGAGCCACGCTCGAGGTGGACCGCGTCATGGCGCAAGGGATTCCATCCGTCGACGTGGAGACTTGGCTAGACGTTATACCTCAGGTAGGATTTCCTCGATAACACAATACGCATTAACTCATTGCTCCTGTATCAGCTTATCGCCCGCATTCAAACACCATATGCGCCGATTCGGCAGAACGTCAATCATATTCTGACGATCATAGGTCGCCAACACCCGCAATCTCTTGTGTTCCCGTTAGCCGTTGCAACAGGATCCTCGAGCACGCCACGTCGACATGCGGCATTAACGATAATGGACCGCATGCGGGAACATAGCTCCAAGGTTGTGACGGAGGTAATGTTTCCTTTTTCCTTCCGTCTTGGAGCACACGCTAACCTTGAAACGTCAGGCCATTTCCATCAGTCAAGAACTCCTTCGCGTCGCCATTCTATGGACCGAGATGTGGCATGATGGACTGGAGGAGGCTTCTCGGCTTTTCTTCGCAGAGAAGAATCCCGAAGGAATGATCGCCACCCTCGAGCCCCTGCACAAGATGCTTGACGCTGTAGGATCTTCGCTTTCTGATTCTTTCTTGAGGTATTGATATGATCGTAGGGCCCAACCACCCACGACGAAGCAGCTTTCGTCCAATCCTTCGGGAAGAACCTTCATGAGGCCAGTGAAGCATGTCGGCGTTGGCGTGTTCACGATGATGGCCGAGAACTCGACAAAGCTTGGGACCTTTATTATCTGGTACGCAGTTCAATGTACCCCAATCTCTGTTAACTAAAGTTCTTCCCCAGGTATACGTCAAGACGAAGAAGCATATCGATAAACTCGCCAATCTAGAACTCCAATACGTATCACCAGTACTCCTAGAAGCGAAGAATCTAGACCTCGCTGTTCCTGGTAGCCTCTTCTTTCAGCTTCAACTTTGCTTTATACTCACCTGCTCCACTCAGGAACGTATAGAGTTGGCCGACCTCTCACCAAGATCTCCGGTTTTGACCCCAAGCTGACCGTCATCAAGTCCAAGCAGCATCCGAGAAGGCTCATAATTAGGGGCCATGATGGCAAAGAGTACACGTATGGTCTCAAAGGTTCGTTCTGCCTGTCATTTACAAAGAGATGAGCCTGACGTTCACAACCAGGACACGAGGATCTTCGTCAAGATGAACGCGTCATGCAGTTCTTCGGGCTCGTCAACAGCCTTCTAGCCGTTGATCCTGACAGCTACAAGAGACGCCTGCATATCCAACGATACCCAGTCATACCACTAGCACCAAACGCGGGTTTGATGGGATGGGTGCAAAACAGCGACACGCTACATGTTCTTATCCAAGAATACCGACATACGAAACGGGTTCTGATAAACATTGAGTACCGGCTGATGACTCAGGTATGGTTCTTGGCTATTTCCCATTCATGCTGAGCTGACGACCGCCCAGATGGCGCCGGACTACGAAATCCTTCCTCTCATGAACAAGATTGAAGTCTTCGAGGACGCCTTGGATCACACTCGCGGCCAAGATCTCTACCGTATCCTCTGGCTCAAGAGCTCGAATTCTGAGCACTGGCTCGACCGGCGAACCACATATACTCGCTCCTTGGCCGTCAACAGCATGGTTGGCCATATCCTGGGCCTGGGAGACCGTCACCCGTCAAATCTGCTCATTGCTCGAGCTACTGGAAAGGTCGTTCATATCGACTTTGGTGATTGCTTCGAAGTTGCTATGCAGCGAGAGGCATATCCGGAGAGGGTGCCATTCCGACTTACGAGAATGCTGGTTTACGCTATGGAGGTAGGAGATTTGGTCACATCGGAAATGACATCCAACTCACTTCTTCATAGGTCAGCCGTATAGAGGGAAGCTTCAGGAAGACATGCGAGATATCGATGCACCTCCTGCGGAACAACCGTGAATCCCTCTTGGCAGTCTTGGAAGCTTTCGTTTACGACCCTTTGATCAACTGGAGGCTTATGAGAGCTGATACCGACGGTCGCGAAGAAGGTAAATATTTTGACACACTCCCCTCATACTCGGGCTAACGAATGTACCAGCAACAGCAATTGCTCATTCTTTCCGAGAAGCACAAGTTGATCCAGCACATTCTTCCAAACTTGCACCTCACCCTCAAGGCCACGTTCGCAAGCCGAAGACGGATGAAAAGGACATCTTCAATGGTACGTTCCATTCCTGTTCCACCTGTCTTCGTTGCTGAATTCTATTTCAGAGGGATCTGGACAACTCGGAGCGCAAGAGGTTCGTAACGAAAAGGCCCTATCTGCGTATAATCGCGTGCAGCAGAAGCTGACAGGTAAGGCTTTTCATCCCATTCCGAATCTGACGAAGCTGACTTCTTCCCTCATCAAGGTCGAGATTTCGATCCGGACACTGCTCTTGCAGTTGATGTCCAAGTTGAACAGCTCATCCAGCAAGCTACGGCGGTTGAGAATTTATGTCAAGCTTTCGTGGGGTGGTGTGCGTTTTGGTGATATACATCAGACATGTTATTATTTATTAGCACGATTTCTACTCACGTACTGTATATACATCTGCATTTTTGTTTTCTCTCTTTTGTCTTTCAATCTCAATAGAACTTTCTTCGTATTCCGGAACGACATATTATTATGAGGACCACGGCGGAAATGTGGAAACCTCCACGAGGAGGCGAGGTCTTGATTACATACGTCATTGGCGCAGTCCACACGTGCGATCCTCGCTTCAATTTATAGGGTCCAATCCAGTTTGTTCTTGCACCACCACCTTCACGACTTTAAGACCAACAAATTGCCCGCTATCATGGCCGTCAGCAACAACATTAGCTACCCACCACAAGCGCACACAGCGATTCCAGCGCCAATTGGCCAACAGCCACGCGCCGAAGCACGCATGTCGCTGGATGGACGACCTGCACAGTCAGACGTCGAAGTACCCCAGGAGCAAAAGCAGAAGGAAGAGCCAATGCGACCTCGTGGCGGATGCATCCCCTGCCCAGTATGCCTTACCTTTGCTTTAATTGTACCAATGCTGACCGTTTTTTTTAAGGACGGAAGCGTTTGCTACATCATACCGATCCCCTGTTGCTGCTAAATGGCCGCATAATTGACTCCTCTATCTTTGAGCTATCCCCTATTTTCAACCGTAATCTGTTAGCAGTATCTTGTAATCCAGTCTACTAGTAGGGTTCCATTTATCATCAATACACGGATTTCGGACACAATCTCAGTTCCTTGACTAATTTCCCTCGTCGATATTGCGACTTTGGAGCGACATTCCCTTGTGAATACCGACCCATTCAAGAGCCTAAACTTCGGAAACGAGAAAGATTGAACGCTCATTCTCGCCGACGCCCCGAGATTGCGAATGCTATCTTGGCCGAATACTCGAGGCGCTCTGTTAGGAGGTACGCCATGGAGGTGACTCCACTATGTTTAACTCAACATTATAATATTCGATACGAATGTAAGTAGCCTCTAGCAATCAATTCTGTACGTTGGATGAAGGTCATAGGGGGAAATATCTGAACGAGATAATAGCTACGGTAAAGGGCTACAGAGGTGCAGGTCAAGATTGAACATTTGCAAATGAAAACCGATAGCAAGAGTCCATCAAGCGCTGGCTATCGCTAAGTAATATACGTCAAGCCAGGGGTCGTTAGTCTCAGAGGCGTTTCAAGCAGGTTGATATATCGCAAGAAGCAGCTGTAAAGGTAATATGAACGATTGAGGATGGTGAGAGATGTAGAACGGACGTACCACCAACCAACAGGCAATCGATATATATATTCCGGGGTCGTGCCCCAGAGCGAAAGCTGCAGCATGATTCCGGCGAAGGACTGCTGGAAAGAAGGCCTCCTTGGCCAAAGCGCTTCCACGAATACGACAATCTGGTTTGTATGTGGCTGTGCACCAGGTCGATAAGGTGAAAACACATCCCGAATTTTAACTCACCAATGGCAATGACGACCAGCTTCAACCTTCAGGAGAGGCTGCGCCTAATGTTCGTGCATGCTTTCCCGGAGTTTGCTGCGAGTTGGTGTCGCCGAAGGTGAGTTATTGGGAGTCCTGCCCCGTCACGTAGATGAACAACTCGAGCGTGTCTTTTGAGGCCGGTGGTACTCCATGATGACGACGGAGGTTACTAGAAAGGACCCATACAGCCTGATCGTATACCTGGACAAAACTGCTATCAACGTCGCCACGAGGTACAACCAAGAGACCTGTACCCACCAGCTATACCGGCGTTTTATCTGGCGTTTTCTGCTTCGTTATGTCCGGCGAAGCTCGACATCGAGCCTGGGTGGCTCCAGGGGCTTGAGAAAACCAATATTATCAGGCTGTATAGATGTCCTCTGTTCAAAAGAATATCAGAGAAGAGGTTGACGAATCCTGGCAGAGCATACCTTGTATTCACCGGGGTCTGCCCGTTCACCGCGCCCAGTTAAGCGCCTGCAAGGATTAAAGTTGCACAGAAGGTCCTAGGTCCGTCAGGGCGCAGGAAGTTGCCTAGCAGTTTTGCGTAGGTTCCTTGCATCGTCTTCTAGCACAAGTCACGGCTCCAAGTACTAAGGGATTTCGTGCACGCAGACTTGGATTCCATTAAAGCCTCTGACAGAGCTCTGAATAAGTACAGGAGCCATTCCCAGCGCAAAAATGTGATACACACCACTCCGAATGAGCGGTCAAGAGATCCCTTTGCCCTCGGAATGTTGTGCGAAAAATCGTTCAATCAAGGCCATGAGTATGCGATTTTGCAGGCGCTGAAGCTTTAAGTTTGGGGGCCAGGCGGGATGGGAGGTTTACTCTTCGTCGTTGGTCTGGGTCTGGCGGTTAGACCGAACACCCAACAGGTCACGTGAATCGGCAAAAGACCGAAACTGCGAAATTATTAATAGGTAATAGGAAGGATTGAGATTTCCCTCTTCTTTACGAAGTTACGTCCAGCCTCCGCCCTTTCGTTCAACCCATCGAGTCTATCACTGTGTAGGATGAGAAATGGAGGTGTTCAGAGGATGATATGTTGAGGCTAAACTGCTTTTTTAGTCCGACCTCACGCACAAGTTCGGAAAGCCACATTGCATATAACGCCATTGTTCAGCAATTGGTAGACATATTACAGAACAGCTACACCAACTCCTCCTCACAATCACCAGGTGGATAAAGGGTTAACAGAGCATAGGGCGTCAACGGAATATCATTCTTCCACATCTCCAAAGAAAGTCAAGGCTGTAAAGTCGCACTTGTGTCAGCGTTATGAGTATCTATGTCAGAGGGACAGGGTGACGAAAATTTCAAGATGAAATACCTCCCAAACGCAGTCAACCCTTCAATGTCTTCAGCTCGCTTAACCATAGTCGAGGACGAGGCGACCTGAGTTAATAATGGCTGCATTCATTCGTACTCCCATCTCTTCTGATCTGTTGTGAGCTATACCTGACCTATGGACCACTCAAAAGGTCACACAGACTACGTCAAATAGATGAATTACCGGAAATCCACTGACGTCTGATCTGCCTTTATACCGCATGGGTGTAACCAGGATTAACGCCGTCGTGGATAGCTGAGACATTAGCGGTGCAATCAGCAAGATGTTGACATATCGACGGTAGACACGGTTGTTTACGGATGGGGCCTCTCGTTATTCATAATGACAGCCAATCTCTCTGCCTTACTTTATCACATGAGTTTTGTCTTCCGCCGCACAAGCCTTCACTTTGTCCGAGCGTACTCTACTGCGTGCTTCTCCACTAATATGATGTCGCTTTCCTCTCAAGGCCACTCCGCCCCTCTGACGAATGGCAAACATCTGGGGTGTATGTGTGACTTTCATTCTTGAAGCTTGAAGTTCGAGCCGGACCCCGCTTATTATTTGAAACCCGTCAATGAGCTTGATCCGGGCCGTAATTCAACTATGGATACCCATTAGAGAGCTGTAGCAGCACAGAAAATACCACATCGCCCCAAAGGGGTACAATGGTATTGGCAAAAGAGAGAGTCTACGACGGTGGCATAGAGGAATGACATTAGACACTGCTCTGCTGTGTAATACACGCAGTAAAAGCCCATTTGGCTCAGGAGGTTCGCAGGCTTGAGAAGAAATTGAGATATATTTTCACTCGTGCTCATTGAAACCTTTTCCTCATCTCTGAGGATCCCCGAGAAGACGGGATCACAGGAAGTCTTGCCTCGATCTCAATGCTGAATTTGAATTCACAGACATTGCTTCCGCGTCACGATCAAAATCAAACCACTCCAGGGATCCTTCGGAGTCATTTCCCCGAGCGCCAAGATCACCGTGAGATTCGCCTTCCCCCCTCAAACCCTCTTTACACCCCCCCCCCCCGGTCAAGCTATGTTACTCCTAGAGAGAATATTCAGGGAACGTTTCGGCTGCCGCAGTTCATCGTAACCAATCTCAGGCGGCGGCGAGCTCCCAGGATACCGACATTCGACGCCACGATCAATACCTTCGGCACATATAAACTTTCGATGGACCAGTTGTTCGTCTAAATTTCGATTCATTTGGCATCCTTTCCTCTTTTCTGCCTCTGTTACATCAACGCTTCGTCCTAATGCAAGTAACAATAACTCGCGACATGGAGCAGTATCTCACCCGCCTCGATCTTGTCAAGGTCTGTTGATTTCAAGTTGACATGCACCATCTTTTAACATCGTACAGCATGCAAAAGGTCCGGCGATTTTCTTTAGTTTGATGCGAATAAGCTTCCCACTGAGGTTGTATCTGTCAACTTAGTTGCAAGCTTTGCACTCCTTGTAAGTTGTGAGAACACACGTTAAACACAGTAAACTCATTCGCGACTCACTCTAAAGATTTACGACTATTTTCTGACTCTCGACGCCGAGGTACACTCGTGTTACCACTTTTCGCACATTATTCTCACTCTTTGTAGGTGAAACTGGTCTGGCAGTCAAAATGGAGCCTCGGCAAGATTGTATTTTTATTCGCTCGGTATATCATTATCATTGCCATGCCAATAGTTCTGTATTGTGAGTTGGATTCCACACCAGCTCGCACCTAAAATGGTAACTTTGACCGTAGATTTGTTTGCTTCCAACATCTCGCCAGAGGTTATATTTCAATATCAGTGGTAGCGAAACGTCCTCATTATCTACAGGCTTGTCATAGACTCTATTCTGCGACTACTTGTGAGTCAACTGTTTTAGTGTCTACAATCATGTTGACTCGTTGTTTCCAGGGCTATTCTTGGCAGATATCTTTTGGGCAGAAGGTATGGTGTCTATACGTATACGAAGCGAAGTTTATCATTTCACTTGTTTAGTGATCCTTATTCTGAGAACGTACGCTCTCTCAGAAAATAATAGGCGAGTGCTAGTGCTCCTCCTAATTGTGCATCTCGTGAGTCTTCAACTAGCCAAGCTTTGACTTTTCATTCTTGAAATCTTCTCAGGCTACGTCGTGCACCAGTATATGGATAGACTCAAGATATCTCGACTCTTTTCGTTGTGAGTGCCCAGTGTTTCTAAGGCTCGAAGATGATTGACGGGTAGGCGTAGGGAATGACCCGCCGTTTTCTTCAATGATGGGCTGTATCATCACCAGATCTAGTCCAGTTACGCGGCACACATTTACTACTGTGCTTGCGGAGGAGCTGAGTGAGTTCATCAGCGCCATGCACGCACGCGAACCAAGCTAAAAATCCACAGCCATCATACTCCTCACGCTCTGGTTTTGGATCACCAGATTCAGGCATTCAACCTCTCATCTTTTGGTGGTTCTGTATAGAGATAGTATCTTTTATTTCCTTTGCATCCTACGTGAGTCAACAAACCCTGTATAAATCAGCACGAACTAATATCAATATCCGAAAGTGGTTTCGCTCGCAAACATTCTGATTGCATGTCTGGGACCGGTGAGTCGATTGATTCAACATACTACCAGGCTTACATGGCACTCGTTTGCTATAGCCTGAGCTGCTCGGCCTACTTGTGACGTAAGAGTTGCACTTCCATTCTCTTATCTAAATAAACTTGACAATTACAGCTACAGATTCCAACCCATCTTCCATTCAATCCTCTCTTGTCGAATCATGCTTCATATCCGAGGAGCTGCTCGGCGCAACCAAGGCAGTTCCTTGCACACTGGGAGATCTGTTCTCCAGTTCAATCATAGAGAAAACGGCAGAGACGGGGGCTCGCTTTGGCATCGGACGATGGGCCCCATTTTTTCTTCGCATATTTGGACTATTGAAGAACCACATACACAGAGTGTTGATGATTTAACCGAATTACCAGAGGCAACTTGTATATAGGTGTATAGAATGGTAGCTTAATATGTACATTGTGGTTATATACTGGCAGGGATCCATCTAGCATAGTCAAATCAGAGCGAAGCACGTCCACCAAATCCCACCTCCCTCAGTGACTTGAACACATTGTCTTTCTTTGTAACTTCCCTTGTAGCGGCATTTGGGTAGTCCGAATATTCCGCCTTCGCGTGTCGCCACGCTCGTAAAAGGTGTCTCGGTTATATGGTGTCAGAGGTACCCGCGTTTGAGCCTTGTGAGGAGATCGAGCTGTTCCGCAGGCTCTTCAGCAAATATTCCTCGGGTCGGTTCCAGGAAGACTTACGTTAGAAATAAACTACCTCCCCAGCACGATGAACTCTCTGTCCTTCTCAGTACGCAAGAGCGCCGTTTCCCTAGCATATCCGATGAACTCGTTCGAGTGGGTTTCAGCAGTGGCGTGGTCGTAGCGTGAGATATGGGGCTCGATAAGGCGGAGGTAGTGCAAGTTGGGATGACGTTCCTTGATGGTGTTGATCAGGTAGAGTATGTTGGTACTGGATCCACCATTAGAACATCTAAAGCAGAAGGATCTCGTCAGCTCCCAGTACAGTCTTGGGGACAAGAGGGAAGCGTACCTTGGAACGGAGTTCATGGGCTTAAACGGATAGAATCCTCGCTTCTCCGACCAATTCGGTCACTCTGTCAGGGACCTCCGAAGGAACTTCGCCCTGTTCTCGACGCTTCCGCCATATACCGATCAGTACGGTGGTCGCACTCGTCGGACAAGAACGCATCCAAGAGGTATCCAGTAGCAGCATGCAACCGGATCCTATCAGTAGCCAGCATTCTTGACTGCATTGGAGGCAGCTCGACTGGGGAGGTCAACGTATTCGTGAATCTCAGCTCTAGTGAGTTCTCGAGGTATGACGTTGAGAGAAGATGAAAGTGGGATGGGTGAAGGTGCGACAACGGTGTATCAGTTTGATGAGTCTAGAGAGTCTGCAACGATTTTTGAGTCAGTCATGCTTCCTGAGAGAGCTCGTGCTAGAACTACCTTACCTCTTTTCGCGCAGCGACCTTCTCGTTATTCGAGATACATGGTCCATTCCTCCAGCAGTGGCCTTCGTAGCGATAGCTGTAGCCTCAGTAATGGCCCAAGATCCTGGTAGCCTACTCCATTGGGAGTAGTAGGCCCGAACCGTAGGTTATCCGGGAGCATCGCTAAGATAGCCTTCATTCGGGTGAGAGGAGTTACCACGATGTGGTGCCGGAGCTTGAGGTAGGAAAGCTTGAAGGGTGTAAAGAAGTTTGAGGTTGCTTGGGTGGCTGGGGCGGAGGATATTTCTTCAGGTGTCAAGGTTTGAGAGAGTTCAGTAGGCTGAATGAGGTGAAGTTTGTCGGTTCAAATCCACCAGGCGATATGTGCTCTGATATGTGCATTCTGATACCAATAACAACCCTCCGTCCATTGTCTGTCCATTGACATGTTCTTGCAAAGATTCGTGCTTTCCTTCGGCATCATACTCCTCATATTCGAGAATTTGACAAACTCTGCAATCGCAGAGCACGGAGGATGGTAAATAACAAACCACTAGAGGGAACAACTCGTGGTGGCAATGACCAAGGAGGGCCAGAGTCCGACTGATTCCTGGATAGGTAACGAGATGAGAAGGTTGATGAAGGAACGAGCGGAAGGGGGGTTTCCGCTCTGGTATCTCAAAACGTTCGTGACTAAGCAGAGCTCCCCAACTTGCGAATACCTATCGAACGTTGTCGAACGGGTGAATGAATGGAGAAATATAAGGAGTTAGGAGGGCTAGCAGGCGATTGTACATAATTACATGGGTTTCCCAAATGTTACAAAATATGCATTCTTAGCCCACCTACTTATTTCAGAATTCCAGTATAGCTCGACGGGTTGTGATTTCATCTTCCACTGCTCTGTAGACCGAAGCTCAGTTTCTGCCATGGACACATAGGCTGCATAATCTTGAGCACATGGTTCGAGTTCTCGAATCAAATGTCAACAAAATGGGATGGTTTCACGTAGAGAATTGATTACACCGTGCCTTGAAACGCGGATGGCCTAAGTTACGTTGGCGATACATGCTCCGACAACCTGACTGAAGGACTCTTCCTGTCATGACTCAAGAGCGTAAACCCCGTTAACCAAAGCGGAGCCTAATGATGCGGCGCCTTGGCGCTTCACAACGACGCTATACACCACTTGGATCGGAAAGAACGAGCCCATACGGAATTCTTTGATAACTGGCGCACCGTGACAAGCTTTTCTAGGTGGCAATATGTGCCCACGAGGCAATCAGGGTTCTCTACACCTTCGGAGATGCATATGTACCTAGTATCCTTGCTATGACATGTACTCCGAGTACCGAAACAAACGCCTTCATCGTGAACCAGTGATAACAAAATGACGTTCGAAACGTAATGTTACGTGTTAAAGTAAAGAGGAAGCAATCGCATGAAAGCGTTGTAAACAACGGTAGCGGGAAATAGAGCCAGTCGTGAATAAATTGTACTGTGTCGCGCCCGCCAAGCGAGGAGCCCAAAAGAAAGCTCAAAGCACGTAAGCAGGAGTTGCGGAAGTTGTGGGCCAAGCGCACACTGAAGAGGGTACATCAATTTGCGAGAACGGTGAGGCGGAATAGAGAGGCATACCATCAATGGACAAGCAAATTGACCAAGATGGAATCTTCCTTCCGATGGGTAGCCACATAGTCGCAGAGGAGTTCGAGCTACTACAGCTTGGCGTTGGCAGCGGATAACTGCCAAATGAATACCTCTTGACGAGATCCTTGCCCGGGACAGCTTCGGCGTCCATTGGCTGTCGGGGTGTCGGTCGGAAGCAAAATACATCCATGAAGCTAACTCACGAACCTTGACGACGAGGTACTTCAAACTTCGGCAGACAATGGAACTAGGTTTCATTCATCTTCTCCTTGAGTTTGTTGCCGATTATTGTAACCAAAACAGGGTTATGGTAGGGCTTTGGTGCGGCTTCAGGGTCTGTGGCTGTGCAACTGTTAAGCTTGACAGTATCGACAAGGTCAAGACATATCTCACCAACGTCAACAGTAAGCCACTTCAGCGTCAAGCTCACGCACACCATTTGGATCGCGCACGTTTTCCCTGAGTTGTAGGACGTCTACGGCTTCTTGACTCGAACTGAAGGACCATGATGGTTTCGGCGGCCAACACCCGGATGAACGAAGTTTGAAATTCTGGTGAATGGAAACAACATTAGAAAACGAACTAATAAAAACCAGCAGTATACCTACCAGAGTCACACGCTGGGCTATGCCCAATATGGCTGAGTGAATGCCTGGTGGTCGCAGCCAAGTGGCGGTTCCCGAGGGCATGGGCACGTCGATATCGCTGAACGGACGGAGGAGACTGGAAACAAATTTCATTAGTGGCGCGTAGGACATTGGACATGGATGTCTCACCTCAAATGGTCGACAAGCTACCAAATGTTGCCGTAGGAAGTCGCCTCCTTCTAGAGAGCCTTTGACGACTTCGCCTGATGGAGGGAGGGGAGGCTTGCCAACATATCCCGGATTCGGCAATCTGGGTGTCTCGTCGAAGGTTCAGAGGGTAAGAGGACACAGTCGGTGTTACTGCCAAAAGTAACACGAAATGGCGAGAACCTGGTCAAATGAGTAGCGTCAGCATCCGTTAAATACGGTGAGAAGGGAAGGACGCACCATACACACGCAGTGATGAGTGCTGACTGGGGACTCCGAGTGATGTGGTGCCACCAGTGCTGGCAGCAGAATGATAATACGAACAACTGCTAGGAGTGGCGATCCTAACACCTCTGTCTGCGAGCACGCCTCTTCAACTGGCGAGTTGTGTCGGTACCCGGCTTCAGACGACCTTCAGACGTAAGGCGTTAGTGCCCAGAAGCCGCCGTTGCACGTTATACACCAAGCGTTTAGCTGCTAGGAAGCGCTTGAATCTTCTTCGGAGCTGCAAGTTGGCAGTGATTAACGAATGAATGTGCAGTTGCGAAAACAGCAGAAACGTACCGGACGGCGAGCATTCCTTGGAGTTTATCAAAGATGTTTTGAGTGTGATTATCCATGTTGCTGCCGAGAATGAAAACGTAGCAAAGTTCGTGGCCAAGATGCCCAAGGCGGAAGGCCGTCGCGGTCAAAGCAAGGATCGAATGGATCCAAACTTGAGGTTTGCTTTGCTTAGTCATCCTCCATCATTCAGTCTCTTTTGAAAGTTGAGCTGGAGGGAAGCTGAAGCAGGAGAGGTCACCGACTTCGAGTCTATCGCAAAATTGCTCTGAGCCTCATTCTGAGGGTACCTAGTGCGCTTATCTGTGCGATGAATTCACGAGCCGGAATATTAGAGCTCGTCGCTTCTTTGACAGGCCCTTTTTGAATGGGCAAGTGCTTTGCAAATGCTCAGCCATCGATCTTCTCGTGCCAATGGCCACAAGACTCGCGAGGGTATGTTCTCCCCGCTTAATACTCGGTCTTTACTCACCAAATATGCTCCTATGAGCTGTTTTATAGCCTACGACCCACCTCTATTCAATATTGTCATGTCTTTTTCACCAGCGTCTATCGGCAGAACGCAACTCGAACGCTTTCCAACGGTCCACCGCCCTTCTTCTAGGCGGGATATATTCACCGACAGCGAGGATAGTGGAGAAAGGCTACGGGTGCGCTCAGCACTAGTGTTTAGGCCTCATCCGACACGCAAGTTTCATCGCCAAAATTCGGTGCACCTTGATTAATTATGGCAACCGATTCGCCGTTCCTTCTCCACGTTGAATGTAGCACAGGCTACTCAGGCCATGGATAGCACGTAGTAAGTCTACTCTCCCCTGTTGGCCCTGGCTATTACTGAAATTTCGGTTAGGAAAAACGGCTGCTTGACTGATAAGAGATGGCTATCCGGTCTCGTTCCCATCCCACTCTCGAAATCGGGGAGCTTCATGAAGGGGACGGCGAAGGAAACCGCTGGGATGGTCAAAGCTATCGTACTATAATTACACCTTAGAATCTTTGATTCACCATTCGTTCGGGGTATAACCCCTGTGGCTCACCTTAGAGAATACAATGATACTCCGTCCACTCCGTCTGCCTTGATTCTCCCTTACGAATAATGACCGGAATTTTGACAAAGAAATTATTTAGCTTCCATTATGAGATGGAAAACACCGGCCGTCTGCTAGAAATAAGGTTTCGAGTTCCCCGTCTACAAACACAAATACAAGACCCGAATGCTCAAGTAAACGTGGCGCCGTTGCCCTGGCTATCCCTGGCTTTCCCGTCCTCCTCCCTCCTTTCAGCCATGCACATCGAGACTGGAACTTACTATATCGACCGTTACCACGTCAGGATGGGCACTACCCCAATACGCGGAGACAATGTCATGGTTTGTGAGGAACACAAGCGAACGGTGGACTTCCGGGTGGGCCTGTTTGATTTTTTCTCCGTTTTTGGCTGTTCTGATTTTCGCCATCGAGCAGTGGTACATCAAGAAGCAGAGAGATGGACGCTATACTATCCGACACGTTCGGGACAAGAGGTCCCTGGCGCCTGTTGACAACTTTGAAGCATTTTCTGTTGGCCACCACCGCCGAGAATTATGGGAAATTACGCCGTTCACTGATGATCCGAAGGAAAAACGATATCTGTGGGTATTCTATATCTCTAAATATATAAGGAATGAAGGGAAAACCCATATTTCATCGCAGTATCAGCCACCTAAGCGAAGACGCCAGCACCGTTCTCGTGGTTTCTGAACATCCTACACGCATAGCCTATCCGAAGGCCTGCCCCCACCCTACTGAAACGCTCAATCTTATCTCATGGAAATTCAGACCGCTCTGGTAGCTCTCAATGAAGGCGACGAGGAACAGACTTGGATGTTGAAGTTGGTGGGTCCAGGAGGTATCGGGAGAGTCGAAGACGGGCCATTCTGGTGATGGGTACACTGGTGTACGCGTAGAATTCGGAGAGTAGATGCGCATCCCACTAGCAAATATTACTTTTGAAAACCTTCGCCTTGATGATATCCTGTGTTTTAAGAGTTCTCCGTCGCGCAGCTCCCACTATCATCCGACCCGGCCCAAGTTTCTGAAGTAAACCCAAGACTGATTCGCCGCCTTCATACCTTGACGACTGGGTGTGATAACTTGCGAGATATACCGAGAAAATATGAGTAAGGCCTGTTCCAACATCTGGATAATGTTGGTGAATTCCGAACGTTTGGCATGGAGGAAGCGGATGAGGGCCGAACTTTGAAGCACAAGCCCGGAGTTGAGCTGAAGCAGAGTTTGATGAGAATATATCGAGGCGGCTTTGTTTAGAACTGAGGGGGAGAATCCATAAGCAGCATTAAGCTTTGCAATCTAGACCATCCTTCGTAAGAACCGGTAGTACCGTATTCCTGGTGAACCGGGTTCCTTCTGGAAGCTTCTGATAACGAAGGCACTGTTACTCAGTCATGGTATCTCTCTACGGTGCTATCTAGCAGTATTTCAGTCGAGAATGCCAAAATATACTCGTGATTTTATCGACTACCTTCGAATGTGTTGAGAGCAGAGCGCCAGAGGTCGACGATTCAGCATTCGCACAACGGCCAAGTCCGTTATCAGCCCAGATAAACAGTCTTATCTAATCTCCGGACTTAGTAATAGCCCTCCCGGTCACAGCCACCGGCTTCAACATCATTGCCTGGACTGGCTTACGCATCCTCTCGAACCTCTATCCTGTCCACAACATGTTTTCGCTCTTCGACGACCCTAGGAAACGCAAAATCAACCTCGGAGGAACGTCTTCCTCAGCATCTTCAACCTCTATCCTTGACCAAGCTCGAACGTTGCGCCAGGCTCGGGAAAAGGAGAAGCAACGTATCGAGAATGCGATTACGGTCCAAAGTTGGTGGAGAGGAGTTCGGGAAGGCAGGGATGTTAGGAGAGGGCTGGTGGAGGTGGTGGAGGACTCTAACGCTGGCGAGGCTGGAAGCTTGAAAGTACTCCGATGCCTGGTCATAATCGGTCGAACAACACTGGCGAGGAGTTCAAGCGCGGACATGAAAGGGAAATCAGTGGCTACTAGCTTGTCATACGATTCGGAAGGTGATCTTCGACGGGTGCTTGGAGTATGGTCGAAGAAAGTCATGGACGGTGGTATCGAGCAGCAGCTGTTCGCGATACCACGCAGCTCGGGTTCTGAGGAGGCCAAGGCCAGCTGGCTGGTGCTGATCAGGCAGATTGGCGCCATGCTCCTTCGCATAGGAGCGACTTCAGATTTGTGAGTTCCTTTATATTTCATTTTGAATGGCGTTTCTGATACTATCTCTCGTAGTTCGAGCTCTGATACGCTCAATCAGCTAACCATCCTTTCAACCATCCTCAAAGCCCCAGAATTGGCGACAAGAGTCGTCCCGTACCTCCTCCATCACTCGTATTATTCCCTTCTTGCCCACGGTATTCAGGCTATACCTCCAGCCATGCGCCTTTCGTCCCCTGCTCTTCCCCTTTTCATCCAGCTCTCGACGATACCCTTCTCGTCGCTCTCGCCTACAACCAACCCCGAACAGTACGGACTAGCCCTCACTCAGCTTTTAGGAGGCATTTTCACGGTTCCCCTCCTGCCAAACGTTCTTCCTCCGTCATCCTTGACCCTGCTGTCCTCGCAGGTCCCTTTCACTCGCCTGCACCTCGTGGATCTCGTCGCTCTCATGGAGGGAACGAATGCTGAGCAGAAGATGCACCTGTTAGCGACTATCACGGTCTTCATCAGTGTTAAACGCTGGGAGATGATACGAAAAGAGGGAGGACTCGCTGTAAAGGGGTATCTTGAGCTTCTTACCGCCCTCATCAACGCGCTGCCTGCCAAAACCTTACGGCCGTTGACGACGAACACCAAGACCGACAACTCGATGGTGTTCTACCCCGAGGCTGACGAAGAAGAATCTGATAACGATGACATGGATGTAGACTCTGGTGTCCGTGTCACCGTTGTCACCTCATTTTCGGAAAACTATACACGTCTTGAGAAGTCGCCCCTCCCTGACGCGAAAACCTCGAAACGTTTACAGAGCCTCACTTCACCCGCATATGTCCACTCCCTCCTCCCGGTATTATCGTCCCCTTCTCTCACGACGTCCCTCATCCCGTTTATCTTGGCGTTATGCCTGGCGTTCCCGTCGTCCGTACCCCAAACTATACTCGCGTCCTCGCAAGGTCAAGGTCTGGTCCGCGAACTCTATCGTGGATTCGTCCGTCGCTCAAGCCTAGGGAAGGAAGGCACCAATGTTCGCTCAATCGCAGGAAACGATAGCGCCCAAGATTGGTCGGCCATTATTCTCCTGGTCGAACTTTATGGGACGAGCCTTATGACGATGGGAGACGACGAATTCTTCGGAAAGTCACCTTCTACCGCCTCGTCCGGCGGTGCCCAGCTTCTTGGTGGAGCACCAAGTTCAGTTGGCGCCGGTTCGGTCTCCCAGACACGGAATCCTCTATCTCTTGACGAGCTGGCGTCATTTGGTCGTCAACTACTCAACATCGCGTGGGTGATGTGGTGGCAGATGGGCGATATCATGAAGGAGTATGGAAGTACTGGACTGGGCATCGGAGGCGAAGGAGTGAGGCGAGTCGGATGGGAAAGTGTGCGAGGGAGAGTAACGAGATGCCTTACAGGAATACATGCACGAGAGTAAGTCTAATTATCCCTCCGTCGACATAGTGGCTAATACTTCAGATCAGTTCTAGGAAGCCGTTCGTACCCAAGGACCATTGGCTCGTGACTCCAGCGCAGATAGGCGACATTCAAGGTTTCGTTGAGGCTGCAGTGTACGTACTCATCGTACCCAATCCCGGACTCATACTTACGTTCGCTTTTGTAGTTACGAGGAACGTCAGCTATCTGAGGATCCCGAACTGTTACAACAGCTTCAGAGTGCGCTACCCACGAATGTACCCAGTTCTCGATTTTCGCGTTCCCGAGCGGCGCAGGATCAGTCTGCTCGCCTATCCCAGCATCTTACGCCACGACTCGGAATCCTCAACAACCTTCCTTTCGCCATACCCTTTAATCTTCGCGTTTCTATCTTCAGGCATTTCGTATTGAATGATATGATGCCTGGAGCTGGCTCTGCCAGGAGCAGTGCTCGACGACATAACCCTAGACGACCACCCGCGAGGACTCAAGGCTCTATACCGGATGGCTCAGTCACGCCTCCACGCCCTCAACCCTCTTCCCGACCACTCCCAAGGCGTAGGACTCCCGGTGCCGTTTCCATTGATACTGGATTCGGGATTGAAGAACTCATCGTTGACGGAGACGCTGAAGATAACCGAAATATCTTCGGGGACCAAGTTTCTGCCGGCATAAGCCTCCTCCCTGGTCAGCCAGACCAAGGTCATAGTCAAGGCGTCGAGGAGATGATACGTAGGGCGCAGGAAGAGGGAAGGAGAGTCACTTTTATACCCCCGGGATTCGAGGAGAATCGGACTTGGGATGAAGCACTTGCCGAGGAAGGAGATGCGGTACAGAATATGGCTACTGGAATGATGGGTGGAGGGTGGAGGAGCAAACAAAGGGTTCAAATTCGAAGGACGAACGTTGCCGAAGATGGGTTCGATCGCCTCGGCGAGAGGGATCTCAAGCAGCCCATTGAAATCGTTTTCCTTGACCAATGGGGTCAGGAAGAGTGAGTAATTATTTCTTCAACGCGAAATGCGTATCCTTACATCACATATCCAGATCCGGTATCGATGGCGGAGGGCTTTTCAAAGAATTCTTTACGTCGCTGTGCAAGGAGGTCTTTGACACTAATCGTGGGCTCTGGTTGGCGAACAAGAAGAATGAACTCTACCCGAACCCCATCAGCTATGCGACTGAAGGTACTTTCCCCTCGTGCTACTTTTACCTCGCGAAGTTATTGACACTACACGATAGCCCACAGTCTGGCATGGTACCGATTCATCGGTCGTATCCTCGGAAAGGCCATGTATGATGGCATTCTGGTTGACGTTGCGTTTGCCGGTTTCTTCTTGGCCAAGGTATGTCCCACCCGATGGCGTTCCCAATCATACCCCTTACTGATTGACATTCATCAGTGGCTCGGGAAGCAGTCTTTCCTGGACGATCTCGCCTCGTTGGACCCAGACCTCTACAACGGGCTCGTCTTTTTGAAACATTTCAACGGAAACGTTGAGGACCTGAGTCTAACATTCACCGTCGCCGTGGAAGGTATGCATATCAAACTCCTGTTCTTAGATCCGCAGCTGATGTATTGTGCATAGAATTTGGCGAAACTAAGTCCATTGACCTCATTCGTAATGGGTCAAATATCGCCGTCACACGCGATAACCGTCTTCAATACATCCAGCTAATGAGTCACTACCGCCTCGTCACGCAAATCAAGAAACAAAGCGAAGCATTCTTTGAAGGGTTGTCGGACATGATCGATGTTAGATGGATTCGGTACGTACTTCCACATCACGAACGATTTCTTCGCTATACTCATCGTTACCTTTAGCATGTTCAACCAGCAAGAAGTCCAGGTACTCATCGGAGGTGTTAATGCACCTATCAACCTCGACGATCTCAGAAAACACACTAACTATGGTGGCCTTTACGACGATGACCATCCGGTCATCCGCGCATTCTGGAACGTCGTCAATGGCTTCAATCAAGAGCAACGCATGGCGTTACTTCGTTTTGTATCGAGTTGTAGCCGGCCGCCCCTTCTGTGGGTCGCTCTCGTTTTCCTAATGATTACCACCTCTGAATATCCTTTCAGGGGATTCAAGGAATTGATACCGAACTTTTCTATCCGAGACGCTGGAACGGACGAGCTAAGACTTCCAACAGCCAGCACATGTGTGAATCTTCTTAAAGTATGTGCTAGTTGCAATATGGCTGTAGATACTAACGTATTTTCAACCAGCTCCCTAGGTATTCAAGCGAACGCCAACTGAGAGAAAAGCTTCTGCAAGCGATTAATGCCAATGCCGGGTTCGATCTGTCGTAATCTCTTCCGTCCTGTATTCAGCGTATGGTTCCCTTTGTGAACTTACATGTATCTTCTATACTGTGTATCATAATTCCATTCCAAGATATATTACTTCTCGGTACTCAGTGCTCAGACCTTACGGCCCGGTGCAAACCTTCCTTTCTGGCGTGTTATACCAGGAGCGAGGATGAAACCGAGGTCGTGTTTCGGGAATCCGAGCGTAAGCAATAAACTAATTATTCTGTGCGCGCAACCCGATACATCGCCCGTCAGTTCTCTGCTCTGGTCGGACGTTACAACAAGGTGCTGATTTCCGAACCGCAGGGTGGAGATGCAAAAGTCATATCACCCAGGTGGTTATTCTGTCTGTAAACATGCTCTCTTCACGCTCATGGCCCCGAAGGCAAGATCCATGAATTCGAGGGCTTTCCTCATTCCATTATACATATGCTACGGCCTATTTTGAGTTGACCTGACTGAACAACGTTCACCAGAGAGTTTTTCGCTAGGCTTTTCGTTAGCCGAGCGACAACGGACTACGTGTAAGAATAATCAGATGTTGGCATCGCTAAAGTCATATAGTGACATCGTCAATGTGATGCTCAATAGGGTTTAGGGTAGTAGAGTAGGCGTGTAAGGCGATGCGATGTCTGGAAAGTCCCAGAGGTTGATGAAACCACCTGGCCAGAACTTTCGCTGTTTATATACAGCTCATCAGTCCGTCGACATGTGTTTACCTGACACCACACGGTGCGCCGTCGTGCAACCGTGCGGGACTCCTTATCATGTGTTATACTTACTTAGCTTGGCGCGCTATTTTCGTTGTTGACTTGCTAAAGTCCGAGACGCGATGGAACGGCGAAACGTTGACATGACGAAATGCGAACATAACGAGATGTAACGAAACAGCTGAACTCGGGTCCTTGTGAGGCCACGATCGATTCTGCACCTTCTAGACATTTCCCCTGTGGCACGGAGAAACCAGTGGAACGGTGAGTTCGATCATCTCGACGAGTGGATGTAGCGGAACTGCCCAAGGCGCATTGCATCATCCATACTAACGGCTATCTTGACGATATCCATCAAAACTACTCGTTAGCGATCAAGCGTTGGACTGAAGTAATCAAATCCAGTATTAGTGTTCGGTTATTACCTAGACGCGTGCGTAAACGGATGTCAACTAGACATCGTCGTGTCATACTCGACGCATTTGTATGGTATGTTGAGGTCTAAAGCCTGCCGAGTCGTTCCCCTTATGGGGGGATCAGTCCGGAGTTCGCGATAGTCCTTACCGTTTTAGCCGGTTTAGGTTTAGCTAATCGGTGAACACAAGTAAGTAATAGTTCATCTACCATAGAATCTCGATGAACTACGTACGGTTTAGGGTTTAGGGTAATGCGGGGAGTACTCTCCGTCCCTAAGTTGAATCCTGCGATGCCCAATATCGCTTGCAGAGGTGTAGCGACGCTCCCAATAAAGATGTCGTCACAATTTCCTGCATTACCATACGTTGATAAGTTGCCATAGTCTGCATAAGAGGTATATCCTTTCATACTAACTATTTCTTGTCACCCAATTAGGCCCTTATATCTGTTGCTACGGGAGGGAATGAGATGTCGACTAAACGTGCACAGATCTCACCGTAGGAATTAGGGATCTTCGCCCGGGGAACGCCCGAGTACCAGAATCTAAACGCACAGATTTTAAGCGATGCGTCGGGGAACGAGATGACGACTTAACGTGAATCAGATCTGCCCGACGATTCTCAGCGAAAACGTTATTAAGCGTGCTGATCGACGTTTACCCGAGACTGTAGCAGTTAACTCGGTACCTGGCGGGTAACAATAGTCTAATTAGACTACTTAGCGTATCATTGATCAAATATTATGATGGACATATTCCAGATCACCTGGCTCTGGACGGTTCCCTTGTCGGTACTGAGTCGCAGGCTGGGTATTCACCGTTTCAACTTCGGCTTAGGGTTTAGGGTTAGGGTTTAGGGTTTAGGGTTTAGGGTTTAGGGTTTAGGGTTTAGGGTTTAGGGTTTAGGGTTTAGGGTTTAGGGTTTAGGGTTTAGGGTTTAGGGTTTAGGGTTTAGGGTTTAGGGTTTAGGTGCTGATGAGTTCTCGTAACAGGACGCAATTAACCTTAGCAATACGTAACTGAACGAAGTAC